>JADLSH010000025.1:600000-1106895 GCA_016169945.1 Trachythela sp. YZ-2020 | reverse complement strand
TGACCCATAATGCCAATCTAACTGCGGTCACATGCACGAAAAGTTCTGCATGTGATCGAGGTTGTCAATTTCAAGCGGGGTCATATGAACGATTCACAAACAAACTGGGGTTACAAAGTATTGATTATTAGCCAGCAGCCTGATAAATATTAACCCAGACTTTCTAGTGATTTGATTGATAATAAAGTATTTATTCAGGAAAACCAACATCACAAAGTTGTGTTTTTTAGAAGGTCCCTGAAACTATAGAAATACAAAAGATTATACAATAATAATATGCATGCAGGTTATACGATATGTACTATTTACCAAGAAAAGTTTAAAATATAGAACTAAGATAATTATATATTACAAAGAAAAGCTTCAAGTTACAAAAAATGCTTTCTGATTATAATATTAATACTAATGGAAATTTAAGAAAGTGCATTATGAAAACTAGCTAGCTGGTTAATTTATTTGATGTTTATTGTCCAAATTATTGTACCTCCTTACAAGCTTGATATAAGAGAAAGTTTCTGCTTTCCCCAATTGGTATTCAGTTTGCCAGGATGAATGTGATCTCTCTTTGTCTAAATGTTATACAGGTGGATGGTTTTGGTAGGTCAGAAGTCATAATCCTATCAGGTTATTTTTTCAATTTGAAAATGGTCAGCATTCGATGTAAGTAGCGCCGGTTTGGGTAAGTGGAATTGCCACTGTAGAGTTTTGAGAGAGCTTCAGTGCAGGAGGATAGAGTAAAGGCCAATCAAGAATCGTCCTTTTGCAGCCTTGTTCTGAAGGATTTGTAGTTGATCCATGAGGTGGTGTTGTTCTTATCACATATAATGTCAGCGTAGTCGAATAATGGAAGGGATGAGAGAGAATTATGGATTGTAAGTCGAGCTTTTAATGGGATGAAGATTTTTGACTGTTCAACTAAAGCAATCAATACGTTGGTTGATTTTTATCGTTACACGCATTACTTAAGTTGGTCGGACCAAGTGAAATTATCTGAAAGAGGTGATTCCTAGATATTTTAAGAGAAGAGTTTGTTCTCGGGCAGGTTGTTTGGTCGTTAACATATATGTATGGAGATATTGGTGAATGTTTTTGAGGCGACTTGATTACCGCCAAAAAGGAGGAACTTGGATTTTGCACAGTCTAGTGTTAGCAGATTTTCATCGAAGCCATTTACAAGATTGAATGCGAGAATCTTCATTAACGCATTACTCGAAATCTCTTTGACCAGATTAGAGAGATTAATATAAGGAGAGTATCATCAGCGTAGAAAGTATTATTATTTGCAGTGTTTTACAATGTTGGGCATATCATTTACGTAGATAATATTAGAAAAAGTAAGGGACCCAATATGCTACCTTGGAACACCAACGGCTTACACAGGTAATCAGCTGGGTAACGTATTGTTAATTGAAAGCGTTTTCTGTTGACGATTGGTAATTATGACTCAAACCAATTTAACGACTTTATTATTCCAGGCCAAATTATTTCAATTTGCGCAACAAAATAACGTGGTCAACCGTTGTCGAAGATGCCTTGCTACAAAATCCAGAAAAACAGAAGCGCTGTGACAAGATTAGTTATCAGCATTTTTCAAAAAGAATAGTATCGATGAAGGAAGTGCCAATGCGGTACTGAAGTAAGTTAACTTAGGTCTAAAAGCCAAATTATGAGATTGTGAGAGGATTTTGTTTTCAGATAAATAGCTGTAAATCTGCGTGTGAACGAAACGTTCCAACAGAAACGTTTGCTCAGGTTTGGCAGAACAGGTTATGGGTCTATAAGTTTGACATAATGAAGCGATCGCCAGACTTGGAATATTGGTTATTACTTTTCCGTCTTTCCAGTTTCTTGGGGGAAGATAGAAGATTTTAGTTGACTGATTAAATATGTAGAGGTTGGGGCGATAATTGCTTTGGCATCTTTCAGTAGTCTGGCGCTGATACCATCAAAGGCCAGTAGATTTATTAGTTTTAAGAGTTGATAGTTGTTTGAAAACAGACGCAACCTCAATCTCTTTTAATTGAAATGTGGGGAATTAAATCGTGGTAGTTGATTAGAGGAGAATATGTTTGATGAAGATCTTTTTGTGCAATTATGTTTGCCAAAGTTTTCCGATACTAGTGAAGAAGTATTGAAAAGAGATGATATAGATTGTAGGTTCTTGGTTTCAACGCCGTCCGATATCATAGATATCGTTGCTGAAGAATGTGTGTTGCGCGATGTTAATTCATTTTAGAGTTTTCCCACAGGCCAGAGGATTATTTTTGCACATTTTCTTTATCGACGACTCGTAAGTGTTGGATTTGCATTCACGTACTGCTTTATTGTTAACAAAACAGCCAGAAAGCACAGTATGACAACCAGTGATGTTGTATTTACTGTGTTTTTTGTGGATTCTTTAGATGATAGTCTCGATCTTGTACATTGCTCGACTTAATTCAGCCGTCATTCATGGAATGCTAATTCCTTAACTTTCATTTTCTTCATTGGCGCAGAAGGCATGTCTGCTAAGTCAGTCAAAACGTTGCGCACCAACGCTATTGACGGTAGCGTCAAGCATCGTTTTCGTCTACAACCAGTAGACCAGTTGACGTTTTTAATATCTAGAAAGGGAAGGACTGTTTATTGTAATGTTTATAGTAGATCTGTATGCAATTGGCGGTGAAGCTTTGAGTGATCACCAGCTTTACAAACACACGCAAAACACAAGAGAGTGGTCGCACTCAACGAGCATGGAATCACATCCATGGACGAATCTCTGACTATTGTTAACAAGATCAGGTCAATCATGGTTTTTGATGTTTCAGTGAGTTCTTGTTGGCTTTAAATGATTAGTTGGTCTAAGTGAAAGAAATTGATTATAAAGAGTAGTTGTTTCGAGAGCGGTTGTTCTTGCTAAGGTCAATGTTAAAGTCACCAACAAAATGAACTCGCTTTGTTATTTGGAAGTTTGAGAATAATATTGCTTTCTCCAACATGATTAAAGTAGTTTTCAAGAGGATTATTCGGTGCTCAAATAAAACAGTTTCTTAGAATTTTAACTCGTAAAACTTCAATCATACAAGTTTTCGAGATCACGTTTATTCATCTAAGTTGAATGGGTTTTAAAAGGTATACTGCATCACCGAACGTAGGCTGGCGAGTACCACCATAAGTTTTGTTCTGACTGGTCCATTCGCACTCAATTGAATAACCAGTTAAGAAGCTACTTCGGAATCCTGAGATATCGGGTTTAAATAAATTAAGCCAAGATTTCGGATGCTGAGAAAATGTCGAATGGTTTATCCTTCATTTCTAATCGTAGTGTATCAATTTTAGGTAAGATCTTCGGGTATTTAGATGTGAGATTTTTAATCCCACGCACATTAGGTGGAGGCCATGGAGAAGTTTACGCATGTTGGACCAGGATTAGTTGCTGATATCATTTGATAAAGATATAAGGATCATAGAAATGGAGAAATTCATGGCAATGCTGGAAGTCCGTTACATTAATTTCCCTACTTGGCAGAGAACAGGGCTGAGATGGATAAAGTAGAGGTCATATGAGGCGTCATGGATTGTTATCAAATGAGAGTTATTTCGTCATGTTGAGGGGTTGATAATAACTTTGAAGATACGTACAATGTTTTATAGTTTGCAAGGCGTCAGTTGCTGGTTACCGGTCATTAAGTCTCTGCTTAGGTATGATAAAGTAGAGAGTATAAATGTATTAGAATGACTGCTGCAAGTTGCGTGGGAGTGAAAACCAATACAGCTTCAAGGCCACTAGTCATTAGTCATTAGTCAGTACTGAGATAGAACTATACTAGACAAGAGGTCAGAAGTTAGGAGTCAAGTTGTGAAATCAATATACACTAGCAACAAAAATTCATCTAATAATGTCAGAGATATACGAAGAGATTACAGATGATGCACGTATGGCAGGAAAACGTACTGTCATTATTTACCAATTAACGAGACACAGGATACAAATGTTCGATATATAATATAAAAGCTTGATCTTGTTACACAGAAGGAAATGTAAAGTACTGTTGCCAGGCGACGAATAACAAAAGATGCGAAGAAGCCAACGGTCAAAATATACCAGAATGATAGAATAATTCAAATTCGACTTTAGCCATATACACCGCGTAAATCTGCTTAATCTATAGCATTGAATAACAAAAATATAAGATTTGCTTCTCAGATTTTATTCATGCTTGAAACATGTGCCATGTGAATAAAGAAAGTATTCTGACAATAACAACATGATCCATTTTACTTGTAAATTTCGTCTCTTATTATTACATGCGTACCCACGCCGATTTTTATAGCATGTGCGTACAGACCATGGTACCAGAGGCACAATCCACTACAGTCTACCAACCCAGCTATAATGCTATATCTAGTTTTGTGTTCTCTCCGGGCAACGTACTTCCCGGGATGTGGATTCCGCACAAAATTTCGATGCAAGGAAGAAGCACATGTGTTCACAGAGGCTCAAATAAGTCTTCAATAGGCAACCTTCAGTACATAAATCTATTCGCTTCTTTAGATCAGCTTCCAATATCTTTAAGATATTTACCGATCGTCTTTCTCTAAAGCAGCCTATACGGTTTCGTAAATACTAACAGACATGGCTAGTATTAATAGTTCAAAGGTCAAGTGGCGATCAGAAAGGGCCAGAAACGTCATAAACCTTTCCGTACATACTAAAGCCTGATCGGTATAATCGGTCAAAAAAATCCAGCCAATGGGAATTCAGGGTTCTCTTGAATTAGCCAATCGGATAGCCTGTATTCGAGCCCCTGGTCGATCAGAACTCCCCACAGATCGCGCAAAAATCGAAATAGCCAATTAGATGGCTGCTATCTGACCTAGAGCGTGCAAAACTCATGCGTAAGGCCGCTTTTCTGCGCGTTCATATTCAAAGGCCTTGCTACTGGATGATATTTCAGAACTGGACTGTTAAACTTTCAATACAATACACTGCACGAAGTTTGATAACTGGACTGCTATTTTAATTAAACAATTTTCTGGCCAATTTTACCATAGTCGCGTGATCGCTCTGTTCACCCCTAGATCCGCCCCTGGTTTAAATGCAAAAGTGATCTATCGGGCTTGATGAAATCACTCATGTCGCCAATGGTTGCTCCTGGAAAACATCTCACACCCATGTTTTGCTTCGCCGCCTTCGATAATTTGTGTTGTACAACAACAGTTGTAGAAAAAGTAAAATACAGCCTTTTCAATTATGCTTATATACTCATACTACGTAATTACACTTCAGAGTTCAAACTGGTACGCTTAAGTAAAAAATGACAGGGAAATAACAAATATTGTATTGTAATACAATACCGATTCCCAGGCTAATTGCACCGAAAACCGAGCAGGCCATTAACGCTAAGAAGCGTAAAGGCGGGGTAAGATCAGCATCTGCATCAGGCAAACAGCAAAGAAAACAACGGGGAGACAGGGCATTAACAATATGTTCATGTCTAAAAATAGCAATTTTTGGTCTATATTGAACTTGAGTATTATTGTTCTAAAGGCAGACAGAGAGACATTGTAATTTTTCATAGTGAAAGATTTTCATAGAGATATATTTTCATGTGAAAGTATACGGAAAGAGAGAAATGTAAACGTTTCACATTTTGCTGCCCAATACATATACAAGATAATATAAAAATGCCGAATATATCGAGGGACCAACAACGAATTGTGTATATCGTTACGTACAGCAGAGCGGACAGTAGGAAATTTCCAAAAAGAAAGAGCTTTGCTGATGCAGTCGTGGAGGCATGGATGGCGTCAGGCTTCGCTATTGAACACTGGGTCGTTCCTTTGGAAGCAGGGGCGGATCTAGGGGTAGTTAAAAATTGGGTAAAAATTGCGCAGATATAAAAATACATAGTCCAGTTGTAATACTTCATGCAGCGGCAGCCGACAGTGAAGTACTTAATATTAAAAAATACCCCAGTTATCAATTTCGTGCAGCGGCTGAGCCTGCAGTAAAAAAGTCAAAATAGCGGTTATCTGCGTGAGTTTTGACTAATCTGAGGCGCATTCTAGCCATTTGATTTGTCCATTTGAATTTTGACTAAAGTTTGCGGGGGTCTACAGCTCATTTGGGCAATATTCAGGCACTTTCAGATTGGCTGGTTAAGAGAGTATTCTCCTTTCTCATTGGCTCCGGTTGATTTGTTTGACTAATTCACTCCTTGGGGTATTCAGCAGCTCTCACTTGAGGTATTCAGCAGCGCTCCTTCGGGCATTCAGCAGTCTTCAGTCAATGCGAAATGAAAATAAACTCTTTCTGATTGCTACGTTACCGCAGAAGAGTTCAAATTGGTTTTGAGGATCGAGTTATAATGCACGCTTTGGATACAGAGCACTGTCCACGAAGATCACTATCAATGCCAACACCGATATCAGTCTGTCAGAAGATTTTGGCGCAGAAATTTTTCATACACCAGAGTTAACTCAATCAACAAAATAAGAAGTTAATACTTTTAGCTTGATAAGGTATTAAAGAGATTTTATTTATATTGGTTTATAGTCTGATACTACCATGCACTATTACTTGGTATTACTAGCTCAAAGTGTGTCTATTTTCACGCCAGTAAAAGCCATGCTTAATGAATTAGCATATATTTGCGGTTGGTCAAAAGGTCACTTATATTATTATATAGTCGTTATATTGGTATTTGTTGTAATAATTATATCAGCCAAGGTATTGCGGATGTATTTTTATCGACCAAACCAAATATTAATACTACACAAATTGTTATGTCGAAATTTTGAGTCTTTGACAGCATGGTTTGGTGTTACGCTGTTTGTAATACGATATCTATAAGCATATAATTATATGGCAAATTGTGTTTCGTAAACAACAGCGCTCCCCCCCCGGGGTAGTGGAACCAAATTTTTTTGACTAACGTACGAAAATTCCTAGATCCGCCCCTGTTTGGAAGCGCATTTAAACGAAGATAGCCAGTGTGCTAACAAAGATATGAATCTATACCATTACCACATGGCACTTAAACTTAAAGGGAGAGGCAGATGGCTTCAATTTGAGTCCGTAACTACCTGGATGAAAAGTTCGGCATTAAAGTTAACTTCAGTGATCACCACAACACGTACTATAGTAGTTATAATATGTGACAAAAGAAGATGGGACTCCTGAACATTCCGATTCGCATCCTGATTTACAAAATGCACCGAAATCCGAGCAGGTCATTAACGCTAAGAAGCGTAAAGGCGGGGTGAGATCAGCATCTGAATCAGGCAAACAGTAAAGAAAACGACGGAGAGACAGGGCATTAACTATATATGATGTGTCTCAGATTATACAGCAAAGAAAAATAAGCAAGCGAGTAGAGCTAGTGTGTCTTGCTGTACAGCAGAAGCGAGAAGGGAATACGGCATTGGCGGAGTTTATCGCAAGTAAGGGAGGTAACGCTATAGATGATGCATTGGCAGTTGCTAAAGAATTTGGCGAAGCAGAGAACAAGCTTGCCAGAAAGCGAAAAACCCGCGTTGACCTACTGAATGAGGCAAAAGAAGAAGGGAAATGCGTAGAAGGTTGTGATGGCAAATGGTTCCTGGTAGCAAGCTTTTTTCTAGAAATATTTTAAATAGTTTAACTAATATTTTAAATAGTTCCAGGTTTGTTTGCATGTCCAAAAGTAAAAGGATTCAAAATGGCAATGCTAAATGTTGTGAGTGTGCCAAAACACTTAGATGAAATTCGCATATTACTGGCAGACCAAAGCATTGATGTATTGGCTTTAAATGAGACTAGGTTGAATTCAAATATCTCTAACAGGAGCAGTTCATATAACCGGATATGATATATTACGCTTTGACAGAGAGATAGAAATGGGGCAGTGTCTGTATATACATTAGGAGTTCTTTACCATACTGTTATAGAGATGACTTAGTCCAGAGATCTGGAATCTATATGTATAGAGAGTAGAAAAACCTAATTCGCGTCCTTTTATTATCTCTACTATATACAGACCACCTTCTGCTACGGTTGATATATTTTCCAAAATGAATCTTTAGTAAAGTGCGGTTGATTATTGAAGATAAAAATTTATTTATTGGGGAGACTTAAGACATTGTAATCTTCTTGATACTTAAATTTCGCAGCTAAAAAGTTAAGCTTCAATGATGGAATTGTATCCAACTGACTCAAGTCATTAATAAACCAACTCGAATTACAGAATTTTCAGCCAGTTTGCTGTGATGAAGTTGATATATGTATTACTTCTGCACCAGAAAATGGTGTTCTCTGACGTGATTCATACAGGGCAAGTGATCACAGCTCGATTTATGTTGTCAGAAAAATTAATGTTACCACTAAAACAAATACAACTAAAAACTTCTTTTTCGTAATTTTCAGCATTTGATAGCACTTTGCATTTCAAGATGATCTCTTTCTTTCAGCCATGGTACACAATTGATACCTTATCTAATATTGACGATAAATGGAATTTGTGGAAGAAATTGTTTTTGAACATACTTGATAAGCATGCACCAATAATGTCCAGAAGAGTGAGAAACAAGGGTGTGTTCCATGATTTGACGAGAGAGAAATCAAAGTAAGATGATAAATAGGGACCATTTCAAAAACAAGCAATATCAACAAACTCTAATGTTGATTGGGAGTAGTATAAATCCTATAGGAACAGTGTAAATATTGCCATGCAGCTAAGGTAGAATATTATAGAAATACGATAGGATATCAGAAAAATAATCTAAGCAAGCACCTGGAAAATTTATGTAGGTGAATTGATATTCTCGGACGTGGAAGGAAGGATAATACAATTAATGAAATCAAAGTAGATCAAGAAGTACCATTTCATCACCAACTACAAAAATTTCTGAATGTTTCAATGGCTATTTGGTGAATGCGGGCTGACCTAAGCAGAAGACTCAATCGGTGGATGTAATTCCTAATTTTGAAAATTACATTGAAAGTTAGCAATACTTCGTTCACTTTTCAAACTGTTAGTCATTCGAAAATTTTTAAATTATTTAATGAATTAGTAGATCTCTAAAAAGCAACTGGTGTTGACAAAATACCAATAAGGTTCTTAAATTAGCAGCCCCAGTTGACCACAAACTCCAATAACCAAGATATTTAATTGTTCTATTGAAACTGTGGAATTTCCGTTAGACTGGAAGATTGCGAGAGTCACTCCTTTACATAAAAAGGTCCTAAAAATTTACTGGACAATTATCGTCCAATTCTATATTACCAATCATCCAGTAAAGTCTTTGAAAAGAATATTATACGAAAACAATTTTATGAAGATTTTAACAACAAAACCAATTTATTGTCTAGAAAACACCAATTTGGTTTTTAGGCGTTTTCATTCTACAATCATCTTTTACATTGTTAGATTGCACGAATGATTAGTATATAAATATGGATCGTGGTCTTTACTGTAACCTTGTCGTCTTTCTGGATTTAAAAGAAAGCTTTCGACACGGTCGACCATGCATTATTACTGGCCAAGAAACTCCAATTGTATGGGATTACTGATACGGCCTTAATTTAATCTATTTATATCTATACTCACTTTACTGACCGTCTACAAGTATGTTATATAAATAGTAAACTTTCAAGCAAGAACAGTAAAGTGTGGAGTACCGCAGGGATCGATTCTTGGCCCGCTTTTATTCTTAATATATATTAATGATTTGCCTAATTGTCTCCAGTTTACAACTACTCGATTATTTGCTGATGACACGAATATATCAGCAAGTGGTAAATCTATTGAGGAAGTGGAGCGGACCCTGAATCTTGATCTCCCTTAATGTCAAGGGGTGGCTTTCAGCAAGCCGACTCTGTCTGAATGTTGTCAAGGAAACTGAATACCTTTTGATCGGCTCTCCCACTATAGCCCATTACAACGAGTTTTCAGAACCCAATGTTTTCGTTGGAGGACTTGGAGATGAGCCGATAAAAAGAGTTCGAGTAACAAAAGCTCTTGGAGTTAAACTGGACAAAAATTTAGCATGGAAGAATCATATTGATCATATATCGAGTAAAATATCTGCCGGTATTAGCGCCTTAAAAAGAATTAAAGAATACACGGATCAAGACATCTTGAAATCTGTCTACTATGCGCTTGTCCAACCTCATTTTGATTATTGTTTGTGAAGTCTGGGACTCAATTAATACTACTCTTTCAAATCGACTACAGAAGCTTCATAATAGAAGTGCCAGAATTATAATGAATTGTAAAAATGAGCATGGTCAATCAAGTCTGGTGTTAGTTTTAGAGGACCAAAAATATGGAATTCTTTGTCTGAACAAGCTAGAAATAGCGAATCTTTGTCCATATTTAATAGCAACATCTCTAATGCCAATGCCAGCCTGATTAATAAATAATTGATAATTATACTTATAAGTAATATAATTGATTTTGTATATAGTTTGTGTGTACTTTTTGTTATTCATTTGTAAATATTTGTTGTTTTAAATCACGTCCCACGAAATCAATCAATTAGTTGAAGTGGCATCAATTAGTTAAAATAAAGTTTTACCTACCTACCTACCTACCTACCTACAACATTTGTTAGAAAGTAATTCTATACCACTTGAGTCGTTTTGTAAAGCCGTCTATATTGCGTTTGAAAAAGGCAGGGGGAAATATCAGAACATTTATATCCATGGTCCCGCCAACAGTGGAAAAACATTTATATTGTCACCCCTGAAATCTGTTTATACAGCATTTTGCAACCCAGCTACATGCACTTTCGCATGGACGGGGGCTGATGATGCCGAAATCATCTTTCTAAATGATTTTAGATGGAGCCCAACGGTGAATGCATGGGCTGATTTATTGTAAGCGCTGGAAAGCGACGTTTTCCATCTACCTGCACCTAAAAATTTTTGCCGAAGGGATTTGGAGTTGTCGGTTGATACGCCTTTCTTTACTACTTCCGACGCGCCACTGGCGCGGTGTATTGATCGTGCAAACACTGAAATGATGAATGTACGCTGGAGGTTCTCTCATTTCTCGAAGAAAATTCCCCAGCGTTGACAAGTTAAAATGGAACCGTGCGCGCACTGCTTTGCAACCTTATTTTAGATAACAAGGAGTATAACGTAATTGTATGGCGGGATGGCTATAACACGCAGGAAGTTATTATTTATTTAATTGCAGAGAGATTACGGATACGTATTTACTGACACTATACTACTCAGTGACAGTACTCATTTAAAATACAGACTATGCGAGCATATACGATTCTGTCCACAAAGAAATTGTTTTTAAAATATTGCCATATGTTATAACAATTCTCAAATAAAATTGGATATTTTGTACCACATAGAAGTTCCTTCCCCTTATGTCTGGAGAATCATAATACTCATAACATTAGTTTAAAGAGAACATAACTATCTCATATTAAGTTTTCAAGAAGTTACCGTAAATGGAGTACTGTAAACTATTGTTTCAAATGTCCAGATTTAACATAATAATATATGCAAGTGCCATGAGATTATAAAGACAGTCATAGTGAACAAAGTGTAGGAAATTTTTTGTTGATTTATATACATTCGGAGGAGAAATTAAGCAATTACTGTGAGCACTGTCGACGAGAACTGTCAGTTAGTTATTAAGATACTTTAGTTCATATCTATAAATATATTAATATTTTGTGCGGTAGCCACCAGACTTAATTATAACGTCAACGCGTTTCGGAAACTTGCGATTGTTTTATCAATTACATTACAAGGAATACGATTTAGGGCATCCACAACTCTTTCCTGAAATTGTGAAAACCTTTCTGCTTCTATGCGTTTGTTGATCGCATCTTCACGCAGGTTAGACTTCACGATGTGGAACATATTTTCGATGGGATTTAAATCCGGCAGGAATTTTTAGTAACTCCCCTTCAACACCCTGCAGTGCTTTCTTTGCGCACTTACGGCTTTGAGAATGGTCGTTGTCCATGACGAATCGATGCTTTCCGCCCTGTTTAGTGCCAGCTTTAGCAAAGCGAATGTTGAAATTGTTTTTGATAAAGTTCGCAAAAATGTTCCGTTCATTTTTTCATATGGTTTTGCAAGAATAACACCTTTTCCATGAGCAATAGCGACCATGACATGGACTCTACGACCATGCAACAAGCAGGTCTTTGCTTCCTTTCCCGGTAAGAATTAGTCATTCACCCTTTTTACGCCAAACCTAGCCATCCCTGTATAGTTGTTGCTGTTCTCATAGATACCTCATTGGTCCAAAAATTTGCATTTTGTTTCATGAAATGCTTTACTTTTCTGCAAAATCGTCGCGTAAAGAAAGAAAGAGTATTCTATCTCTTTCGGACAGTATACCCTTTTTCCGTCTTTGGAGGAAGTCGTAGCCATTTTCATTGAGAATACGCGAAAATGTCCGTCGGCTGACTATCTGTTAAATCTTTAGTTTTTGAAAGAGGCCTCAGTTTAGAGACAGTTATGTATCATTTGGTTCACGCATTCGCTGGACTTTCAGCGTTCTTATTAAAGATCGCACATTTCTGGAGTTATGAACTGAGTGGAGTGCAATTTGGTCTGAAATCAAACGCGTGATTTGTAATCGCAAGTTTGATTTCAGACCAAAATTGCAGGAGACGAAGTTCAATTTCCACTTTATTATCTTCATTTTGAAATCTAAATATTTTTTTAAACCGGAAGCGGTATTTTATTAGTCTTTGTTTACAATTGACACACCAGCGATACTCCCTGAAATGCCGTAGCATAGCAACAACATGAATCGTAATTTCACAAATTGAGCTCAAAGTATAAACAAGCAAAATGTACAGGTGAATTTCTAAATAAAGACCGAAAGAATGTAAGTGTAAAGATATACTTTGCATGTAAAATTGATAAACGTTTCTTGTGATTTTGTGCATTTAAGCTTGGTAAACAGTGTCAATGTTTTAAATGCCTAAAAATATCTAAGCTATTTATTATTTCTTCTAATCATCATTATATTTTAATGCCTAAATCTAACTGTTATTGTTTACTACAATCCATCATTCCATATTTTAATACCTTGTGCCTTTGACAGCTTTGTGTTCAGTTTTGGCTGTTGCTCAAATGAAACGTGTTTTTGTTGACATTTTGACAATGTTTCATTCAAAATTTTGTTGATAATTAATTTGATAATTAATTAAAATTATTTGATATTCTTTTAAGTTTACTCTAAACTGCAGTAAATGCAGTCCAGAGTATTGACAATTTATGGTGAACAGATTTGGTCATTTGCCAGAGCACATTTTTCTTTAAATTGATTGGCTAGTTGAATTCTATCATTCAATCTGATTGGTTGTTGCCGTGCAGAGCTTCAATCTGATTGGTTTAAAAATGATGCGATTAATACTCAAGATGATGCGATTTGGGAATTAATCGTACTTTTTTTGACCGATCAGATTGCAAGAAATGTCATTGATTTCAAAATGAATATAATAAAATAAGTAATCAATTGCATAATACTAACGATAACTAGAATATAAATTACATCTGAAATAGATACTTCAGTCTTAGCCGTAATCATATTTATCAAACTGCGATCGAATCTTTGATTGTACCAGTTCGTACCACAGTAAGACCTTGTGTTATATATTTACAGAAGATCGAAGCTGAGAAGCGTAGCAGAGCCACCTTAACTTCTTATCGAACAAATTTGAACAAACACATATAACAGTCTCATTTAATCTTTTTATACAAAATGAAATAGCACAAGTATATTGCATCAGAATAAATGGCGTTTTCATAGGAATTAACATAGCTGTAGCAAATGACTTTTTATACCAATTAATGAAGTTGTATTGCAGGGTAGCACAATAATATTTTATGACAGAATAGTGGCTGAAGTCAACATTATTTTTTTTAAAAAAAAGGCTTTTCTGACGTTTACAGAAAGACAAAATTATTTTTAGAATTTGAAACTTTTCATGTCAAGTGTATATTAATGCAAACCTATACCTATAGCCTGTATTGCGTTTTTGCTCACCAAAAATATAGTATGTAAAACGTAGTGAAAAGAAAACTTTTGTACTCACCTTCTACACGTACTAAATTTCAAGTTTTAAAATATTTTGTATGTTATCCTTTATTTTGCCTGATTTTGTATCCGTGCGCGAAAGTTATTTAACTCTACTCTTAATATTCCGCCTGAATTGCGGGCAATTCTGACCGCCCAAAGTTTGAGCCCTTTTTGAAAAAAATACGCGAAGTGGTAAAAAATCTCCTGTAAATCACTTTAGATATTATGGCCAACATCACGAATGACGTATTGTCAACACTTTGCATGCCTATTTATATTGATTTATCTTGCACTCAAGTTTCCTCAATAATAAAATGAACGTTATTATAAAATGAGATTTGAATTAATTAATTAATATAACACTTCAGATCAATTTACTGATTATGAAATCCCTAACAGATGTTGACGTTTGCTAAAAATATATTAGTATTGATAACATTAGGCCAAATATATCTAAAAGTAAAAAACTTTCCAAAACATACTTCATGATTATATGAACGACGAGAGTATCCATTTTGTTTTTAACAAAATAGGTGAATGTTTCCATTCTCTTAATCGGTTCAAGTTGTTCTTGATATATTCGTCGTTCAATTTGAACGGATAAACCACTAAAAATCCTTCTTGAATACCTATATAATAGTGCTTCTCATAATATTGTCGCTTTCAGCTGATTCATATAGACCATGGTAAATTGATCTGTATTTCAGCATTGGAGTACCTTTCTACCAATAATGGTTTTTATTGATGCCAAAAGCTTTTTCCATCTGAAAGAATTCCCCTGCACTTTAGACAAAGACTTTCATTCAATAAAGGAATTTTGGGCGAATTAATAATCATAAATTGCAAAAGCTATTACAGGCTATACAGATACTAATATTCCTCTCAATTTCTTTCCACTTCAAACGCTGCGTGTGACGAAGAACAAATTTTTAAAACATCATTTTCAGAAAATAATTTTTAGTTAGTAACACATTTCAAACTCAACCCTTTATGCATTTGCTTAGAAGTTTAAAGACTAAAATAAGATTTCACAATTTACCTTTCACAACTTCTTAGTTTCCTATCTTTGGATTGACCGTTTTCGGCGATGTATTCTTGTTGGACAGCTGCAACGAATTTAAACAAGATGTGACTGGAAGAAACTATTATGTGGCATGCACGTCATTGATGTTAATAGAACTCAAGTGTTTGCAAACCTTTCTTTAACTCATTGACGTCCGCGGCAAGACGCACGCAATTTTCCTTAAATATATGATATTTTCTCTGTAAATATTTACCCCCTAGAAATAAGAGAAACACAATTGAAATACTTGAAACATTATCTTTCCAACGAGTGGTATTGTTGTCGTCAAAAGATTACAGAAACATAAATATTGCATATTTAATAAAAAAAATGTGCCAAACTCACCTCATCTAATGTCTTGAATATCTCTGAAACTATTTGGAATTTGTCAAATATCAGTATAACAAAAATGTGGCTTATTTTCAAGCGCTTCGCTGTGGAAAGTTTCTTTTGTATAAGGCAGCAGAATTTTTTATTTGAATTTTTAATATCAGTTTTTAATGCACGTGCACGGAACTGCACTGCATGCACTTATAGAGTTGGTAATATTGTAGGTTCACCGTTAGCCTGAATCATGTGAAAAGCACGCTACAGTGGTATTTTTGCCTATAAAATCGATTTCCTGTGTTTCTAATGCCGCAAGATGCTATCTTCCTATTGTTTTGAGTCAGCGGACATGTAATTCCGGGTTGTCCGGACGCTACGATTGAGTCATGTTAAAAGCATAACCATAAAATGATTGATTTATAGATTTGGATTCAAAAGGCCAATCTAACGGTAATGTGCCGAAGAACACATGTGTTAAAAGGCCGAACTTATTATGATCGACGAAAAGTACCCACTTATTATTATCGAAATTACAATTTCGACTGTCTTTCGATCTCTATAAATCGCTAAAAATTGTTACGTAGAAAAAAGTAAAGATTTTGTCTAAAACCTTCTAAAACTCATTAAAAGAAGTATAGAAGCTGGATCTCTCGAGTTACATATTAGATGGAAAAACAAATTTAAACATCTAAAGATTTGATTCGCAAATATTGTGGCTTCAAAAGGATGCTCGACCCAGCCCTGGGCATTTTGTATTCGCAGTCTAAAATATCGGGGACGCTTTTCTTCAATGGCCGTATTATTCTTCAAAAGCTGAAAACAGGAACTTTGCCTTTTTACTGTACTTGGGTCGGTTGTACGAAAGGCGGATAAGTCGCTATCCGGGGGATAAGTCGCTATCCAGCGGATAAATGTTATCCAGAGTTAATTAAAATCGCGTTGTACGAAGCTTGGATAGCGCTGCCCGGCGGATAAAAATACACTATCCGTCGGACAAATTTATCCGAGGTCCGGAGTTAGCTTATGCAGCGGAAAACTCGAAGTTCCAAGACCAAACAGTAAATATTTCGGATGAAAGAGGGTCGGATTGAGAAAGGCAATAACCCTGTTTAGAAGTCGACATCTTTAATGCAATAAAACATAAGTACTCACTTTTCTATATTTTTTGACTGAATATCCCATGTCAGTGGCACTGTTTCGTGTTTACTTTGGATGTTCAGTGTTCCTATTCGACCGGCATTTTTCTTCAGATCTTTCTCTTTTATATTATTTGAAAACAAGCAGTAAATTTCTCACTTTTAGTCAGTTTAAAAACACGATGAACGTACAAACATACAACTTTTCAAAACTTTGGAAAACCAAACAAAATTAGGCAATAGAAAACAAGACGGCGAATATTGTTCGTTCGCTCTGATTAGCCAATCAAAACTTGAGGGAAATGTTCTATACAAGTTAAATTATAAAGTTCACAAAAGCTTAGCAACACCTGACGTTGAGGTAAGAAATTTCAGGAAATCCGGTTTTTTTCTGGTTAAATGTAAGCTTATCCGACGGCTATCTATCCACCCTGTTATCCGTGCTTCGCCTTCGTACAACGCATTTTTCTTCAACGGAAAACTATCCATCGGATAGAAGATTTATCCATCGGATAAGACTTATCCACCGGATAACTTATCCGCCTTTCGTACAACCGGCCCCTGCAGTTCATGGGAAATAATGTGTGTCTTGAAAGATTATTGCGGTGCTTATAAACGATATAACGGCTTAATTGATTGAAAAAGTGCGAATAATTTACGCGCATAAACAAGCGCAAGCGTGTACATTTTTCTTAAAGAATACTACTTGAGGCACCAACCGTGCACTCTCTCCCTAAGACCAAGACCATATATTTTTACAGAACCACCATGGAATGGATTAAGAATATTGAGAATCTGGGGTTTATCAAGTTTCCTGTGTCCTTGCTTTTAATATTTTTTCGTTATAAAACATACAATTCTCTGTAGAATATTTCCTATATTAGAATTTAAATACCAAATTCCCAATCTTAAAATGTGTTCTTATTGATTGAAATATGATTATTAAACACACAATTTGCATTTTTAAAAAGCCTAGCTGAAGCTAAATCTATATAATTTATACTGCAACTGCAGACATATTGTAAATACACCAATTGCTAAAGTATACAGTGTATACGGCATATTATATTTATGTCCCGATCTCGTTAATTTATAATGCATAAGTCTTGGCAAATCATTTAAATGTGAAACGATATATTCAAGATACACCAGCTATAAATTCAAACAATATTAGGTCAGTCATGACTCAACCATGGCATAGAACTTTTTCCTCTTGACAAACTCCCATAGTTGCACTCAAAATGTCTACATTTTTTTGTGATTTTAAGCGAATATTACCCTGTACATATAAAGACAGTTAGTATTTTCATATTTTGAGTAAACTCTGAATGAAAATGTCTTTTGTCTGTTTAAAGCAACGTTGAATATCTCGGACAAGACAAAAGCTCTTCATTCCTTCAAACTTGCAAATCCCGTTTTCCAATGTTATGAAGTCCAAACAGCTGGAATCTTCCGAAAATCTCCCATCCAAAGGATAATTTGCTCGAAAACAGAATAGACTTTGACAGAATTGGATCGTGAAAGGACAAAAAGAGACTACTATGCAGGAGTGGGATTTCTTAATCCCTTACGGGATAAATTGCAGTTGCACCAGTATTTTTGCTGCTGGAATTGGGATTCGGTAAGTCAGTGGCCGACTCGGGTATCCTTGTTTGAGATAAAATATTGACTGCAGGGAAAACGATATTCGGAATCCCCACGCCGTCTTCACGACGCACTCAAAGGCTATCGCCATATGAAATACTAAGCTAGTGTTTCCGTTCATCTCAAATGTGCGATGAAAATCATAGCACTGTAATAGCTTGGGAGAAAGACTGGGAGGAAATATTAATATTCTGGGAAATATATTTTGCGTTAATGATTTTTGGAAGGATAAACAATTTGTTTCGAGCTCGCAGTGGAAGCGCTGTAGTCAATATTAAAAAAAATTTTATGCAGTACAAAAAGGTACTAAACGCCATTAATAGTTAAAGATTATAGCAGTTTTAACTATAGAATTCTGAAATATATCATGTAGGTATGTTATTATGCATTCTATAAGCTTCAATAAAACGTTTCGATAAAACGTTTCGTAAATTTCATTAAACTATACTGCATTTTACCGATTAATTCCTTTTTAATAAAATGAAATCGGTTGAAAATATACAATTTTCTCGTAAAAATGATTTCGCTCTCCTTTAGTAATTTATAGCTTTTTGATAACATAAAGTAGGGGAATTAAATGAAGAACTATGTATATAAAGCAACAGTTTTTAGAGCAACAAATACTGTAAAATACATCAACAGTTACAACAAACTTGCCTTATGTTAGATAGATAGATAGATAAACTTTATTTAGGGACGTACCGGTAAACATGTTAAGTTATAAACTTATCTCACACATGGCCGTCATATTGACTAAGATAAAACAATGAATTAATTGTACAGGAAAATAAATTAAAAAGTACTAAAA
The DNA here is from genome assembly GCA_016169945.1 of Trachythela sp. YZ-2020. Classification (NCBI taxonomy): domain Eukaryota; kingdom Metazoa; phylum Cnidaria; class Anthozoa; order Malacalcyonacea; family Clavulariidae; genus Trachythela; species Trachythela sp. YZ-2020. The sequence goes on along the minus strand of JADLSH010000025.1, from coordinate 1,087,890 downwards.
TAATTTCTCATATAAAGCTCTTAATATAATGCATGTTTCACTGTTCCTGAGTTCTGGCTCCATAGTATTGTACAATTTAGCCCCATTGTATCGAAGGTGTTTTATTGATATTTTTTCTTGAAGGTGTTTTCTGTTTGGTTATGCAAGATCGCGTCTAACAGAAGAACGAGTCACGCTATTGTTATTTACATAGGAAAACATGTTACATATATATCGAGGTGTTACACAATGGAGGACTTTATATACATTATTATGTAACTATATGGAAGTTTATTCTATCTACTAATGGCATAATATCATCAGCAAACATGTCGGTATCTGACTTAGAAGTAATAAGTGTCAAATCGTTAATTGGAACAATAAAAAGGAGTGGACCCAATATGGATCCCTGAGGAACTCCATTTTCACAAGCAAGTTTTCGGACAGACTCCCTCTGAGGTTGTCACACAGGTTTTACTTTCTTCGATCATATATCTCCTCTTATCCTTTTTTAAAAATTAAAAGAAATACAATTCGTTCCACAGCTCTTTCTAAAGTCTCAAAAAGCGACTTTTAATTCAAAATTCTCATGTACTTAATTTTTTGCTCCTTCCGCTCGCGACAATAAAAACCCACGACAATCCGCGAAAGGTCCACCCATGAAACATAGCCACGGGCCCGCGATCATTGATGAACTTTGGAATCGGCTAGCTCTCCCTCTCATCGCTGTAAATAGCCAAGCAGAATTAATACCCTCGCCCCGGGCTTAACGCCCGGAATGGCGCTTGCTACACAGAAAGCGTTGCTAGGTTGGCTCGAGGACTATACAGAAACAGTTTCAGCACTTAACTAGAAATACATGCTTGCAGTAACCCCTCGCCCCAGCTGAACATTGCCAGACATTACATTCCAAAACATTACTATTGCTAATCTTTTTTATCAAAAAATCTGCCATGCAAAGGTTGTAGGCGAGTCGGATATCTGCATTCAAAACAAATTTTTGGCATAGAAAACAGAATTGGATCCTTGGTTCACACCCCTCTTCATGAAGGAACCAAAGGCTATCGCCAAATGAAAAGTTTTACCTGACGTAATCACTTTGGCTTCCTTCATTTTAAATTTGCCATTAAAATTTTGGTCATTACTCTACTAGTTTGGAAAGAAGAGTGGAAGGAAACAAATAAACAATATTATTTTGGGAAATTTATTTTGAAAGAATAAAAAATGGAAATTTTGTTTCAAGAAGAGGAAGCACAGTAGCCATGGCAACACGATGAAATAAACTTCTGTTCTGGAGTACAAAACAACAGTTAACAAAAACTACAAAAATAATTAAAATATTAGTTGTTTTAGCCATACAAATCTGAGATATATGGTGTAGGTATGTTCTTATGCATTCTATAAGCTTCAAATTAATGTTTAAATGCAACCTTCCGTTTACTAAAACGTTGCCAAAAGTTTATAAAACGAAACTGCCTTTTATAAATTAGTTTTTGAAATGAAATCAGTTGAAAATATACAAATTCTCTCCTGTGAAACGATTTCGCTTTCCTTTTAAGTTGGAACTTTTTGATAGCATAAAATATAGGATATTTTAATTGTAAAAAAATGAAAATCTATGTAAATAAAACAACATTCTTAAGGCTATATCAACAATTTAATATAAGAAACTTGCCATATTTTTTCGACTATCTATCTCTATTTATCCTTTTTTATAAAGTATAAAAGATAAATTTCTTCCGCAGCTTTTTCTGAAGTCCCAAAAAGCTATTTATAAGTTATAATTCAGACTTACTGATATGACTTACTCATGTTTTTTTATAATTCGCTCATTCCACTCCTAACAAAGATTAGTGAGATGACCACCCATCACACCCATCACACCCATGAAACAAAGCCATGCGCCCGCAAAACTTGATGAACTTTGGATTTCCCATTGCTTTCCTTTTTTTCCGGGTGTAAATATCCGCGCGGAATTAGTACCCTCGCACGGCGCGAAGCGCCGGCTCGGGGACTATATAACGAAAAAGTTATTGTTCACTGATCTGAAAGATTTCAGTATTTTACTACATATTGTACATATTTAAACAAATAATTATATGTAATTTAATTCAATTAAAATATGCACATCAAGAACAAATATTATATACAACATGTTTGTAGACTTTTCAATACTTATTTAATGATTTTATAAGATTGGAAATTAATAAAGGGTTATTTGTATTAAACACATGGTACGTACACCTACAATATAATTCAAATTTACTTAACTACTACTAGAAATACATGCATGCACAGTGCTCTCGCACGTTAAAAAAACAATTATATTTCCCAAACGTTATTGTAACCATGGTAACACGCAACACTGTCATATATCTTTCTATTTTTTGTACTAAATTGTAAAATAATTAAAAACTATTTTGACAATTTTGACAATTGAATAATCATTGGCCTATAAACTATATAATGTTCATTTGTTATAATATAAAATTCTACCTTAGTCTTAGACGTTTCGCTAAACTTTGCGAAATGTTCATAAATGTTCACTGTTTTCGGCATATAAACTTCGTCTTTAAAATAAACTCTTTGAATTTGAAATCATGTTTTATCTCATTCTGTAACGTATTTGAATATATATTGTGTGAAGAAAGCAGACAAATAATAGATATAATAGCATAACAACCATAGATACCTAATATTATGGCAAAAGCAAAGTAGTTCCAAATTCCAATACAAATTTGCAATTTTGCCATTTTCCCTTTTTACCTTTGAATCTGAGTCATTACTCATTAGCCCAACGCCTTTTTTCAAAATTCATCATATATTTAACAAAATACCTTTAAACTTAATAAAAAATGTATTAACCACGTATAGCAACCTAGTAAACTCATTAGAAATCCACAAAAATATAATACATTTCAATACCAAGTACCCAAAATAGACACTTACTCGTCTGGCAACTCTGAAAGTTATCCACAATTCCTCATATCGTTAAAAACTCAAAAGTATGTCTTTTCTTGCTTGTCCTGAACTTTAAAAGTTTTATTTATACTGTCTTGGCGACTTTATTTGTTTTTATTTTGTGATGTATTTTGTTGTCACTCTTTAGTGTCCGCCATCACAGTCCCCTTTATTTTTGAGATCAGTGCGAGGTCCACCCATGAAACATAGCGACGCGCCCGCGATACTTGATGAACATTAGACTTCCCTATAGCCAGTGGTGTAATCCTGGAATGTTAACAAGGGTGATCTCAAAAAGAGGGATGACAACAGGGGCGTATCTTGGGTCTCAACATTAGAGGTATTTGGCTTGTTTTGCCAGAAGAAAGGGCGTGGTCCGGGGATAACGTAAAGGGGCGAGGCAAGACGAAAAGGATTTTTGGATCCCCATGACGTTAGCGTGAATGCATGGGCATCGAATGGCGAATGCACAAGGATACTAGGGTTTTTTTTTGTTTTGTTTTTGTTTGTTTAATAAATATTTCAACAGGTAACCTACTCGCGAAACGCGATTTTCAGTAGGGACCTGCACAATATCATACAATATTATACAATAAAATATATAAAATGTCTAAATTAAGATTATAAGTTAAGAGTTAGCACACAAAATATGGTAAGTATATTACAAATTGATTAAAACTTCAAAAACCTGAACTACATACGAAAGTTCAAAACTATGTCAATAGTAACTAGAAACACTAAAATGTGATTTAAATACAGAAAAGGAGTTACTATTTATTATATCTGTGTTCAATGAGTTCCAATCACTAGCAGCATGGTAAACAAGCCTCTGTTTCCCCCAATTAGTCCGAACACGAGGCAGATGAAGATTGTTTTTTGTCCGGGTATCATAGGAGTGAAACATAACATTGGACGTAAAATTGAAATCGTAATCAATTACTTGATTTATTCCCCTATACGCCAAGCAGCAGCGGTGAAAAAAACGTCTTTCACTTAATGGTTTCATGTTTAGACATTTGAGTGCTTCAGGAGCTGAACTCCCGGGGGGTAAATCCAGAATAATTCTGGCCGATTTATTTTGTAAAATTTGCAAACGTTCCATCAAGGTAGAATTGGTAGGGGTATGGGGGTATGGGGGCATGCTGCCCTAGAAAGGCTTGAAATGTAGAGTCTCTAAAATGCCATTTATTGCAATTTGGGGAAAGATTTTACAGAATTCCTGTAGTTAGAAAATGGTGTATATTCGACTATCTGGTCTTCAAGATTTTTTGTTCTTGCGCAACACAACTTGAACATGTATTTGCCTGACCAATATGGAATATTGCACTCCCCCACACCAGCTAGGCTACAATGAACTGGGGGAAGATATAAGGGATAATTTGAAAGAGAAAATTATGACTGTCTGATGAATAGTGCTCTACCTTGGCGGTTACTGAAATCGTTTTTTAGGACCCCCAAATCGATATGGACTTTTAAGCTCAGCCCCTTTGGCCCACCTCCCCACTACACCCCTGTCTCTAGCTCTCCTCTTCATGTAAATAGCCGAGCGGAATTAGTAACCTCGGTCACGCGCATCGCGCGTGGCTCGAGGACTATGCCAAAGTTTGTAAACACACCAGCCAAATTTACATAAATTATGTTAGTTTCCAAAAATATATAGTTCGTCTATAATCATGAAATTTGGCTAACATTACTGAGTGTACTATGAATGGTTGATTATCAAAAGGACCTGGAGAGTGTAGGGAAAGTTATTTTCTCTTCCACACTTCACTGCCAAGTTTAAAATTGGAACGCAGATATTCCATGATAAGATTGTGAACATTCTGATAATTTCCCGATAAACGACGGAATGGGGTATTTTTAACGTCGCTGATGTAGGCAAGAGATCTTTTTAAATAGCATATAAACAGTTTAGGAGGCAATAAAATTTAGATTTATAAATCAATTGACCAGAGTATCGACGATAAAATTAACAACACAACAGACTACAAGCAAATATATATGACGTCATCCTATAGACGTGATTTTAAAAGTGGTTCATACGAGAATTGAACCACTTTGTGTTTGTTTCTATGTACTCTTTCGATATGGGTGACTCCTTTATACTTGAAATTTTGTCTAGATTCATCTAACGTAAAGGATTTCCAGGGTTTAAGAAAACTACACGCTACAATTGCACTTCATTTCGTGCTGTTTAGATAATTAGTATTTGCATGGTTTTTGAACAAGGAGAATGAGATCATTATAATTATATGCAACTGCATGCTTCACAAACAATCGTTTAAAAAGATCATTTTTACATTTATAAATTAACACTAAGTATGTTCAAGTATTATGTCTAAACATAAATCATATATAAAAATATATTTAAGATATTCGGTACTTCCTTCAGTATACTCCGTGCTATTAATATGCACTCCGTGCTATTAATTGTTGCTGCGGAAGCGAGCGAGCCCGAAGCGAGAAAGCGACGCGAAAGATCTAATTTGTGTATGTAAGGGACTTTTATCTCAAGCGTTTCTAACCCATTACATTGTGGCCGTGTGCTGTAGGTTGTGCGCAGTACACTGATTTTCTCGATTGAGTTTCCACAATTTCATGTGGGGATTCCTTGTGGAAGTGCAATACATGGAAGATATTGATATTTTGATACAAATGTTACAAAATTTCAATTGATGTTTTCATGTTTTGTGACAAACCCAGTACATTTAGCTTGTAAAGACGTGTTTCACTGCTGGATGTTGAAGTCTCATCCTGGCAAGCTAAGCTCATCGCCTTCATCTCTTTCAAACACTTGCCAGGGAAAGCACCTAAACACAGCGCAAGTCTACCCGCAACCTTATTATTATCTTACATACACACTGGATCAATGCCAATAATTTACAATCAACCGAATATAATTTGGGTAGCATAAACGTCATGTTTCAACATTATAAGCTTTTGCAGGTACCCTGGTTTAAAAATGATAGACTATATAGTGCACAGTCAGAGGTCAGGTCGGAGCTGAAACGATGTATGCTCTAGATCTTTCTGTTCTTTAAATAGGCCTAGACTAGAAAGTATATTGTTTATACTAAAATTACTCAAAATTCAATACAATATCCAACAACTTCTCGAGAGGTGAATGCCGGATTCTATTTGCAAAATAACAATTAAGCCCGCTAGTATCCAGTCAGCTTAATACCGCCATCCTGTTACTTCATATTATCACATACATATATTCCTAGCATATTTGGCACTACATTTTTTATGTTGCTAATTTCATATGCAAGACCGCTATTAAGCGTCTTGCAACTCTCAAGGCAGGATTTTATCTCGACTACATGTTTACTGCAGGCTACTTTCCTGGTTCAAACGACTAAAATTTCGATCAATACGAATTTATGATATTCATTCCTTTCGCAGGTATTTTTTAAAGTAAAAATTGTTATTAAAAGATTAAATTGTGATTGTTAAAGGACGGAAAGACTATTGTTTTGAAATGAAAAGTCTCAAACCGGGGATCAGCATATATACTTTATTCATTTAGTGAGACTGAAAGGTGGAAAATTTTCATTATTTTACACTTTTGTATGGCTTTGTCAGGCTACACTCTAAAAAATGTCTGGTGAAAATTGCCTGGTGAAATATTTTTAACACTATTCTGGTTATTTGTACCACAATTCCTGGTTAATAACGAATAATAGTTTACCCCATAATCGCTATAACACAGTGGTCTGGTGAATTTCACTAATGAGTTATCGTGTATGATATCATTTCGTTTCTGATTGGCTATTTGCTAAATACGTCAATAATTCGTTTTGGCGCAATTTGCTGATCAAGAACTACATTGAAGACAAAGTCACCGTCGAAGTGGTAGCCTGATTTTGGAGCTCTTTGTACGATATATATACTGCTCTAATTTAGTGTCGCATTGAACACTGACACGCGTGTTACGGTAATGGATAGTTTTGTGTTGGAGAAACTAGAAGAGTGGAATCTATTGACTCTCAAGGACGTATTTGAAGGTAGGTTAACGTTTACTTTTAAAAATAATTATATATATGCAAATATGGTTATTTTACGGTTGAGCGGGAACGATGCATATATTAAATAAATGCATATTAATACCAGTGTTAGACATCAGACATGTCCAGTTTTTTGGACTTGTGTCTTCTTATTATACAACATGAACAAGTTGTGATTGTACTACGCCGAGAAAGCGAATGTCAGTCTGTAAACACAATTTGAAATTTCACTCAGGGAAGGCCGAACAAGAAGGCCTTCGCTCGAAAATGTCGAACTTCGTACTCGCATTTCGTGATTTCGACGGAAACTATACCTTATTATTTATATTCAACAGTTATATACTACATATTAAAGCTGTATATGTTTATTAATAATACTACTCAGTCTAGCAACCATTAGACATTAGTATAATCTTGTTTCTTTTCTAAGATATTTTTTATATTGCCGCCATGTTGGAATTTATTTACTTAAACGACATCACAACCGACGTACATATTTATACTCTCCTAAATACCCTGAACACTATTAACTATAGTTGGGTTGAGGATTTATACGTATAGATATTGTTAAGCCTGGGTTTATTGGGAGACTATATGTACGTTGTGAGCCGTGAGTTCGTGGTCTTTCCGTGTTTTGATAGTAAATTAAAATACGTTTTATATTTTAGTCGACCGTACTTCTCTTCAATTTAGTAGAAACACAATATATTTTTCGTCGAATTTGTAGTTTTAGTAGCTATATAATTTAATTTGTACACTGACTAATGCAAGAAGTGTAGGTCTACTAGCTATAATTTTTTTATTTATATTTCATTTGTGTGTTTATATTGTATTATAAGAAACCTACATTGGAATTACTGGTGTATTATTTAATAGATCCAGCCTAGTGGAGTGACTATTGCTAAAGCCAAGCACTGGTTGATTACCTATTGTACAGTAGATATAAACATAATTATTTCTTTAATTTTCACTGGTACAGATTGAAGCTGATTTCCGTATGCTGTTTCCAGACGTGTCGGATTGTTTGTACATGCAGTGGACTCCAACCTACATATGTGAAGTCACAAAGTATGCAAGTCGTCAAGGAAAGTGGGCTTCCTATTTGAACATAAATGCATCAACATTATGTAAGTATTAACTAGTGTTATTTTAAGAAATTGAATATAATGAGAAAAGAATGATAGAAAATAATTTCGATACATCATTGAAGAACTCATTGTCAGTTTAATACATTCATTGTCAGTTTAATACTGTATGGTTTGTACTTTGTTGTGTAGATATTTTAGTTTTCTTTGACAGTTTCAACTATGATAACATATCATTAATTTTCCCTTAATGGTATTTTCGCTTAATATTAAATATATTTAGGTTCAGATGATGAGAAGTCAAATGCTGCATTGGGCCTGCTCCCATGTATTCTGCCACCAGGTAGGAATGGGAAGAAGAGAGCCAGTATTGATGAATCAATGGAATCTTACATTGACATTAAACCAGTAAGTGATCATAACCAAAACTCTGTTATTTCTAGATGTATCAAAGTCCCTCTAAAATCGATATCCAGACTCCAGTGTGTAATCCTTGCAACACATCTACAATGTGGATTTTTTATACATATATAAACCACTACATTCCTTCTTTATAGATTGGTACAAACATGCCAAAATACTTGGAAGAAGTGACAAATGCACAACCATTTATTCTTGTCCTGGGTTCTCTGGAACATCCATTGCAATGTTTTGTAATAGTTGAAAAGCAGGCTCTAGAGCAAACCTCCCTGTTAAAAGCTGTGGATGTTTGCTTCAAAGTATTTTATGTTTTTAATCTAAACTACCCATGGCAGTGTTTTACCACTTGGGAATTTTTTCAAAAAGTGGTATTTGGATTGGAAGATGTTGGTGGCCGTACTAAGACTTCTCCAGCTGTCATAGCGATGCGCACAGCATTAAAGAGACATTAAAGTTAACAAACCACTGACAATTATAACCAGGTTACCTTGTATAGTATTATATCAAGTCTGAATATTATTGTTTCTGTTGTTAAAGCAGCAGTGTCACCCGCTGCACATCCTGTTCTGCGCATAACATTGTATATTCGGAATATATCAAAAAACAGAACAGGATGCGCAGCCGGTGACACTGCTGCTTTAAAGTAATATCATTGAAAATAAAGTTATTTTGATTTAAGTTGTATTATACTGCTACAGGTCTGCATTTACGAGCCAAAGTTGGTGATTAGTTAAATTAATCAGTTGAACAAGTAACATGTACAAAATAGCCAAGAAAATTTGCCAATTTGCCAGGATTAATCAGTTTAACCAGAAATGTGGTGCAAAATAACCAGGAAAATTCACCAGTATTCCAGGTAATGTTCACCAGGATTGCTGATTTTAACCAGAAATGTGGTACAAAATAACCAGGAAAATGCACCAGTATTCCTGGTAATGTTCACCAGGATTGCTCAGTTTAACCAGAAATGCGGTACAAAATAACCAGGAAAATTCACCAGTATTTCCTGGTAATGTTCACCAGGATTGCTCAGTTTAACCAGAAATGTGGTACAAAATAACCAGGAAAATTCACCAGTATTTCCTGGTAATATTCACCAGGATTGCTCAGTTTAACCAGAAATGTGGTACAAAATAACCAGGAAAATTCACCAGTATTTCCTGGTAATGTTCACCAGGACTGTGGTTGCAATGAATCCACCAGGAAATCCTGGTGAAATTGACCAGGAAAGTGTGGGTGTTATAGCAACATGGAACTTGGTGAAAATTTCACCAGTTTTTGGTGGAATTTCACCACATTTTTTTTAGAGTGTAACACAGGTTGGTCCTTCAGATTGCCCGATTTAAATTTTTAAGATTCAGAAGCACCAGATTTGAATGGCCTGTGGTACAAAATTTAGAGTGGCAACGATGAGCTATTGATAAGCCTTGCCTGACGTTTTACTGAAATGCATCGCCTCTTCTTATACACGTAATTCTACAGTGATACACGTCTGAATCAGCATGTTTATGCGCCGCACCATAGATATTTCTTCCATTGGTCAGTAACTGAATTCCACTTCGAATTAAAAAATAAATGCAAAACATCAACCACACAACGCTTGAATATTTAAGAATCTGTCTTAATTGTGATGGGGAATGGATATGGTTGGAATTATAATGAATGCGGGTGTTTGTATTTCTGTGTGGTTAAACGCTCTGCTAGCTGCCGAATAAACGACAGAGTGGCACAGTTTTAACACACTGACGTCAGTTAAGTGTTTAAGTATATAATAAAAATATTTAAGAGAGCTATAAGGTTTAGATTTATAAGGTGAATGTGACAATAAAATTAACAACACAACTGACCACCGGCAATTAAACATAATTATGTGACATCAAACTAGACATGATTCAGATGCCATTCGTAAGAGAATTGAACCACTCTGTCTCTGGTTTTCTATACTCTTTCTATTTACGTATAGAAGCTTATACTTCATTTTTTGCTAGAGTTCTAGTCTCCAGCGTCGAGGATATTTATGCTGATAAAAGAAATTACACTTTACCGCTGCACTTAAATCGTTGTTGTTGGTACTTAATACATAACTGCATGGTTTTTGAACAAGGATAATGACTGAGCCTTCATAATAATTAGATGCAACTGCATGCATGCACCACAAACTGCCGTATGCCGCTTTTAGTTAAGTTATTTGACATTCACACTAACATTTTATAAATCAAAATAAAGTATTTTCAAATATTATATAAAGATATAAAAAATGAGCCGTACTTTACTATATTCAGAGTCTCAGTACTATATATATTGTGGAATATTGTTTAAAAGATAATACAGAATCCTTATCCTATAGATATACGAACAGTATAGGAACAGTGAGAGGTCAGATCGCAGCTGAAACGACTTATATTCGAGGACTTTCTGTTTTTTTTATATCAAAGTATACTAGAAGGTAAACAAGGTAAAATTATTCAATTAATAGTCAATATAAAATATTCAATTCATGTGTAAGGGTTAACTTGAAAGAGAGAATTCTGAATGTCTAATGAGTAACGCTCTAACTTTGGTTTTTGCTGAAATCATTTTTGTTGGAAATAACTGAAATTTTAACACTTCTGTTCCAAATAACTATATAATTTAAGATAAGGAATCTGCACAAATATATCCCCACTACAACACATGTCCCTAGCTCCCCTCCTCATGTAAATAGCCGAGCGGAATTAGTAACTGCGGTTACGCGCTTCGCGTGTGGCTCGGGCATTGTGCCAAAGTTTGTAAACACACCAAGCCAATCACTTTTACATTTATAAATTAAAACTAAGTATGTTCAAATATTATGTCTAAACATAAACCATGGATGAAAATATATTTAAGATATTTGGTACTTTTCTATTCAGTATACTCCGTGCTATTAATATGGAATGTTGTTGCTGCGGTAGCGAGCGAGCCTGAAGCGAGCGAGTGACGGAGCAAATCTAGTTTGTGCATATAGGGGACTTTTATCTCAAACTCATTTTCCCGATTGAGTTTCCACAATTTCATGTGGGAATTCATTGTGGAAGTGCAATACATGGAAGCTATTGATATTTTGATATAAATGTTACAAAATTTCAGTTGATGTTTTCATGTTTTTTGACAAACCCAGTACATTTAGCTTGTAAATAAGTGTTTCACTGCTGGATGCTGATGTCTCATCCTGGCAAGCTAAGCTCATCGCCTTCATATATTTCAAACACTTGCCAGAGTATGCACCTAAACACAGCGCAAATCAGCCCGCAACCTGATATCCTCTGGCATACACAGTGGGTCAATGCCAATAATTTGAAATGTACCGAATATAATTTGGGTTGCAAAAACGTCATGTTTCAATAATGTAAGCTTCAGAATAATACAAGCCCCCGCAGCTTTCCCTACCTTGCAGGTACCCTGGTTTAAAAATAATAGACTATATAAGTACAGAATCATTATCTATAGTGCACAGTCAAGTATAAAATTGGAACTCAGATATTCCATGATAAGAGAGCGAACATTCTGCTAATTTCCTGATAAACGACGGAATGGGATATTTTTAACGTCGCTGATTTAAGCCAGAGATATTTTTAAGCAGCATATAAACAGTTTAGGAAGCAATAAAATTTAGACTTATAAATCAATTGAGCATAGTATCGACGATAAAATTAACAACTCAACAGAATACAAGCAAATAATTATGACGTCACGCTATAGACGTGATTTTAAAAGTGGTTCATAAGAGAATTGAACCACTTTGTCTTTGTTTCTATACTCTCTTTCGATATAGGTGACTCCTTTATACTTTAAATTTTGTCTAGATTCATCTAACGTAAAGAATGTCTAGGACTAATGAAAAATACACGTTGCAATTGCACTTTATTTCGTGCTGTTTAGATAATTAGTATTTGCATGGTTTTTGAACAAGGATAATAAGATCATTATAATTATATGCAACTGCATGTTTCACAAACAATCGTTCAAAAAGATAACTTTTACATTTATAAATTAAAACTAAGTATGCTCAAATATTATGTCTAAACATAAACAATATATAAAAAATATTTAAGATATTCTGTACTTTTCTATTCAGTATACTCCGTGCTATTAATATGAAATGTTGTTGCTGCGGTAGCGAGCGAGCCTAAGGCGAGCGAGTGACGCAGCAAATCTAGTTGGTGCATATAGAGGACTTTTATCTCAAACTGATTTTCCCGATTGAGTTTCCACAATTTTATGTGGGAATTCCTTGTGGAAGTGCAATAAATGGAAGATATTGATATTTTGATATAAATGTGACAAATTTCAATTAATGCTTTCATGTTTAGTGACAAACCCAGTACATTTAGCTTGTAAACAAGTTTTTCACTGCTGCTTGCTGATGTCTCATCCTGGAAAGCTAAGCTCGTCGCCTTCGTCTCTTTCAAACACTTGCCAGAGTATGCATCTAAACACAGCGCAAGTCAGCCCGCAACCTTATATCCTCTGGCATACACACTGGGTCAATGCCAATAATCTACAAAGTATCGAATATAATTTGGGTTGCATAAACGTCATGTTTCAATAATGTAAGCATTAGAATAATACAAGCCCCCACAGCTTTCCCTACCTTGCAGGTACCCTCATGGTTTAAAAATAATGGGCTATAAATACGGAATCGTTATCCATGGTGCACAGTCAGGGGTCAGGTCAGAGCTGAAAGATGTATGCTCTAGAACTTTCTGTTCTTAAATAGGAGTAGAAAGTATAATTATTGTTTATACTAAAATTACTCAACATTCAATACAATATCCAATTACTTCCCGAGAGGTGAATGCCAGATTATATTTGCAATATAACAATTATATTAAGTCCGTAGGTATATAGCTAGTTAGCTCAAATAATACGCCGATCATATTATCACATACATATATTCTTAGCATATGTGGCACTGAACTTGCAAGTTTCAAGGCAGGAGAAGGCATGATTTTATCCTGGCTACATGTTTACTGCAGGCTACTGTGCAAATTCAAAAGACTAAATTTTTGATCTGTTCGAAGAATTTATGATTTTCATTCATTGTCAGACATTTTTAGATAGAAATTGTTAAAAAACTAATTTGTGATTCTTAATGATTGAAAATCGATCTTTTCTGAAATGAAATTGCAATTTTTTAAACAGAAGAAAGGAATCAGCATACTTTACTCTTTCAGTGAGACTGAAAGGCGAGGAATTTTGAATATTTTGTACTAAGTTATATTTAGTTGCATGTCAGTGTGTTGAACCTTGAATTAGTAAATAGGAACCGCATATATTGCTTTGTCAGATTGAACCCTTTGTGCTCCGAATTAAATTAAGGACTAGACGTGCAATGCTTAAGATGCAAAATTAAGAACTGAATGATAGGCTATTGATAGATAGACATGCAACCATTCAATATATATTTAACATTAGGTCCATTCTGATTTACAAACTGATTACATATAAACATGAACCAAAAGCGTATTTATACAGCACTGAGAGAATTGAACCACTTTGTCTTTGTTTCTATGCACTCTTTCGATTTAGGTGACTCCTTTATACTTGAAATTTTGTCTAGATTCATCTAACGTAAAAGATTTCCAGGGCTTAACAAAATTATACATTACAATTGCACTTGATTTCGTGCTGTTTTAGAAAATTAATATTTGCATAATTATAATTATACGCAACTGCATGTATCACAAACAATCGTTTAAAAAAATCACTTTCACATTTATAATTAAAACTAAGTATGTTCAAATATTATGTCTAAACATAAACTATATAAAATGTATATTCAGTATATTCCGTGCTATTTATATGAAATGTTGCTTAAAAATAATTGACTATAAGTACAGAATCGTTATCTATAGTGCACAGTCAGAGGTCAGGTCCGAGCTGAAACATGTATGCTCTAGAACTTTCTGATCATTAAATAGGACTATAGAAAGTATATTTTCTATTGTAAAATTACTCAATAGTCAATACAATATCCAATTACTTCTCGAGAGGTGAATGCCGGATTCTATTTGCAATAGAGAGTTTAAGCTTCGCGTTCATACGTCAAACGACAAACGGCAGGCGAAGGGAAATCGCTATAAGGCAATAAATGGAAAATGAACTTGCTATTTTAAAACTGTAATGTATGATGATTATTTTGAAGAATGAAAATATGGAGCGAAGAAGTTAAACGAAAATTCTGGCAAGAAAATTCGACTTTGCCGTTTGCCGTTGCCCTCAAACGTGAAGCTTAAACTCACTAATATAACAATTAAGTTCGTCAGTATATACTTAGCTAGTCAGCCCAAATAATACGCCCACCCTGTTACTTCATATTATCACATACATATATTTTTAGCATATTTGGCACTGAACTTTTTTTAAGTTGCTCATTCCATATGCAAGACTGTTATCAAGACTGGTATAAGTTTCAAGGCAGGAGAAGGCATGATTTTATCCCGGCTACATGTTTACTGTCGGCTACTCTCCAAATTCAAATGATTAAAATTTTGATCTGTTCGAAGAATTTCTGATTTTCATTCATTGACAGACGAGAAATTGCGTGGTAACACGAGCCGATAGGCGAGTGTTTCCACGCAATTTCGAGTTTCTCCCAAACTTCCACACGTGTTTCTATTACTCTATAGGAACACGGAAAAAATGTTTTCTATTTCCTTTATTAAATAACCTTTTAAGAACAATAAAAAAGAAAAATTTATTGATTTTTATTACATCATTCAAATATTAATTCTAATTTATACGTTCATAATTTAAGCATAGCCAAGTCAACATGTATACCGCTGTCAAAACAACAGTCAGCACTTAACAGGCTTACTTTACTAAATTATATAGCTCACTCAACAACATGCTCGCAAAAGTGCTCGCAAAGAAAGCACTGTTTTAAATAGTTAGTAAACGTTTGATGAAACCGTTGGAAGTTGATAAAATAACATGGGATTACGTTGAAAAGTTTTCGTTAATGATCTTCATCTATGATTAACAGTTTACTGTTTATTTTGAGTTTCTTGACGTGTGTTCAACACAACGTTGACAATGCCAATGGAACAGCCGTCAAACATGTTTATAGTAAAGGTAGAATTCTTGGATTGAACTGTAGTATTTATTTGTAAATATGAAGTAGGGGCTTCATCATCTGACTGTGCCAGCTGCAGCTGAAACTCGGAACTTTCTGTGGCGAGTGCTCGAGACAAGACGTCGCTACTTTGTTGACGCTGAGCTGAAGAAGAGCGAGCGTTGTAGCTTCTTAACGATTGCTCGTTGCGATGACCATATATTGTCATTATATGTCGATTGGCAAGGCCAGCGTTGGACCACAGGGTTACTACCGTCGCCCTAACACAATGATTCGTGTATTTTTGTGACAGCTTGGCTTCGGCGCTTATTTCTTTCACCATGTCGCCGAGTTTGTTTACACCGCGAGGGCGATTTTCGTACCAAATTAAGCACTCACGAAACCACTTTCGCTTTGGGATTTGGTAAAATACTGAGCAGTTGGGATCCAGCTTTGACATGTATAGTTGGAAGGCATTGAAACCATCACTCGGATCATCACTTGCTTTATACATTCGGCCTTCTTTCTCAAAGATTTCCGCATCGTCAACGCCACCTGGATGGTTCGAGCGATTATTTTCGTCATGAAGAAAGGTAAAACTCGACGGCGTTAACCTTCTTTATTATTATTATTATGAACTATATTTCAACACGGTACAATTTCACCTTATAAAATAATTATGTACAAAGAAAAGAAAAAGGTGATCTTCCAACCGGCCGTGCTTACACTAGTAAAAATATGAATTACGATATTTACAAGAAGGTTATTATAACTATAGATAACAACAAAGGGAAAATGAATATGATACTTAATATTAACATGCACGTTTTATGTTAGATTTAAAATTAGCAATAGTTTCCGAGGACTTTTGTGATGAAGAAAGGTAGTTCCAGACTTCCGCCCCTCTATATGAGAATGCATTTTTCATATTGTTTGTTTTTGGTTTAGGTAATGTCAAATTGGCTCTCGATTGTCTTGTGTTATGGTCGTGTACGTCACTAATATTTGTAAACATATCACACAAATAATCAGGAACCATTTTGTTTTTTACCTTATACAAGAAAATTGAAAGTTGTTGGATCCTTCGTTTTTCGAGGTTGGGAACTCCTAGCTTACTTAATATGTCAGCTGATCGTGTCGTGTAATTCTCACGTGTGATTATTCGAAACGCCCTGCTCTGTAACTTTTGTAGTTTATCTGCTAATGTTTTCCCTAGACAACCCCACACTTGAGCACAATAATCGAAGTAAGGTTGGATTATGGATTGGTATATTGTTATTAGGGTATTGTATTCAATTGTATCTCGAAGTCGTCTGAGTATACCGAGGCCTGAAGTGACCTTTTTTGAAATGTGTTCGACCTGCGCTGACCAGCTTAGAGACTCATCTATCATTAGGCCCAACGATTTTGTCGTTTTAACTCGTTTAATTTCTAAATTACCAACATTGATAACCGGATCAAAAGTTACTTGGCTAAACCTTTTCTTGGTACCAATTATCATATATTCGGTTTTACTGTTGTTTAAAGTTAATTTATTTGCGGATAGCCAATTTGCAACATTGTTTAAATCGCCATTCAATGTTTCTTCAATTAAGAACCACTTCGACCACTTCGACACCAGTAGAGAGTTGTGTGGAACCAAACATTTCTCGGTAAGCCAGGCGGAGTCGAGAGGATAGGACAGGGTGGACTTTTGCCTTTGTAAATCTAGCTCGGTTATGGCCGGTTTGTGTTCTACTTTTTGTTTTCCTTTCTGCTTGATATCTCGAATTTTTGCATTGAGCATCATGTTGGAACTTCTCAAGGTTGGCTTTGAGAAAACTTTATTCCTCTGTTGTGGGGAGGGAAAGTAAGGTGCCTTTCGATACCTTGGGGTTTTCATATATTTCCACGTCAGTTTGTTGGTCCAAAGGCTTGGTGATATTTTACGTACTCTTTTGCCCATTCTAAATGATAAGTGCCAACCAAAACAATGAGTAAAAACGTCGCGAGGAAATCTTTTTTTCAATGACAAAGTAAAATTAAAATATCTTACCTTGGTAAATAGATACAGCGTATGCTGTATTATACTTCGTACTTTGTGCTCGGGCCGTGTCGAGCAAGCTGTTGAGGTTTTCGCTTTCTAAGTTAGCAAATCGTCGTTAGCAAATCTTTCTAAGTTAGAAAATCGTGTTGAGGTCTTCGAAGTTTCAATATTAAATATTTTGTTTATATTTTTTGTTTTAAAATTCCCGAGCAACCCACACAACGCCACCCAACCCGCGCGAAAATTCCCGTGTTTCTATCGAGTTATAGAAACATAATTTTTTTGGAATTTTCAACCAATGAGCGGCCGCGTTTTTAAAAGGTTATTTTATAAAGTGTAATTCAAGACAGACTCCAGAATCTCTATTTACATGGGTCATTCTTCCCAGCCCTGAAGTTCTAAAGCTATCAAAATATTCCTGTCTACTGAATAGGTTTCCTCTCCTATCGGCATGCATGTATGTATCGGCGCTGAAAATCTCTTCCATTGTAATGTACAGTAGCTGTAGCTGGATCTCATTATATAGAACTTTATAGAACCAAAATTGTATCAAAATCCAAAACATCGACTTGGAATATTTAAGATTTGTTTAAGAATCTGTCTGAATTGTCATTGCCATGAGGAATGCATATGGTTAGAATTATAATGATGCGGATGGTTGAGTTTCTATATGGTAAACACTCCACTAACGTTCAGGTAAACAAGAGAATACTGGTGGTACACTTACTTTTAATTAATAAACCGTTTAGATGGCATATATATATATATATATATATATATATATATTGAGGACATGCAGCTTTAGATTTTATATTTATGAGGTAATCGTGACGATAATTATTGACAGCACTACCGACAAAGACAAGCATAATAATTATTATTGCGTCACCTTAGACGTGATTTTAAATACGATTCGTAAGAGAATTCAATCTCTCTCTCTCGCCCTCTTTGTTCTATACCCTAGTTCTTTTTATTTACGGACCTACGCCAATTCGGACTTTCGTTCTGATATGAAAATTTACACATCACAATACACTACGCATTTTGCATGGTTTTTTAAACAAAGAGAATGAGATTTTATGCTTTATGCAACTGTATGCATAACGTTTGTATGTCTTATGTCTGTCTATATGTTTATTTGCATGACTATTGGTCAAAATATCACTTTTACACAGTAAATAAGTTAAGATTAGGTAAGATGAAATACAATTTTAATTAGTATTGTGTAAATCCCATGCAATATATAGATTCGACACTTCGTTCAATTATTATGCCGAGATGTTATTTCAAAATATACAAATCCTTATCTATAATTCGCAGTGAGAGGTCATGTCGGAGCTGAAACGAAGTACTTTAGAATATCCTGTTATTGTCAATACGAAGCATTAATATACAAGGTTTTGCAAGTCTGTGCTTCAGATGATGCCGAGTTGTGACGCTGAATGGTCGTAGTTTAACAAGAAATTTGGTGGACCAAAGTTAAGTTCTATATTGTTATTCAGGGCAAGGTAATTAATGTCTATACATAATATTATACCTTAAAACCTCATTCCTATAGCTTATTAAATTGCGTATTGTATTTAACTGCTTGGTTGGCAACTCTCAAACTTTTGGGAGGAAAATTTTGAAACATTTTTCTTTATAAGTATTAATACAGTTTTTCATGTATACGGTTTTGTAGATAACTTTAGTATTGCAGAGCAAAGATGTATGCCGAACGATGGAGGAGGGAAATTTGACCGACAGGGTTAAATCAAAGGCCAAATTTCTCAACGGATTTTGTTATAAACTGTAAATTACTGAACGCTATTTGCTGAGGAAAATAGTTTGGCGTTAGAACAAGCAAAATTGTATAGCTAAATGCCTATACCTTCAGAGTTATGTCAATTTCTATGCGCAAGAACATGCAGAAGAGCGAATACGCATTTTTAGCGCATCTTTAATAGAAATTATTGTTTTAAACGCATGCAATTATAATTGAATAGCATTTTGTGTAGGTTTGAGTATATGAGACATTTTATAACATATGGGTAATAAATTATAATTAATTTTGCAGGCAAATTGACCGGGAAGCAGGTGACACCTATTGAGATGAAGTACCAGTTCGTGATTTTCTTAATCTGTGTCTTTATGGTTGAGATGAAGGTGGTCAATGACCAAAGTAAATCCGCGGTAAGAACTAGTCCTTCGACGGTTATTAGTTAATGCATGATCGGACTGGCTTTATGCTGTGCCCACATATTTTAGGAGTCATAGATTGCTGACCCATATTACATCAGCTATTTTTACAAACCCGCCAAAATTCAAACAAAATTTGCCCGGTGAGCAGCCATTTTGTATGATGGTGCCTCAAGTGACTCGATGAAACAATCTCAGCATTTGCTGGATAATCACAGCATTGATTTCACATTATTGTGGAGCGTATTCAATATAGAAGTGATGTGAACGGTTTTTCTTTGAAATAACAAATATTTGGCTGGTTTCAGTGAACTCACGGATTGGCGTTTTGCGATATTTTCCCCCTAACCTTTGGAGCAATGATATCTAAAATAAAGTTAAAGAGTTGTTCTCGGATAATTTCTAAACAAAATAATGGGGATTCAAGGCAACAAAGTTGTATTATGAGCTGGTGGCTTAAATATGTGATTTCGGAATTTAAATCAGCATAAGTCGAACGTAATTTGTAATATTTTCCAGGTCAAATTGATGTTTTTATAAGTCCCCAAGGGCAATAAACATATTTAAGGAAGTATTTTCCCGCTAACGTTGCTCAAAGCGACGTACGTTGACTACGTCAATTGATGTTCTTCCCGGTTAAGTCGACATTTTGAATTCTTCATATTGGCGCTACGGACACCGATTAAGCGTTATCTAACACTGATTTTGGTGTAAATTCATACCTTCGCAGTATTAAATATGTGCAACGTATTTGGTATCCATTTACACTGCGGGCGTAAACATACAGTTTTGAAGGTAATTTTACACTGGTTCAGTGTAAATAGGCTTGCAACGATGTGGACACGAGTTGGGTGTTAAATTATGCTACGGGAGTAAACTTACGCTTTGAAGGTCATTTTACACTGGTTTAGTGTTAATAGGCATGCAACGCTGTGGACACCAATTGGGTGTTAAACTACGCTACGGGTGTAAACTTACGCTTTGAAGGTTATTTTTCACTGGTTTAGTGTAAATAGGCATGCAACGTTGTGGACACCAATTGGGTGTTTAACTACACTATCCAAGGTATGTGTACACTGCTTTGGTGTAAATCAGATTCTGATGAATAGACACCAAATCAGTGTTAACGTACACCAAAGGAAGAAACTTACACTTCTGAAGATCCTTTTACAATGCTGATGCACAAAGAGAATAAAAGGACCATAAAAAGTGCAAGTTAACCCCCTTAGTGTAAGTTGTGCTATGCGCACCAAATCAGAAACATACTTCATGTATCTAATTGAAATTTAAAACAGTGTATTACAATAACTAACAAATAACTGAAAAATTCATTCATCATTATTATTACAAACATAATTATTCACTTGTACAGTTCATTCAAAAACAATAGTACTTTAGTTGGGATTTTTACACGATCAAAATCGGTAGAGGAACATATTTTACAAATTTTAATGGCTTTTTTGATTTTGGGGATATTTCAATGTGTTCATTATACAAATTATGACATCACAAGCTGGGTATGTACAGCATTTTTTAGATCAGAATTTAAGTTAAATCTCCATGTTTGTTCCCCCAAATCACTTGAAATTGTGTTCATAATATTAACTATTCAATTCACCAAATGTTGAACAATCAGCACAACATAATTGATATTTTTTATGTCTTAAAATCTTGTACACAGCTTGCGACATTGAACACATGTATTCAAATAGCTCAAATTGAAACCAAGCAGATTGAAATATCTCCTTTGTCAAAAACAGGACAGCAGTTGACTTAAAATGGGTTAGCAGCACATTGGAAAGTTGCCTGGTCAAAGGTTCACATGCAACAATCTCCACTTGACAAGTAAATTAAACTGTCTAGCAACTAGCATTAGAATGACTGAAATAGTGTAGTATAATGCAAAGATGTGCATTGCACCATAACGGGTTAACCGAAAGATGGTAAATATTCTAAACTTTGCAAATTTGTGTATCTAAGCTACACAGTACAGTTGCCAAAAGATAACCACAAGTACACATTGGGATCAATAACACAAATTGGCAACAATAACACACACTATAGCATTATCCTGGTAAATACACATGAATTCGTGGTTAGCTCAAGATTGCAACTGGAATAGACAGCATTGCACGGGAATTGCAGGGCATATATTTTCATTTTTACAACTGCCTCTGTATATATACACATTTTTTTACTAAAAATGTAGACCAAACTTGCCGGTTAATGGTATAATAGTGTCTGGTTAACATTTACACTGTATTAAGCATAATATACAACACTTTCCATTTGATGGGATAAATTGTCTGGCACTAGATTGTGTTAATTAGTAAGGCACAAGGCTCCATTGCAACTTAATGGGTTAACCAGAAACAAGAGCACATAATCTGGCCAACAATTGACATGAAATACTTTCCCTTTGACAAGTATAATTGCCTGGTGTTAGACAGAGTAAATTGGTAAGGTGCATTGGGGGCACATTGCATTATAATGGTCAACCCATAATAATATTGCAATATAAAATGTTTTGAAGTAACAATTTCCTGCAAGAGCACATAATTTTCTTATACTGTTTGCAGTTTACATGTCGTTTGTTTCTCAAACCCCCTGCCTTGGGACAATTTGTCTTTTGTTGTGGCATAGTGATTTCGTAGAAAATTCCCTTTTGGGATATACAATATAATGAATTACTAATTTGTAAATATGGCAACAACATTTCAGGATTATTTGTTTCAGACTTTTTTGGTTGTAAAAGGCATATATTTCATGCCAGTTAAAAATATTTAGCATGCCATATCAAACTATATCAAATTAGCCAGTATTGGCTTCCTTTTGATGAAATTTTGTGTTCAGTAAAACAATGCCTTCTGGCAAAAATATCAAATTTTCTGTTTGCGAAAGGGTATGGCAAAATCGACATGTCACTGTCTTTCCAGTTACATTATATTTTGTATCTGTTCACAATTGCAAGAAGAGAAGTAATATAATAAATTTCATAAATTTAAATTAATAAATTTTATTAGCCAATCTTAAAAAAATTGATGTGACAGGTCAAATATTTTTTAACTGTTATCACAGCCGATTTAAATTCGCAAAAAACTGTTTTTGAGAACAACATGCCGCTATTTTTTTATGGTTGATTGATCCCATGCATGTGTGTATAGTGTTAGTGCATGTATACACAATTTTACAATAACATGAATGGTCATGAATGATGTTAATCGGAAACGGCGACGAAATATACTTACATTTTGCTTCGAGAGGGTATTCGGTTTCTTTTTTAATCTAAAAAAAGCTTAAATAATTAATAATTCATGATTAAAATTGTGATAATGACCGTAATTATCATACACAAGTTCATTTCGTACACACCTCCTCCACGCGTTCCGCCATCATGATTACCGCCTAGTTACCAGGTTTTCCCAAATTCGTATTGACCATTTGACCTTATTATTAAGACTCTTGGGAAGGCCTCTCATTGGATACAATTTCAACCAAACCAACATTCTTGGTAGATGCTTGTAGTGCGTCTGCGACGCAGGCTATTTTTACAATGAAGGGTTTAATTTTTACATTCAAAGTTTAAACTAATACGCCATATAACTGGGTAAATTACACTACAACAAGATAAACGATAACACCATATAGGTGTAAGGATACACTAGGTTATGTGTAACTTTGCACTGAATGAGTGTTAACATATTTTACATCAAACAAGTATATTAAGGTGTAAATTAGTAAAAATTAAAAGACTAGGTAAAATTAAACTGTTCCAAGGTAAATGTACACCATAACTAGTGTTTTCATGGCAGTTTGGACTATACACCACAGTGGTGTATTTTAACTTATCGTTGGTGCAATGATACACTAGGCGAAGTGTAACTTTACACTTAAAGAGTGTTGCCATATTTTACACTAAACAGGTGTGTATATACACTCTCACAGTGTATATGTGTGAACTCGCATACACCCTTTAATGTAAAGCACGGCGCACACTAGTGCAAGTTGTACGCACAGATGTCATTCGTGACCAATTACGTGCGACGAAAATCCTAGTGTGCGGGGAAAATATACAGGATTTTTGTCACTCGTGTCGTGAACAACAAATATCAAACGTGTTTGATATTTTCTGTCGTTCGTGACAAAAATTCCTCGCAGCAAAGAATGTATGTTTAGCATTATATATAGTGGTTTATTGCAATTGCATTCAGCGAGCTAGTCGGCGGCGTAGTGGTTTAGGGCGTGCGCTGGCTACAGTTTCTTAGAGCGGCTGTTCAAGCCCGGTCAATCCCGGCCAAAACTTTTTTCTCACTTAAATTATTTTTTCTTTCAAATAATTTTTTCCCACTTGTTTTAACCCCAAAATTCCTTTTCAGACATTTCTGGTTAGGGTTAGGTTAAGGGTTGGGGGTGGGAAAGGTTTATTTTATAAGTATTTGACTTAACTATAGTCAGGCAAATGCCCGCCGCAATTCCTATCGCTAGCTGCAAGTGTTTGTTCACTATCCGCCATGTTGTTTTGGGAAATAACACGCATGCGCACTTCTTTGCTGCGAGTAATTTTTGTCACGAATGACAGAAAATATCAAACACGTTTGATATTTGTTGTTCACGACACGAGTGACAAAAATCCTGTATATTTTCCCCGCACACTAGGATTTTCGTCGCACGTAATTGGTCACGAATGACATCTGTGCGTACAACTTGCACTAGTGTGCGCCTGGCTTAAGTTTACACCAAAATAAGTGTCAGCAAGATATTTTCCTACTTTAAAACAAAGCAGTGTTATTGTACACTGCGGTGGTGTCTAACTACACTGCGAAAATGCAATGTTATACTTAAACGGTGTAGAATTTCAATTTACACCTAATCAGTGTACGTGTACACTTGTATGGTGTTGTCACAACACTGCCATATTTTCAGTGTATATGTAGTTATGTTACAGCCTTAACAATTACGTTACATCTTAATCTTTCATCAGTCAATCAGTGTAAGCAAATATTGTAACGATTGTTTTTAGAATTTTGGAAATGTTAGAAATTGGTACCAGCCATTTAGCATACATAGATGCACAGCAAATGGGACAGGTCCCAAATAGAGCCCAGTCCAAACTCAGAGTTAAAGGAAATTGGAATTGGAATTTAAGTGAGCTGACAAGAAATATCTCTCTTTGTTGTTACCATATTTAAGTTAGTTTTAGGGACCGGTCATTAAATGTGGAGAAGGGGTGGGGAGGTGGGGGCTGGAAGAGAAACTGATTATTTGGGAAATATTTCCAGCCCCCCCCCTCCGAAAATAAAAATAAATTTTAAATGCCCCTCCTTTGAAACTTTTAACAATTTGAAGACCCCCCACCCACAAACATCCTCAGATTTTGAAAAGATTATAGGTCTATAAACATCCTGGTATAGGAACCTCGAGCGAGTTCTTTCCTCTTACTTAATTTTCAATGAACATGTATAAAAAAGTTACATTTTAGGTTACGTTTTTGTATACGAATCATGTCAAATTGATGAAAGTCAACACTTGATAGAAATATGTTAATCTACCTGTTCTTCATGAAAATGATTTATTATATTAAAAGTTTAAATGTTTGTAAAAAGTGACCATACTTCTTTAGGAAAGCCAGGTAGGGACTTCAGACTTCACACTTGAGACACCAAACTTCAGACTTCTTGTGTTTTCGAACCACGCAAATGAAAAGTGTATTATAACTTCGTTCCGAGCATTAGTTTTACATGTTACCAAATTTCTCAGTTTTTCCCTGAATAGAAACAACAGCAACTTCAACAAAGTATTTTCATTGACAATGTCAATGGCAATGCATTGCAATGAAATGTGATATAATTGAAGAAGTCCCAAGTCTACGCGGATCATCAAGAAAATATTTTTGTATATTTTGTCCGAGAATGTGTCAAATATATCAAGAATCAAGTGTATAGCGAAACAAAAGTATTTTGCTGCCACCATGCAGTAACACACTGAGCAGCGGTGAGTGATTCGGGGTAAAATATGCTAAATGAATATCTGCTCATAAAAGTGCTTTGTCGGTAAACTGATCGAAAATAAATGCTTAAAATATGTCCCTAAATGGGATTTGAAATAGTCTTGATGCATAGGTAAACGACAAAATGCAGAAGCATAACCGTAGATATGGGTCCCTATAAGCCCCTCCAGCTCTCGTGGTTCCTACGAGGCTTTATAGCGTTGGCTAATATAGCATTGGCTAATGTAGAAATATTTCTTTCAATGATTATTGTTAAAGTGCATATGACACGAAACTGTTTTTAATAAGTAAGTAAGCGGGGATGTGCTAATCATCCTTACTTGCCGCTGAGAGTTGAGCTGAATTGCGAAGGACGCAGCTCGAATTAATCGAGTCGAAGGCTTATTAAATGCGCCACTGGCTGCCACCGTATGACTCATGTCTGATCAGGGAGCACAGCTACGATGGAAGGGTTAGTTTGGGGTTAATCAAAACCCACCGTGTCAACATTCCCTGTGGGAGGAAACCGGAGTACCCGGAGAAAACAAACGACTTTCGGTAGAGCGTTGACTGACTCTTTTGACATAAGTGTCATGAGTCCCCAGCGACAATCGAACCCACGATCTCAGAGGTGAAAGGCGCTTGCTCTGACAACTGCACAACCGAAGCCCCTTTTAATATGTTTTCAAAGTATAATATCTCTAAAGTAAAAATTCAAACTTTCAGAGGATTTCAATAAAAACGAACAATTTTATAACCGTTTGATGGCCAATTTTATCTCTAAAAATGGCATTCAAATTGCGCGGCCAAAATGCCATGTGATGTGACTAGTGACGTCACTTTGTAACCAAAATGATGTCACAACACATATTAACTAGTCCCCATACCCCGGACAAAAATGTAACTACATTTTACTGGGTTTGCGCTTAATATTTGCACCCTTAATAATTTTTATGGCCTGTTTTACATTTATAGATGCATAAAAACATATTTATCTACCAAAAGAGCAAAAAGCTCGTTCGTGTCATATGCACTTTAATGGCCACCACAATAGCATAATATAAACAATTTGGGGGAGTGAGGGGGAGGCGGGTAGCATTTTTGTAGCATAATATAGACTGGGAAAGAAACTGTATACATCTTGGTATTTTCTAAACAAGGTAAAAAGCAAAAAAGCTATCCACCCACTGGACCTAGCTATTGTTATGCTAAGTGCTTATAGCCCAGCTACAAAAGGCCTATTCCCGATATCCTTGGGCATGTTAATGTTAAGCAATGTTATTAAGGTTGGACAATCCTTCCACCTGGCATATCCGGGATATTGTTAAACAGAGCGCGTCGTTCTATTGTTTATGCTATATCGTGTAACATGCGCAGGTTCAAAGCATTCCACACGTGTGTGATAAGCGTGAGGAGAACATCAGATACACTGCAATTGGCGATTACTTCAAGGGTAGGCCAATACGGACAATACAAGTTGAGGCCACAGGCTGAGGTTGATAACGGAAAACTGAGGGCATGATAATTCTTCATATCACGCGAAAACCGAGTTCAATAATTGTTTTATTATTTATTTCAAAAATTAAAAATATCTTGCGTGCAAGACAGTCAAGAATTACGAAGTGCGTCGAAATACGAATTATTAAACAGTCATCCACCGTATATGACCTATTCTGCAATTTGATTGGCTGAGCTACTCGCGGTATATTATATCCTATTGGATTCTTCTGAGCCCAATATGGCAAAATATTAAGTCGAGACAAAATATTAAGTCGACCCAATATTGCAAGTCGAGACTTAATATTTTGCCATATTGGGCGAAGATGAATCCAATAGGAGTTTTATTATATCGAACAAAACATTTATAACACAAGACACGAGAGTATGCAACAACAATGCGAATAATACTAATTATCTTTCAGTCTATTTAAGACAATTTGACATAATATAAATTAGAAAAAGAACTCATATACTGACCTTTCGGTCTGTTGTAAACAAATGAATTTCAAAGACATGTTTTCCCGCGCTCTATTTTTTAACAAAATTGATAAAAGAAACAACTTCAATTTTCCAAATCCATTTCTTTGCTTTACATTAATTCGCCCAACCATTTGTTTTGTGTTTAAAATTAACAAAACATGTATAAAAAGGTGAGTTAAACAAGGAAAAAGGCGGCGATAAGCTACTGTCCAATATGCTCCTGTCCTACACCGTAAAATGTCGGACAGGCACGTGACTCTATCAAGGACATATGATTGGTCAATTGTATGTGAAAGAATGTGAGAGTATAATAACAGCTCATATACAGTGAGTAGCGAAAACAATATGGCGGCAAAAAAACTACAAGAGTTCTGCGCACCAGAAAACAGCGAAATATTCGGTTTGAAAGCGACAAAAACAGTCTGAAAAGAATCTAAAAATCATTGACAGGGTAGGAAATACATTTAGTATATAGAAATTAGTTTAAATAAAAGTTTTCTACAGAATTAATAGCGAAAGAGCAGCGAAAAAACATGTTCATAAGAATATATTTTTTTCGAAAAGCCAAACGAAAAAAACAATCGCGGGTTTGTGGGTGAACGAGCTGTAAAAATATTACAACAGAGTCAGAGAAAAGTATATTATTGCTGTAGTTAATGTCTATAAGACTATATTATAAAACAATTATAGCATTCGTTCTCGTCGTATATGGCTGATAGCCGACTTGGTGCCACGCACCTCGCCGAATATCAGCTCATATAGGACTCGATGCATGCAGCAACCCCTCGCCACAGCTAAACAACGACAGTTCCTAAACATTTCTAAGGTTTTCGTTGCAAATCTGCATGCAAAGGATGATTTGCTCAAAACCAGAATTGACTTAGAATGCGATCGTGAAGGGGTAAAAAGAGGCTGCGAGAGCTAGGGTTTTTTAATTGCTTAACTGGAAAATATGGCAGTTGCACCAGAATTTTTACAGCTGGAAATGGCATTCGGTAAATTAGTGGCCCATTGACCGAGTCTGTTATCTGGGTTGCAGACAAGATTTTGGCCGGGGAAACGATTTTGAATCCCCCCCCCCCTCCTCCTCCAAAGGCTATTACCATTTAAATGTAGTACTTGACGTAAATACTAAGTGTTTCTGTTCATCTCAAATGTGCCATGACAATTTTAATCATATTACTGTAATAGTTTGGAAGGAAAACAAAGGAAGAAAATTTAAATATAAAGGAATTATATAAAGGAATTTTATGGATTTTTGCAAGGATAAACAATGGAAATGTGTTTCAAACTGTGGAAGCACTGTAGTCATGGCAACACGATCAGTAAGAACATTTCTTTCACAGTTGTCGTACAAATTACACTACAAAACCGGCAATGTAGTTAAAATATTACAGTCGATTTCACCTCACTTTTCACTCAAATGTTCCGAACTTCGTTCCGAAATTCGGAAATTCGTTGCGAAGTTCAAAAGTTCATAATGAAATTCAGAACCGGTTTGTAAACTGAGCATTTGATTGGCTTCTTTTTCTCTAGTAACCAATCAGAGGGTTTGTTTACAACATGGCATCGGAACGAAGTTCGGAACATTTGAGTGAAAAGTGAGTTGAAGTCGACTGTAATGGTTTTAACAATAGAACATTGAAATATATCATGTAGGTATGTTATTATGCATTCTAATATTTTATTTTAATATAAAATTGAAAAATTCAACCGTCCGTTCAATATAAAACGTTTCGTAAAGTTCATAAAACAAAACTGCATTTTACCTATAAATTCCTTTTTGAAATGAAATCTTGCGGTTGAAAGTATACAATTTTCTTGTAAAAATGGTTCCGCTTTCCTTTTAATTTATAGCTTTTTGTAACATAAAATATAGGATACTTAAACTGGAATTAAACGAGACTGACTATTTATATAAAGCAACAGTTTTTAAAACAACAATGATAATATGCCATGAACAAATACATCAACAATTATAACAAACTCGCGCCTTATATTTTACTTTTTTCGCTCATATATCTCTTCTTATCCTTTTATATAAAGCAAAAGCGATAAAAATCGCCTCACAGCTCCACTTTATAAAGTCCCTAAAAGCGATTTTTAAATATTCAGAATTTCTCATGTTTATAAAATCTTCGCTCATTCCGCTCCTGACAAGAACAGCCCACGCGATGTCCACGAAAAGTTCACGAAATTCGCGAAAACGTTCACTCATGACACCCATGAAACATAGCCACACGCCAGGAACTTTGGTTTCGCATAGCTTTCCTTTTTCCCGGGTGTAATAAATAGCCGAGCGGAATTAGTACCCTCGCACGGCGCTTCGCGCCGGCTCGGGGAATATACACAGCTTTCCATTTAATTTCACGGAAACTGTGCGTAAGCTCTTTAATTGGCCAGTTCTAAAAGCTAGGGAATTGAGTTTTATGAACATTTGCAAATTTTTACGAAATGTAGTATAGAGGTTTGATTTACACGTTAAATTGAAACTTGAATTGTGCCTAACAGTTTACCCAGGTGAGATATTACGAAAAATTATAATTCTATAGCGAAAAGCAATCATTTATTAAAAATATGTTTTTCTGTTAAAAATATAAGAAAATTACCTGATATTTGCCATTCGCGCAAAATAATTTGGTCAGCGGCTAGCTAATTAGAAATAGTTCATGTTGAAACAATGTTGACAATTTTAGTTTTTGGTGAGAAGGAGTCGAGGTGTTGTTGCATATATGTATTACTTTTATGGTCTATCTCTATGTAGAAAGCCAGTCTTAAAGATGGTTATGACCCAGGAAAATGTAACCAAAGCAACCATGGTATGTTAACTGTTGTAAAAGATCGTCAAAAAAATGACAAACTGCTGATTTGTGCTGAAGAGAATAGAACTTACGTCTGGAAAGCAACTGATGGTGAGTTTTAGCCTTGCATCTAATGAACTTGCAGCATTCACACGCTGGTTTTATCATCTATTCTAATAAGATAAAAAGCTTTTACATCAAGTTGCCGTGATATGCATTACCTTGATATTTCTAAACCGAATTCAAATTTTTTGTCACGATGTCACCACTAGCACGTATATATACGTAGCCAGAATATAGGGGGCAGAACAGTCAATTTCCAATGGAAAAATAATCGGGATTAATCAAATCCAGTACCCCTCCGGGACACAGTGGGGTATTTGGAACTTTGCTTCCTCATTGCGGTGGGGATTTGGAAACTAATATTTGCCCGGGGTGGGCAACTACTTAATTTATATTGGGAACCTTAAATCATTGGGTCAAATGAAATGAAATTGGTTATAATTTTTCACATAGTTTCGCCTCCAAGGAAACATGGTCTGTTCATATGGAAACGATGCTAATTTGATTACTAGTTATATTGCAGGTTTTTAACAGGAGATTGTGATATTTGTTATGCAGTTGTTTAGCCTTTAGTACCAATATTAAAAGTCGATGTTTTATAATAATGTCCCGGTACAAATGCAATTAAAGGTGTAATAAAGTTTCCGGCGCGGTGAGGGAATTTTTACTTTCTTATAATCCCATCATGGGGAATTTTCACCTGTTTTTTTCTCTTTCGGCCGTGAGGCATCAGCACTATTTTCACAAAAGTCTCAAATTCCCTGTAATCGGCCCTGGAAGAAGATGGTTACTCTTGTAATTGATACATACATAACGTTTTACTTTCAGTTTTTAGGCACAATCTTTGATAGTATTCATAAAATCAATCCAATATAAGAATAAAACATGCCATCAATAAACACCTGTCGCAGAAATGACGAACTCGTACTTCCTGTACCATCAACCAAGTGAATATACTCCATTGCCTTGCATTATACTGTGGGCTTGCATTTTGCGAAATGATAACCTTAGCGATATTGCTAAGTTACAAGCTGTTTACAATAAGATTATATAGGATCTATTAAGATTAGTTACACTTATAAGTCGATTAACCTAAACAATATAATTATATAAAAGTATATATGCATTTATCATTATATTGTAAAAGCTCTATACATACCAATTTAGGATGTACTCGTTTTTTAAAGCGCATCGTTTTACAAACAATAATTGAAAATCTTTTGACCATCAGTCCTGGTCTGCCTTTCCCTTATATCGTTCAATCTTTTTGGCAATAGTCTGTGAAGTCTGTGCGATGGTTTTAACATATCCTCAATAAACGAAGCACATAGATTATTCCTGCGTTCTTCTAGGGTCAATAGATTGATGTTGATCAATAAGCAGTCGTACAGTCACCATGCCCTGGGTATATTATTCTGAGAACAAGTTTTTGAATTATTTCAATGTTGTTCTTCTGCATTTGTGTCAAACCACCGCTCCAAATTTGCGCCACGTATTCCAGAACAGAACGAATTAAGGTGCAATAGAATGCTAATAAGTCACCTTTCGATGCGCCATAACTCCTTAAAATATTCGGTAAATAAAGACGCTTTGCAGCCTTTTTTGTGAAATACTCAGTGTTGGTGCTCCATTTCAAGTCTTCATCTATCCATAGTTCTAATAACTTATACGATTTTACACGGGATATCTCATTGTCCCCAATGTTAATTTGTGGTATTTCTGACCTTATTCTCCGAAAGTCGATTATCATTTCTTGACTTATTCCCATTGAGTTCCATTCTCTCGTATGTTGAAAATTGCACTATGTTGTTTACATTTCTTTGGGTGTTGCCAATTGGACTACCAGATGAGCGGTTAGATACATCAATGACTTCGGACAATGTAGTGTCATCCATAAACATTACAGTATCTTGGTCTTCCGTTGCGTCGCATTATTAATAGTTCCTGGTCTTTAGGTATAGTAACCAGCGGAAATTGGTTTATTTTAAGAAAAAAGCTATTGAACATGACTTCGCCTTTGATCATTCTTAACTCATAATTTTTAATTTGAAATGAGGTTAATTGCGATCTGCCGTGAAGATAGGACGCAAAGCAACCAATCAACGTTGGCCGTACACCGATGTTAGTGAAAGTGTCAAGAAGTTTGTTATGATCGATTAAATCAAATCAAGCAAGATAATTCGAATAACCTTTCCTGGATTGTTTATTGCCAAATGCCATTTATGCATGAACCGCAGATGTTCCAGGTAGGCACAAAACTGGCATGTACCATCTTATCCCGAACATTTCCATAGATCCACTTAGTAGCATATGATTGTTGGACTTTGGACAAGGCACTTGTTAGAGCGATTGGTCTCAAGAGATCTACTGAACAGCATGGTTTGCTTTTTTGTATTCCGCACACCTTGGAAATTTTCCTTATATTTGGAAATAATCTACATGTAAATTATGTGTTAAAAAAATGCGTTAGCGAAAAGCAAAATATTGCGCAAAGTGCTTAATCATCTTAACATTTGGAGAACAAAGCCTTGTTGTTTTTTTCCAACTATCTTCTTTATATTTTCCCACCATGTCTTCCGCTTGTGAACTCGGTTTAATTTTTTCATTGTGTAGTTTTGCTTTTCTTTCCGAATTTCCAAAATAATTTTGTTGTGCATTTCATTTGAAATTATCCATTCTCCTGAAGTTATCCATTTTGGTCGATTATCAAGAATTAAATATATGCTTTATGTATTTATTGGATTGATTTACCCTTTTTTCTATCAAAGATTATAATTAGCAACGTAAGTCGTCCTTTCCTGGCCGACACGCGGGCCTTCCCAGCTTGTAAAATTCAAATCAGCTCAAAGCATGTGCATTACATTTTCCATCGAATTTTGTTGCAAATATATATATGTTATTTACCGGTTACGAGGTCCGGATGAGAAAAACTGTGCCCGAGGTCTTGAGTTGCTTCGACAAGGATTTCTTCGTATGTACTTGCTTTGCCCATAAAAAAACTCATGCAATGCATGCATGTGTTTTGACTTCGACCAGGCTTCGATCAACGCCTTCTACTCAAACTGGACAATGAACAAGGTATGCTGTAATTTTTTCTCGTCGTTTCACGATAAAAAAACATATAGCCTAAACTTTGTTTGCCAAGGGCCAACGCTTTCATTTTGTTTTGTTTACAATATGTATACGAAAAGTACTTGAACAAATGGGCAGAAAAATCATGTTTTCACTACAGTTGGTCCATGTTTTTAAGTTTTATTTATGGAGAAAAGTTTTTTCTTCTATGATATCTGTTTAAACTGTATTTTTTAAACTTTAATGTGGACAAATACTGAAATACATGAGCATTTAAAACAAATGTATTAGTTTTCTCGGCGCATTTTGCTTAGTATGAAGCCTTTAGAGTTGATGCAATTCATTTTTTTACTCTAACTATTTTAGGCTAGCTTTTTGAACTTTTTGGGTAGATTTTTTAATCTAAAAATTGTTTCACTCCTGTGTTTTGTCGCGTAATCCAGAGCGGGCCGGATGAGTTTCAGAGCAGGCCGGATGAGTTTCAGAGCGGGCCGGATGCAAAAATCCGGACCGCTCTGAAACGCTCGCTAGCCAATCAGATTGCTTTATTTTCATAGATATTATTATGTTTATGTTTGGTCCGTTTCCTAAATAGGTAGAGTAGTTATGCGTAAAAATAATCAAATGGCCCCTCCCGAAATTATGAGCTGTTTAATTAATCGACTGTTTAATTAATCATCAGTAAATACAAATATTTGTGGAACTAATGATCGCTTATTGCCAATATACGTATAAGCACGGCTAAAGGTTTTGACCGATGTGTATTTTTAACCTGCAACCAGTAATGAGGCTGCGCTCACCGGCGGCAATGTTGAATATCAAAATTGAAACCATAATTCACTGGCAAATATCTAATTTTTGGCAAAAATTCCTTGATTTTCAGGTTCCAATCCAACAGGGGAATTTTTCAATCCTGCTTATGATTGTTCGAATGTTCTTGAAAAAAACGCGGAGGCAAGGGATGGTTATTATTGGATTAAATTATCAGGAATTGTTCCAAAAAAGGTAATGGTTTATCAGATTATTATGCATGTATTTCGCTAATACCTGTACGACAGATGATTTTCTCCACTTTTGAAACAATTCATGACGAAAAAATTACTTCCATGAAAAGGCACATTAATGCCTTCTAAAATTGTTGGGCATTGAGAAGATGTCTATTTTGAAATAGTAGGAAACGTGTATATTTTAACTCAGATTCAATCTCTTCTTATTCTTCATGTATGAAGAACAAGTTATTTATTTATTTATTTATTTAACTTCGCCAAACACAAACATGACACAAACTCACACCACAACCTACAAACAATAAAAAAACCATATAGACAATTGGCGGGGACACCACAACAGCATAAACCAATTACTGATCATGTGGGCCCTTTTCAACATATATATCTAAAAACTAATTAGCAGCGACAAATTGTTTCATAGTTCAAACTGCGAGCAATGTTACATTTCAAACACACAGTCTTCCAAGTTCTTGGATCATCAGCATCAAAGAAATGTTATTGTAGTATTACCGCAATAAATATTTGAAATGGCTTCAAGTTATGTTCTCGAGCTTAAGTTTGCAGGTAGTAAATTCCAAGTTCAAGTTACTTGCACGAAAAATGAACGCTGATAGTTTACTGTCTTGCACTTTCCTGGACGAAAACATACGCCATTTGTACTTGATGATCTCGTAGCTCGTTGGGGAAATTAACCGATAATCTGTAAAGCATTTAGTCATTTACGAGATAATCTGTAAAGCATTTAGTCATCAAGTTTTATCGTTGCTTATGCGTAGGTACGTTTTGAGCATTAGACATTGGTGAAAATAATTTAATAAGTTTAACTATGTTCCATGTTCTCTATTTCCCTAGACATTTTCCTTCTTTAATGAAGGTTTGGTGCGACATGATCACAGATGGCGGTGGTTGGATATTGATAGGCCGTAAAAACAGCTCAGTCACGTGGACAGTACCATCCAATAGCGCTCCAGTTGAACCATTTGGTGAACCTCATTGGTCCAGTTCACTTGGTGATGCCCCAATTCTCGACTTCCGCGTTCAAATAGCAACAGAAGAAGATTTCAGTAAGACACGAGCTCATTGGTAAGCACTTCGGCCACTGCTATAATTTTGCTCTACCAAACAGTTTTTTTATTATTTTGTGGTTCACCATTATTTACGGCACTCATTTAAAGAATTCGTCAAGGGGGCATGA
The DNA here is from genome assembly GCA_016169945.1 of Trachythela sp. YZ-2020. Classification (NCBI taxonomy): domain Eukaryota; kingdom Metazoa; phylum Cnidaria; class Anthozoa; order Malacalcyonacea; family Clavulariidae; genus Trachythela; species Trachythela sp. YZ-2020. The sequence goes on along the minus strand of JADLSH010000025.1, from coordinate 1,052,052 downwards.
AGAAAAAGGGACCTAACAAGGAGGTAGTAAACGGGAAAAATTGGAGGTCTGTGGAGTTGTAGGCGGGTCTGGGGGTCCCAGAAAAGTTTCGTATTCTTGAGTCTTTGCGGCTGTTTCTCGAATTTTCGCAACAATGTTTTGTATATCCCAATAAAACGGGCTGATATTTCAGTACAAATGCAAGGATTTTGTTATGGGGATATCATACCGATACGAATATTTGAATTCGCGCCTCAGCAAGAGTGCTAAAGCTCGCTGCTCTGCAGTTAAATCATGAATTCGTGCCATGTTTGTATATTAAAATGAAACTATTGTTACGCAATAAAATTAATTTTGGAATGATATCGACCTATCAATAGCTCAATTACCACTGAATTCTTGCTGAAAGTTTCATAAAGATATCTTGTTTAGTTTTCAAGTTACAGACATTTCAAAAGTATGATAACGCAGTAAAATACTCAGACAATCAGTGACATAATTATTGGACCGATTAGCCTGAAATGGCAAAATTCCCCCCTTCCCCCCTTTTCAATGTTGGTAGTCTAACATGCATTTTCTATGTTACATGCTACTGTCTTGTATTATGCTGCCGATGCTTTTTCTAGCAGATAAAGCAACATTGAAACGGGGGGAGGGGGTTTACCAGTGAATTTTGCACAATTGTATACAAAAATACCCTTTCTATACAAGTGTCCCAAATTTCAATGTCACTGATTGTAGATCTGATAATAAAAACCTTTTGGTTGTCCCTAATGTCAAGAAAAAGACACAAGGTGAACGAAGTTTCAGACGATCGGCCCCTACATTGTGGAACAGTTTGCCGGACGATTTAAGATTAGAGACAAATTTTAATATTTTTAAAAAACATTTGAAAACATTTCTTTTTAAACTTGCTATAACTAAATAGTAATTCTAGGTTTGTGACTTTAGTGTAATTTTTAACACCACATATTTTATCCTCCTATGTAAAGCGCTTTAGAGTACTACATATTTAGCGCTATAGAAATCTTATGTATTATTATTATTATTATAACTTGGCGCCCTTGTATATATACAGTGTCTGGGTATATATACAGCATAAGTCCCTGATGTTCAGTGTTTGCAAGTGTTATAGAATACTGCAAGGATTAATTATGGAATACACCTGGAAGTAAAAAAAGTTTTCTTAACTTTTTCTTGATGATGTTGTTATGATGATTAAATATTAAAGTTTTAAAATTATATTAATACTGCATCTGCTGTATATCTACAGGTTTTTCAGATTACGAAACCAACGTCCTTTAAAGAAACTTTTGATCGTCAATGATGGAGGATGTGGCCGATTATCACCAGGAATAGGAGATATTTCTTACGTCAAAGATCTTCAAACTGAGAAAATTGTCACGACCACATTTCGCTGTTCAAACTTCGGCACATACTATCCTAAATCATTAAAATATGGTTGGGTAAGTTTTCGAAAGCTTTTTTAACCAAATATATCGAAATGGATAAACGTTTGTATTGCAAGACCGTGGCAGTATTTAATTTTGCGAATTTTCTATCAAATGATGTCAGAGTTTTACGTGAAATTGAATTCATTATAGGGCATGATGAATTATTGTTTGGAAAAGCCGTGTCCACTTGGCTTTGCCTTCCACCACAAATATTCGGATCAAATTGACTTTTCAGGAGCTTTCAGGTAAATATTAGAATTCCTGCAAGTAATGAAGTAATGAAGTTATGAATTAATGAAGTAATGTAGTAATGAAGTAATGAAGTAATGAAGTAATGAAGTAATGAAGTAATGAAGTAATGAAGTAATGAAGTAATGAAGTAATGAAGTAATGAAGTAATGAAGTAATGAAGTAATGAAGTAATAAATAATAAATAATAAATAATAATGAATAAATAATAATAAATAATAAATAATAAATAATAAAAATAAATAAAAATAATAATAAATAATAAATAATAAATAATAAGTAATAAATAATGAAGTAATGAAGTAATGAAGTAATGAAGTAATGAAGTAATGAAGCAATGAAGTAATGAAGCAATGAAGCAATGAAGTAATGAAGTAATGAAATAATTAAATAATGGAATAATGAAGTGATAATAAAACAAAATATCAAAGTAAAGAAAAAAATAAGAAATTGAATAATTGAGTAATTAACTAATTGAGTAATTAAATAATTGAGTACTTTATTAAATGACATATAAAATAATATTTTTTCCTACAGTTATAGTACGTCTTCAAGTACCTCAGGATTCACCCATGATTCAACCTCTTTTGTTGGCTGTGATAATCGCAAAGTAAGTTTTTCGATTATGAAAGTGAAAATATATGGAGAAAGATGGGTCCATGTATTAACATAATCCAATTGTTGATAAATCCCAGATTGTATAAATAATATTAATAATGAATAATTTTATATTGAATGTTCACGCTGTTTAGCATTCCACATTATTGGGCGCAAACTGAAGCTATGTATTCACTTCCATCATCAAGTGTTGCGTACACAGCAACAAATGCATTTAAAATTATCTTTCCACATTGAGTTTCTATATTTTTTTGCTTTCGTCTATATTTTCAATTGCACCACAAGCCATATACAGTTGAAGATGCCTATCCTAGTTGTAGCGTCATATCATAAATTTGAAAAGTTAGGAGAAATCCAACCTCGATCGCAGGACCTTTTAAAGGGGGGGGGGGGCCCTGGCGTCGACCGGTCACTTGACATAAAAACACCCAGATATAGTGGGTGTTTTAAAATTTTAATTATACTTAAATTTGGCATAAATAACCTAATTTGCATAATTATACTTACATTTTGCCTAATATTGTTTTTAATTCGTTCCAGATTTTCTTGAAGTCGAAGTCTTGTAAGCTCTCGTAATCTTTTCCAAATAAAACTGATCCTTGTGAACGCCTACATAATTTCTCGCAAGACTTCCTTATATATTTACAGAACAGCTTTTTAATTGAATTGAGAACAGTCGGACAGTGTTCTGCAAGAATACTTGTAACTACAATAGCATATCTAGTGTTAGACGCTCGTGTTATGAGTTGTTGTTGCCTTTCGGTTAAAAGAGATTGAGCCGCTTCCAGCGTATTATTAAACGAACATCCAGCTTCTGAAGATTGTTTACGCAAAATATTAACAGCTTTGCATATTTCCACTTTGACTTTGTGTGTTTGAGGTCGAGGATGCTTCGGTTTCGACGGTCACGTGAGCCTTGGTTGTTGTTGTTGTTGTTGTTGTTGTTGTTGTAAACAATTGTTTTGCCGAATTTAATTGTGACTGATTTATTTGATAAGTGCGCTTCGAAGGCTGTTGTGTTGGCGACTGTAACATGCATCTTTTAAGAGAGAATTCATCAGGAGGTTTTTCCTGCAAAGATTAAGCTTTAGCAATGAAATCTTCCATCTTATTCATGAACGCGACGCACTGCCTACATAGCACTTTCGAGGTGCCATTGTCTTCAGGAACTTCTACACCGCACAGTTTCTTTATCTTCACACAAAGTTTTTTGATGTACCAGCTTTCCTAAATATGACCATATGACGCGGGTCTTGTCAACCACCACAGAGTCTACAAACTGGGTTTATAGTTGTAATTTTAGTCGGTGTGACATTTGTTACCCCTTTGTCCGCCATCATCAGTATGCATATTAAATAAAATTCAAATTTGGATAAATTAATCTCAAAGTTGCATAAATTTTCAAAATTCACAAGCCAATCATAAGACAGAATTCACTGGCCGACGCCAGGGCCTTTTCACCTCCCTCCTCCCCTCGAAAGGTCCTGGGATCGAGGTTGGGAGAAATCCTCAAAAAGTCTATTCAATTATGATCCGCTTTCCTTCGTGTCTTGTAATAATACTTGCTACCGTAAATTATCTTCAACCATATGTTCGACATTAGAGCTTGACGACAAGGTAAATTCTTTTTTAATTTAGGCATCTATTAGAAAACGAAAAGAAGTTAAAATGCCTAAATATTGATTCATGTACACGCCTACATATTACAGTTGTATACAATTACGTTTTTCGGAAAATTTAACTTCCAAAGAATGGAGATTTATCCATCAGCCTAAAGCTGTTAACCATAAACTGTACTTTAAGCATAACTAGGCGCGAGGCGGCTAATAGCCAATAATTGCGATGATATTTGAGCAATAACTCGTTTGTACCAAGCTATGGAGATTTTTCAATAGAAATGACTACATTGTCAAACATTATGTATTTTTTAGTGTTGTGGTTGTTACGGCCCTATTGGTGGAACAAAGAACTACTGTGGTGTTGAATGCCAGGCTAAACAAGGTGGAACAGTTGCTAAGAACGTCTATTCATGGTTTTATGTAAGATCATCATTACCAAAAAGACTTTGGAACAAATGCATGGAGTATAAAGTAACTCTGGCCAAAGAAAAAGTGGTTTGGTACAAATTATATAAAAGAAACGCAGTTCCAGTTGTGGTTAGTTTTCACCTTATAAAGTTATTTTGTGCGAATGTTACGGTTCACGTATTTATTCCTATTGTAAAGTTGACTGGCTATGCTGTATATAATCAAAGTGTTCAAACGAGGGTTTTTACTTCTTCATTTTAAAGGCGCAGACAAAAGAGGAAAAGCAACCTCAGCCATGTCCTTGGTAAACATGATCAAAACTTGCTTTTTGTTTGTTTAGGGTCGATGCACTCAGAACGAGGCTCTTTTAAATGACGGTGTAAGTCAGTGATACAAGATTCATTATCCATTAATATCATAAATAAAATATACTTAATATTTTATGAAATATTCGAATAGAGGTGCACGTCGAATAGATCAGGATTTATGACTACGGGTTAGCGACTGACCCGTAAAATAACCCGTCATACTGGCTTATACATATGCATGAATGTCATATTAATTCGTACGAAAATAAATAGGCATTGTGTATCAATTTTCAATATTATGAATTGTTTTTCAGATTATTGTTGTTCCAGATGCTACCGCTGCAGAAAAAGTGCCACCTGTGCCAGGATTATTGGAATACCGAAAAGACAACAAGAAACTCTACATAAGAGCAAATGAAACATGGAAAGTGATCGGTGAAGAAGAAAAGGTAACGTGGACCATATATCTCAATTCCTTCACGCGATATACCAGAGCGAGAATATCCAAAAGTGTCTCTTTGGGGATTAAATATGATATATTATAAAGTTAAAACTCATTAGTAATTCATGATGAAATTAGCCTCCCATATTGTTCTATATTGCTCAAATAATGATACTGGATACCTTCAGAAGCATACTGATCCAGCCCTAGAACTGGAACAAAATTTATTCACTTCAGTTTAAGTAAAGAATAATGAGTATGAGATGTGAGATATTTCAAAACCCCAATTCTGGAATGTTCTACCTGTATACATGCAACCAAATTTGGATCGAGTTGAAGATAAGGCAAATGTAAAGTTAACATATTATAGAATTTATTATTTACAGTGCTACGTTGATTCAAGGTATATTTGAATAAGTATATGAACTAGTGGATTATTCACAAAAAAATCGCCGTCGCTGCATGGTGGGAAAATTCGTTGATTGTACTTAGAATTTTCAACTTGTTTTCATTACTGCAGATTAGCTTTTCAAGTTTCGACTTTGAGTCAATTATTTTTATACGCAGTTCAAGTATTTTAATCTACTCTGTAGTTTTCAACTCTTGCCGCCAACTTGTCTTTTTTGCGGACGTTTGAGTTCCCCGACAAAAAATCTTGAGTCTTAATTGCTTCACGGTAAACTGTTTTAGATCCTGGTTTCCCAATTCCCAAAGAAGCTTCTATGATGCTCTTTAGATATTCTGTTTCGGTCATTATATTTCCCACCATCTTTGTTTACGCTTAGCCATAGAGCATTGTTTCCGTGTGTGGTGACGTACGCTTTCCGGAAGGATGTATTTTTCAATCCACGAATGGATTACTAAGCCAAAACATTGTCGTTGGTTATTTAGGGAAAGATGCAATGCACACGTAGCGAACAAGGCCCATATTTTTGCATAAAACTAGACATAGACAATGAGTTATATTGTACTTCCATGAAATATCCAAACCATCTATTCTATATGCTATTTTGGATGCCATGCGCAGAACACCTAATGGCGAGAAAATATCATATTGCTACATATAAAGTTAACTATCTCTCCCGATTGATCTGAAAACTACTCCTGTTGCACAACATTCAGTAAGACGGTACAGTTGATGGGTGGTATTTCCTAATCATTGTTTTGTCCATAACAAGGAATCGGGTTAGGCTAGCATTGACATATTCATTTATTATAGCCTTCACTTTTCTTTATAGATTACCAACCTCCTTAATACAAATCTAGCTGATATAAAATCACAGCTGCAGAATATAACTAAGACCGTACGTGATCATATTATGATGGAGCAAGAAGGTTTGTCCAATGAAATAGCGAAATCAATGTAACTTTCTAGGTTAGAATTTTTTTTGCCAATATTGCGTTGGGGAAATTCAATTCTCATCTGGAAGAAAATATTAAATTTCATCAAGTTTGATGAATTTGAAATTGAAAATTATAAATGTTTATGATTAAGCGTGCTCATGGCTGCCTAGTACCGCCTCGACCGACCGGTGGAAAATCATCATTTTTGTATTTTTACATGAATGTATTATTCAACCAGAGATCTTTTATATGGTGAGAATTAAATTTGATAAAATGAAAACTATTCGAGATATTTACATTGAAAATTTGGTTTATTTTTTTTGCGTGAAATACGGGCATGTGTTCCTAACACTTACATGTAGTGACCGTTGGGTTTCAAATATCAATGTGGTCATGCCAGCAAGATGCGTTTTACGGCGGTTTGGTGGTTGTTTGTCGCAATATTTAAGAAAAAAGAAGAAAAAGTTGTTGTTGTTATATTTGCACACACTAATGCCTCAAGTAGAATTTAAAATTTCGTAGCGAATATCTAATGCATTATATAACCGAAATAAAATTAAAGCAATTGGTCTTACTATTATGCGCGCTATAACATAACTAGAAAGACATGCATGCATGCAGAACCCCCTCGCCCATTAGACCCCAAGCAATTATACTCCCCAAAAGTGTTTGTAACATGAAGTACTGAGTTGATCACTGTAACCATGGTAACACGCAACCGGCCGTTGCTACAAAATGGCAAAATAGTGATAAGGTTTGTACTTTTAACTGTAAAATTATCAATTGCCCAACTATATGAAGTAGCTATGTTATTACGTACTCTTTTAGCTTTGATTTACTCTAAAATTCAATCTTAACGTCTCACAAAACGTTTCGAAATTGTCATAAAACTTCAACTGTTTTTTGAACAGTATTTTTATACTATATAACGCATTTGAATTAATACTAAAACAATTTTTAAGATTAGTCAATGTTGTTATTGACCACAGGATGAACTACGCATTTTCAAAACCACAAACTGTAGTGCAATTGACGGCAAAACTGCAAAAGCAAGTATGCAAAATACACACTTACCCGTTTTAAACGCTTTAAAACTCAAAAATCCTCTCCTTTCTCAGCATTTCGACTGATTTCTATTCCTTTTTTCTTCATTTATCTTGTTTTGGAGACTTAATATTTGTCTGAATTAATATGTCCCGACTTGAAAAAGGTTTGCATATCAATGCCAAAAATAAAATGCCAGGATGCCAGTTATTTTTCTGACGTAAACATATAAAAACAAAATCGTTGTCTTAGCCAATCATGATGTTGCTAGTTGCCAGATTTCACTTGCGCATGCGCACAAAAAAGTCGAGTCCTGTCCATGACAAAAAAATATGGCGGACGACTTTGCATTCCACAATGTTTTCACATACCCGGACGTAAATATCCGAGCGGAATTAGTACCCTCGCACGGCGCTTCGCACCGGCTCGGGGATTATAGCCGGAAAAAAATTCAACCACGGTTAAAAAAATTGCAGTTTATTTTCAGAAATTGCTAGATTTAAAAGCTTACCTCGCAGGAATTTAATTAAAACTGAACAAAACTTTTCGGCGTGAAGTGAGTGTGTTTTTCTTCCTTGCGCAAAGTATAGCAGAACTTTATAAGTAATGATATTCTATGTGAATATATTTTACCTGAAAATTGAACTTCAATTATAAAATTGGAATAGTAAAATAATAGGCCTTTTTCTGATGGGTTTTTATTGTAATACTGCATGAGTCGTTTAAATGATATAGGGGAGTCTGGGGGTCCTCCCTCAGAAGATTTATATATTAACGAATTGCGTTCAAATTAGGAAATTAAACGAGACTTACCTGTAAGTTGAAGTTTGATTGGAATTCTAGCGAGTCTTCAGCTGCAGCAAGGGATTACATGAGATTGCCAGACGCATGCGCACAACCAGTATTGACAGCCGAGTGTGAGTGTCTCAAGAGAAACACAGTATCAGTATTGTTTACATAAAACACACTGAATGGGTGGGTAATAATCACTTATGAATGTACCAGTAAGTGAAATTTGGGGGGGCATGTAATCCCTTGCTGCAGCTCAAAACTCGTTATAATTCCAATCAAACTTCAACTTACAAATAAGTCTCGTTTAATTTCCTAATTCTACCTCGTCTTTCACTGCAGCAGGGATTCAGATTTTAAAGACGGTCACACGAGTGGTAACATGAAGCCCACCATAGCAACAATAAAAGTATAATTGTCTTTAGTACACTATTACTGTATTGTAACATCAATACCAAGTTTCTTGGCAGAAAACAAATGAACAAACCCGTGTCATGTTCAATGTCTTTATGACAACAATGTCCCGTACCTCAGATATTCCCCTTAGCCGAGAGGACAGCCTCAGAAAAACTGTTCGTTGGAACTGGTTTATTATAGTATCTATCGAAACACCGAGATGAAGACCATCCTGCTGTTTTCAGGATATCTTGAATAGGAACAGATACTGCTTTCGCTTTTGAAGTGGAAGCTGCTCTTGTGCTGTGTGGTTTAAACGTTGTAACAGCTAAACCTGCATCTTTCATAACAGAACGGATCCATCTTGAAATTGTGTCTCTGGAAACATGTTTAAATGGTTTCACAAGAGCTATGAACAGCCCAGTTTCGGATCCTCGTAAAGGCTTTGTTGTCTTCAAGTATTCTTTCATGTATGTAAAAACACAAAGGCTTTGGTCTGCAGGATAAGCCTTCAACATAATGGATGGTGGTTGGTATCCCGGACGACTTTGTTTTACGTGCTCCGGAAGTACAAATTCAAAACTGTCATAAATTCAATGTCAAGCATGTGGAGACTCTGTCCCCGTTGAGCAGTAACCAATGCTACCAGCATGATAGTCTTAAGTGTCAGACGCTTCAGTGGTGGATCTGCAACTGTGGAAAACGAGGAAAGGTATGTCAGAACTACCTGGAGCATCCGCTGAACATCCCAAGTTGTCTTGTAATGAGGTGTGGGCGGTGTACTTTTATGAATTCCTTTCATAAACCTTGTAACAAACGGACGACTTCCAATGGTGGAGTTTTCCTTCGGTATGGTGAAGGCTGAGATAGCACTTCTAGCAGTATTTAATGTTGTGTACGCCAAACCCTTTTCATGCAGGTCAGCTAGAAAATCTAAAACTAATGTCACAGAGGGATTAAAAGGATTAGTTTCTCGTTGATCACAAAATTCGGTCCATCTCTTAATGTAGGGTTCATATTGTTTGTGTGCCCCGAGACCAGGATCGTAGAATGATCTCTGTAGCTTTCCCTGAAATGCCTCTCTGTTGGATGGTTTCCCGGAAACTTTGCATACAATCAGTCTTATTTGCTTTCTCAGAGGATGAAGAGCATTGTTGTGGGGTTGTACCAACAGAGTATTGGATTGAGGAAGGAGTCGAGGCTTGTCGACCAATAAATGAAGAAGCATCGTGAACCATGGTTGCATTTTCCAAAGTGGAACCAGTAGAACACCCGAGGCTCTGTCCAGTTCGATCTTCTGTAAGCATGTTGCATTAAGGCTTAAGGGAGGGAAAGCATAAAAATAGTGATGTTCCCAATTCAGTAAAATGGCATTAATAAAGGTAGCCCCTAGATCTGGCTTCCAAGAAACATATTTAGTAACTTTAAAATTTAACCTAGATGCAAACAAGTCAATGTCAAATGAGCTCCAAAGTGCAAGTATATTATCAAACACTTCAGAATCTCAGTGGATTCACTGAACTTTCTGGACTATGTGTCAGCCTCCCCATTCTGAACACCTGGAATATGGCAATTTGAACACCATTCCCAAATTTGGTGTGCCATTTCTTTACAAACTTGGGATTTTATGCCTCCCATAGCATTAATATAAGCAACTGTAGTGGTGTTATCAGAGAGTATTCTTATATGCTTCTGTGTAATATTACAGCATAAAGATTTTAAACCTAGAAAAACTGCTTTTATTTCCAAATAATTAATGTGGAATTCCTGTTCTTCCATGTCCCAGAGACCCCCAGTTTTATTCTCTTCTAACACAGCTCCCCAGCCTTTAGTGGAAGCATTAGTGGTTAGGGTGATGTCGGGACTAGTTACAGTTATATTTTTATATGCTGTATCTATATTCTGTACCCACCAGATCAAATCAGATTTGGAATCGTGTGTTAACTGCATGGCAGCATCATAATTGCCCTTATTGCTCTGCAATGCTGCAATTGTGTTGATTTCTAACTTCCGGTAATGTAGTTCCTCAAACCGTACCCCAGGTAAGCTTGAAACTAGAAGCCCGATAACATGGGCAAGCTCCTTGATAGTAATTTTCCCTTTTTAAGTAAGTTTACACAAGCTTTCTTAACATAACCGTCTTTAGCATTGGGGAGTCTAATAGTCATTGAAACAATATTCAGTAAGAACCCACGAAATTATATTTTCTGTTTAGGTTCAAAGATTGATTTTTCTGGGTGTACAGTACAATAAAACCCAAACTACGGAGAGTGTCCACAGTTTCAAAAATGTTTCTGTGGCAAGCTGTGTAATCATAGCCAACAAGAAGTGAATCATCAATATGGCCCATACAAGTATGGCCCATGGACCGAATGTGTACATAAACTTGTTTTAACAATTTAGTAAACAGCCTTGGGGCGCATGCTAACCCATTAGGCAAACATGTGAACTGAAAATAGCTATTACCCCATTGAAATAAGTAATTTTCGAAATAAGTAAAATTGTGACCATTTTGAAATGGTGGTATGCCACATATTCATTTAATTGTTTCAAATTCAATATCATCCAGTGAGTGCCATCCTTCTTTGGCCTCACAAACACAGTGGAAATACTCACTAGTTGTGTTTTCAATTACCACTTTGTTGAAAAGTTTTATAATCGCAGCATCAATTATTTCATTTTCTGAGCTTGAAAAAGTTATTTGTTTAGGTCTATTTAGACTAGTCTGTACAGGGTATCCTGCATTAAATTCAATATGATAGTGCTTTACAGCATCTAGAATAGCTGGGTCATTAGTTAATGATTCCCACTTGGTAATATGGTTTTAAAGGCAACCAGCCATAAATTTTATAGCCACTTCAGCAAGGTCATCCTTGCAAATTTTATTAAGTGAGTTTGTGTCACATACCTGTTTTGTTCCTGTCCCTTGCGATTGGGAGCAGTATTGTTTCGTCTCTGAAGATTCCCCTGAGTTGAGGCACGGCCTTGCCCTAAAAAAGGGCGCCTTGAAAATGTATTGCTTGTGCGATCATAAGGCTTCGTTCGCACAAACTTTGGCTTGTAACTTTTAGTCATGTAAAAATTCTGACTAGGTGGCCGTGAAGTGGAGGATTTTTACATTTGTTGGCCAACTTTCTTTGCTTCAGCCATATCTTTAAGATACTTGTGGAGGTTCTCCCCAAAAATCTTAGCAGAGGGTTTTATTTCCTCTTTGCATAATCTGGTGTATGGAGGATTAAGATCTGGCTTTATTAGCTCTCTCCTTCCCATGTTGAGTTTGCAGTTTGCATGGTTCAAAATGGCAATGCTATCCATTACTTTGTCAAGGACTTGGCGGGTTTCAGGTGTTTTTCCCTGTTGTATATCCGATACAAGTTTTCCCGCCAAATTTGTTAAAGCGGATAACGGCTCTTGTGTCCGCTGAAAAGCCAAATCAACTGACTTTGTTTTTCTGGACATCAAGTCCCAGATTTCTTCGTTGACTGTAGTGAGAGTAAGGTTACTCACAGCTAGCTGGCGGTGGATATTTCTCCACGCGTTCCTTCACCGTGTCAGGTGAGAGTTCTCCTGTTGACATATTGTCGACAAATTGGGCAATCTTGCCCTCAATAGCCGGAGATTTTCGTACATTAGGAATAAACGCCTGGATCAGGCTTTCTAGGAGCTCGCTCTGTGGACCTGAGTCAGGTACAACAGAGTCCTGTGACATTCCTTTGTCGTTTACTGCAACGCAAGTCGTTTCGAGTACGTTGTCCAAAGTGTTGTTGATGTCGAGCGAAGGATCACATTCGTTTCCTACATGCTCGTCATCTTCCAACTGTATTAAGGCAAATGTCATCTTTTAAGCTTTCAAAAGCAGCTGCCTGCTTTTCAGAAGCCGTGGTAAGTTTCGTTAGCGAAGCTTGTAGTTCTCGCAGGATGTCCGCCATATTGTCATGCTCGAGGTCTTGCTTGTTCGTATCGACACCAGCCGTACCATCTTCAACCCGTATTTCGACGTTAGGAGCTTTGGTAGCCATAGCAAGGAATCTCTTCTTTTCGATTCTCGAGAATTGTAGCGAAAAACAGCGAAACTCCAACAACATTACTCAATTTTCTCAAGCGATCAAAATATTTCGACTGCACCGGTAAGCGCGGAAAAGCACTGGTTGTGCGCATGCGTCTGGCAATCTCATGGAATCCCTGCTGCAGTGAAAGACAAGATAGAATTGACTGTATTTTTCCAAAATTTTGGTTATGTGCCGCCTTTTAAAGAGATCAGATTCTTTGAAGTAATTTGACATTCAATTTTAGTTATCATTTTACAAAATATATCACTTTATCCCCCAAATTTTACCTGAAAATGTCAAAATTTTACCTCGAATTTTATCTCATTCTTTTGTACCTTTCACATTTGGGGCGGGGCAGGGGCTGTTACACGCTCCACACACACCCGCTCGCCATATCCCTGTTTATATGCTATATCCCGAAAGTGACCTTTGCCTTCAGAAACACTTTGTATCATGAATATTTTCGCTACTTACATGTAAACTATTCAACTTACGAAATCTATTTTGGTATGTTTCGTTTGTTATTTTTATAAGGATTACAAAAATATTTACTTTGTTGTTTGGTTCACAGTTCATAGTATATCCTGCTTGTCTGCATTAAATCGGCCGTTTCGGCGCCCATTGTATTGGGCTACACGTTGTTTATTTGAGGGAATTGTGGAGCAGCCAATCAGTGCTCTGGAAGCCTGTCAGACGGTTTCTCTTCTCGCCCACTCGCTCTCCCGCCATCAAATCCTCCCCAAGATTAACCGGTTGCATGCTACGCAGGCTACAACCTGCCGAGAGTTTAATTATTTGCAGCGGCGCGCTTCATTAAGCTTATGGTGTTCATACACCACTTTTTGATTAATATATTGAATTTTTTGATAAAAAATAAATTTTTATTGTGGTCGATTTGCTGTAATTATCGCAGTTATAGGTCAAGACGGTTCAGTTGCAGTCACAAGAAGACATGTCAACTTACTGTATTCATTAAACAATTATTTATCAAGTAGTAGCTCCTTTGCTGCAAACGAAAATAGCCGATAATAGTTGGCTGACATAATTTTTTATTATTTATATATCTAATACGCTTGGGTAGATATTTAAACAAAACAAAAGATTGAAAAAGACTAGTCTTGAAAATATACATTAAATACTGGCCTATATTAGATATATTCCGCCATTACATGCAGCTATCCTACATTAGATCATGCGTAGTCCCTCATTTGACAGAAGCGATGCCAAGTTGCAATTGTCTGTTTGGACTCGTTTAAATAGTATAAAAAGATGAAATTTTCTACTGCAGACTGTCAGTGTCCCTCAACAGAAAAGGTTAGAAACCTAGCTAAGCACTATATTTACATGAGGCCTTAAAACAACCGATATTTATACTATTGTTCATTTATGACGCCCTTGTAAGATTTTAGCAACGGAATGTAATTAACATGGAATTTTTTTCTTTCATTAATTGCATGTCCAAGGTTGAATACCATGACTCCAAAACTACACGCTTTTCGTAATTAGTTACGCCTCGCTCTTCTATTGTGGCATACTTGGGATGTATATCATGATCAGTTGTCTCAACATGTTGTTCAATGGCTGATTCATTGTTTGTCCGTCTTTCGGATTGTGTTCTTTCTGTTGAGGAAGACTGACAGTTTCCATATTTTACAAGTACATGCAGTTCTTTAAATCAATCGCTTGATATAGAAAAGACTGAATAGGCTTACACACACAACTTTGTCAACTTACGATGGAGAACTATTTTCTTGAGAGAAATAATGGGACTGGGAGTGTATGAAGCCGCTTTTTACTTGCCAATTTCAACCGTTTGTCGCTAATTTGTAAATTTCTGTACGCGGTGTTGTCCCAGATTAATTAAATGCAAACCCAGAAAAGCATGTATGTACCTCTGGAAAGTGCCAAAACAACAGGAGCTGACAAAAGTCACAGGCTAAAAATATCAAAATTAGGTATACCCATCTTGCTGTTCGCGCTGGGATTGTACTTTTGACTATTGCATGTGACAACCTTAATTGAAATAGCTGTATAGTGTGAATGTTCTATAAACATATTATGGCACAGCCAATATCGGGGCTATAATATTTCATTCTATAACTTTTTTACCAACGTCTACATGTATCTACAGTCTCATAAACAGCATTACACTCTAGCAAAGAAACTGCTTTAACAATCACTTCTTGAATAATATGTTTATCCAGTTTAAAGCCTTTCATTTATATTCGGCACCTGATATAATTTAATTCAGGTGTATTTTAACTTTTAAGCAGCAAAAAGGGGCACTATATCAATGTCACATTGCAATGGAATCTATCACAGCACGGGACAAGACAGTTGATGTTCACTACTTCGAATTTGCAAATCATTGGTGACCAGAATTATATGACATTACAACAATTGCAAATTTTACGCGAAATGCTTTTTGCATCCTTCTATCTTGAGATAAAAAACTAGCAGATCAGGAATATGTAAAAGGCAAAAATTGTTGTACTAGAACCAGTGATTCCTGGAACACGCGTGGGACAAAAATCGTTTAAATCAGGACATCTCTGTTAAATTCCACAATAGAATAGTCAGGCAAAAGCGAAAGGGATTATAGGAACTATAGGCTAGCGAAAATTGTACAAAATTACCAAATCGAAAAACAGTACAGTGTTTACAATATGCCAAAGCAAAACATAATACAATGCAGTATATGTCCTTATTTTTTATATCCGTAACTCCAAATCCATAACTAAAAGACACGGTAAGGCCTTCCGAGTGGTTGGTTACATGATCCGTATCACACCAGTATGGATATCTCTAAATTTCGCATCAAAACAAACAGGGAATAAAAACAGTCTCTAATGTATTTTCACGACAGTGAGAATTTTATAGCAAAATTAACTAAATTAACTTCTGTGAATTCTATGGACTTCGTATTTAAGGCAATGTACAGTGGATTTGATTTCATTCGACAAAAAGAAAAAGAAATATAATTTCTTTGACATAAATACCGAAAATGCTAATATGGTTTATGAGTATGTTTTTAGTTAAATCCTTGTGTATCCAGCAGATTAATAGTAGCAAAATATACGTTTAAACGGAATATAAGAAATTACAAGCGTGAAACGTCTATAGAATTAAAATTATCTCACATTTAGACAATGATTTTGATCGGCAAAGGAAGTGATAACGAACCGTAAACCCAAGCCGAAACGTTTAATTGTTTGCTTCAAATCCGCCATTATCTTGAAAAACTGTATACATTTTACTGAAAATATATGTCTTGTTTCCCTACGAAGCGCCTCAAAAATGTAACGATAAAAGTGTTCTAATGAGAATTTAAGCCCCTTTCTTCTCTCGCATGGTTTCTATTTTTCCGAATTCCTTATATTGATTTTCACATTTTACAAGGCATTGCGTTTCACGCGAAATTCACAAATCTTGGAGCTACAGGCCGTCTTGGTCCAACATCACTTGGTTCGCACTATGCGGGTAAAGATCATTTCAATATGGTGACTGTGAAGAAGGGTGTACAGTTCTGGACAGTTCCTTCCACTGGTAAATATGAAATCACTGCAGTTGGTGCAGCTGGAGGATACGGTAAACAGGGAACAGCACGAGGTCGGGGTGCTTACATCAGAGGAGAATTTAACCTTAACAAAGGAGATGTGTTGAAAATCTTGGTTGGACAAGAAGGTGTTGAAAATACTCGCAGCATTTCATCAGGAGGAGGGGGTGGAACATTTGTTGCTACATCATTGAACACTCCGCTTATTGTTGCTGGTGGTGGGGGAGGGATCGAAACGCTGAACACCAGGTTGGCAAATTGCGATGCAAGTACAGGGACGTCAGGAAGGAAAAATAAGTGTGTAGGGGGCTGTGTTATTTGGTCGGGTGGTGTTAATGGAACCGGTGCTTTGGAAGCAGACCGGAGCAACTCCGGTAAGTTCTTTATTGCTTGACTTAAACTACGATCAAGCACTCCAAAATTGGAAAGGAGGGCCTGATACAAAACTTGTTGAATCGCATGTGCCCCAAGAAGTCTTGGTAATGACCTCTGATTGGTCATTGCATAATAAATAAACTTCGGTTTCTCCCGTTCGAATGTTTGAACGTTTCAATATTCCTGAGCGATTTACCGTCAGAAATTGAATTGATTTTTCGACAATTTTATTACTTTAAGGCATTCTGGAGTAACCGTTAAAACCAGAACAACAAGAGTACATTACGGCTCAGCTGATCTTTTGTGATAAAGATAATTTAAAGGCTGCGATCAGCGATCAGACATAAAGGACAAAAAGATATAGCAAATGGGAAAAGCAATTTTGCAGTGCTGAACAATAGCTATTTCTAGCCTAGTCTTTTTGTTAGTTTAAGTTTAAATTATATAACTTAAAATAAGACGGTCTATAGTCATATACCGTTTATATTGATATAAAGAAATACATAAATGCAGAATCTCCTCGCAGCCAAATCGCGGCCCATTCGAACGAAGCAATTATATTCTCCAAAAGTTTTTGTACATGAAGTATTAAGTCGATTAATGTAACCATAGTAACAGGAAACCTGCCGTATATTTCTTTCATTTGATAAGATTTGTTCTTTTAACTGTAAAATTATTAACTGTCAAAAATATATAGTGTGGGCTCGTTATCGGGTTAAACTATAAAATGTCTATCGGGTTAAACTATAAAATTTAACCGATAGACATCTCACAAAACGTTTCGTAATATATTTTACATAAAATTTGAACGCCAGTGAACAGTATTTTCATATATACTTCGCCTTTGTCTTTAAAATTAAGTTTTTGATATTTAATATGTCGTTTCTTATCCTATAACATATTTGAAATTATACTAAAATATTTTTTAAGATTAATAATATTGTATTGAGCACACAGGATGACCTACGGCAATAGCAATTATGCAAAATAGACACTTACCCGTTTAAATCGCTGTAAAACTCGAAAATCTTGTCCCTTTCAATTTCGGTCTTGAAAGTTTAATCAAAGTGAAAGTCCTCCAAAATGTTTTCAGTTATCTTGTCTTGGAGATTTTTTTGCCTGTAAAATGTCCCGACTCCCGAGCAAACAAAACCAAACTTTTTTGAAAAATGTTCGTAAATGGCAGTTAATTAAATTTCTGACGTAACATTGAAAAACAAATTTTTCGTTTTAGCCAATCACGTGGTTGTTAGTTACCAGGTTTCTCTCGGCCCGAACTCGCGCATGCGCATAATGTACATGACTTTCCATGGCATCGCGGCTGACGACTTTTGATTCCGCTATGTTGGCACACACCCAGGTGTAAATATCCGAGGGGAATTACTACCCTCGCACGGCGCTTCGCGCTGGCTCGGAGATCACACCGGTACAGTACTAAAGTGCTTATATCACTATGTGCAAACCGTTCACGCCAGCAGTTGACAATCTCTATACCGCAGGCTTAATAATGGGGAGGGGGGCATCATCGAAAGGGGACGTAACAAGTAGGTGATGTATTACAGGTGTGGAAAGCTGAAGGGGGTCTGGGGGTCTCCCAGAATAAAATTGTATTCTTGAGTCTCTGTGGCTTGATTTCCTGCATTTTCAGAGACAATTTTTGATATATTCCATCTAAACGGAGCCAGGTTTTGTTGTGAGAATACCATAACTTTCCTCTAAACTCAGTTTTCCCCCTTTTTGGCTTATATTTTGGACAAAAGGGACGTTCACTGGGGGGGGGGCAAAATAGCTTACTGGGGGGGGGCAACATGGTGGCTGGGGGTCTTTGGTCCCTCCAGTACATTAGTTAAAAAATACCCTGGATTTAATTAAAAGACTGTCGTTACTGTTTTAAATCAGAAAATACACAAAGTTTATAGTAATATTTCTTAATAAGTATCAAGTGCCGGATATCTTTATCCGTTTCATACGGCGGTAATCTGTTCAAATTTGAACGTATTGCAAAAAGCGCACAAGCTACAAATTAAAGAACGAAATTTCCCCTCAGCTTCTGCCTTCCTTCAATGTATAACTTTTATTAATCCAAACATTGACATGAAATGTACATGCTTTTTCACTTCTGGCGTATTTTGATTGGTTCAATTTAATAAAGGTAAACCAGTCAATGGCTAAGGGGCGGAAATCCATTAAACTACATTTGTATCAGGCGTTTCTTTTCGCACTACCAAAGCTAGACCTAACAAACCGAGGCCTAACCGCAGAAATTCCTGACACTCAGGTTATGCTTGATTTAAAAAATGTTTTATTATTTGGATAATGTCAACCATGAGTTTAAAGTTGGCCCTTGACAATGGCATCCTCCTACTACAACAAAAATTTTATATCCAAGAACATCGTTCTTAGTGGAATTAACCAATCAGCTTAGTTGATTCTTCAACTTTGGTTATAATTGATGTTCTATATCAAAAAGATCAGAATACAAATTCTCATTCTGACGTCTAAATACGAAGACCTTACTTAGTATTATAATGATGTATATTGCACTAGCTTCCCACTGTTTTGCCGACTGTTATGAGAAAGTATCGCGTATTTAAGGCTCTCTAATGCGACTATCCACTTCAGCGAGATACGAAATAGTTTTCCCGACATTTTTTTTAATTTAAGCCAGTATATCGACTTGGTACAAGTCCGTCTCTTAAGGGTTGAAAGTAGCAATGCACGACAGCGAAGAGACGGACGTGGATGCTTTGCGCATTTCAAATGTTACCAGCAAATTTGCCGCGAAAATATGTGATCTGGTTTTCTCCAGCTTCCAGTTCTCTCACGAACACGGAAAGAGTTCTAGACGACGTTTTGTAAACTAAAACGGCGATATTTCCAATTTAACTATTCCTATTGTTTTCAAAGCTTATTGTATTTGACTCGAATCTTGATTATAATAAGGTGACGTTTTTGGAATATGTTTTGTATAACATATCTATATATCTCCCCAAATTGTCGGTTGCGATATATCCACTACCTGTTATTTTCAACTCACAAGCAACGAATCCGTCGGAAAAATCAGACGGAAAAATTTGGTGCACTTGCACAATATCGAAGTCTCTCCCTACTTTTTTCTCTCATTTTCGCGCCTTTGTACGATGCACGTGTGCACCGCTACCTTCAACAACTTGAACCAAGTCTAATCAGTATACCGTTGCTATAGTTTTATAGAGTAATCGTGTTGATTCTAAAATATGCCATGGATAGAGAAAGCATAATTCAACTATAGACAGTATACATCATCATAATTATTAGTTGTAATGTGCATTGCATGAAAATTACAAAATAATTACGGCACGAAGTAATTCAATTATTTCGCTTTCAGTGCTTAATGTTTAAATTGGAGATGACTTTTCAAATTGACAAATGAATTATAGGGATAATTAATGCATTTAAAATTTCAGGACTCTTTTGCCTAATGTTGTGCTATATGAGAAAAAATGTAATTAGGTCGCAATTCTATTTAGATATTAGAATTATTTACGGAATTTTGTCTCCAAAACTTCATTGAAATACACTCTTTCGATAATTACGTCACCAATACTTCCTTGACCTGGGAGCCTCGCTCTCGTGCTTCAAGACGAAAGGAAATTCGGTCACGATTCATGAAAACGAGGAGGCTCCCAGGCTAAGGACAGATTCGCGACGTATATATCGAAAGGGTGCATTAGTTAAAACGTTGGTTTGTGTCTTCTTCAAGGTGGGGGAGGTGGCGGATTCTACAGCAATGGACGCAGTAGTAAACAGTTTGGTGGACCTTATGGATATGGCGGGGAAGGGGGAAGAGGATTTATTCAAGGGGGAGCAGGGGGTCGTGCGTGGTACAATAATGCCGTCGGAGGATTTGGTGGAGGTGGAGGTGCATTCGGAACTGGAGGAGGTGCAGGAGGAGGGGGAGGATATTCTGGAGGAGCGTCAGGTAATAATAACTATAAATCATGTGGAGGAGGAGGTGGATCTTTCAACAGAGGAGAGAACCAATTCAATAAAGAAGGATATCTCGCTAGTGGCCATGGTTTTGTTGAGATAAAACGTGTATCTTAGAACATGATTCGTATATGCTCGTCCATTTTAATACTGGATTAGTAAATCAAAGTTCTGATATAATTTATGATCTTACCTAATAAGGTCTTAACTGCATTATTTTTGTTTTGATAATCATGTTACATCTTGTCTGATATAACTAGCTGATGTATTGTTTTTAAATCTATAAGGGACCGGTCATTATTTATGACCGGGGTTGGGGCTGAAGAGAAACCATTTTAGCCCAACCAGGTAATATTAAAACTGTTTCTTCTATCAGGCAGACATTACCCGATCATCTGTATTTATCTTCTTGAAATATGAATGCATAAACGTATAAATCATAGAAATAGAATAACGAACTGTTAGCATGTTGTTCAGTTGTTTAATTTCATAATTTGGCGTGTTAGCGGAATTTCGCTCGTGAAATTAACATAATTATTTGTTGTGGACTTTGGATTCCGGGATGTTCCGTTACCAGCCGCTGATGATACGATTGTTGTGTCGAGTGTGGAAGTAATCATGGCTGCCGAAAAAGAATTTGAAATTTGTTCTAAAAAGAATATTTCAAATTGTTTGAAAACAGTGGTTTAATTTAAACGATATTGATCTTGTGAAGTAACTACAGCAGAGTCAAATGATCAGCGCCTGTAGTTGATTATGTGAATCCTTTGGATGAAACCATTTATCGTAGATTAGAATGCGAAGGTTAATAATACAAGCGAGCAGTGACAGTGAAGACTGAAGTGAAGAGCTTGGAGCAGTGGCCGTGGAAAACGTTTTGCATATACTGTATATCAAATGTCAAGTCTGAAAATTTGATTTGTACACCATAAAGACCAAATGTCAAAGGAAATCTGTCTTTATGGCTTCAGTAAACAACCAGGACTCCAGTTCTAATATGAATGAGAAGTCAAATGTAACATAAACAGTAAACACTGAGGTCTGTGGATACTGTGTTGTCATACAAGGCTAGCCAAATTCCTACACAAAATATAGACTGCGCACAGTGTGTGATATTTCCCAATAATTTTAGAATTGAATATATGAATTACAAAAAAGTAAAGGCAGTAGGCTGGCAAATAGAAAAAAAAACATGTTGATGACAATCTCAAGCTGAAGTCGACAAGCAATTATGACATTTCATTAGCCAATTAGCCATAAATTCTCATATTGAGAAATAGTTATTTACTTTCTCATTAATACAGAATATTATGTTTATAAGAGCTGTATAAATGATTTTATGCAGCTTCTAAAAGCAGTAAGAGTGAAAGAACAAAACAGCAAAGACAAATAGGAACATTGTTGTTCAAAAAAATTAGACCCTTCAGATATTGAGAGTGAGATATATACCCATTGATATATAGGATGAGAAATACTGATTGAATTTTGTATGAAAGTATGCTGAAATTGTTCGGTGATGAACACACTGAACTGTAGTAGAAATTGATATATAGTTCTCTTTACCCAACCCTGAACACCAGTAAAATTCAATTTACCCCACCCTTTTCTCTTCCAATTTTTCAGCTAACCAACCAATTTCTCTTCGACCCCAATCCCTAGTAAAAATAATGACCGGTCCCTAAAATAATTCGTAAACAAATTCTTCGTATTTTGTTCCTTTAATTGTATATAAATGGACTTGTTAAACCAAATCAAAGGAATACATTATATCCAATAAGTTTCGCCTTAATTTTCATGCATACGTCAAGCGTGACATTTAGAGGGAGTGCTTTTTGGGGGAGTGAAATGCACCTGTGTGAAGATGAAGCAAATATATCAAAAGTACCTAATGTAAATTAGCGAATTAGATAAGCTATTCTATATTGAAAGTGCTTATAAGCCTGACATGGGAGATTAGTGATTCAGCTAGAGCAAAGAAAGTTAGTTAGTAAGTTGTGGAGTATAGTTTCTAACTTACATTTTTAGTTTCGGAGATATAAGGTTTCAAAGTAACTATTTCAGAAAAACTCGCGGGTATCTGTGGACTGGACTCCAGGAGAACGTCTATATTGTATCTACTGTCTTCTCGCAGAGCTCGTCCTACGCCCGGTCAACGGAGCGTCACGATAGGATCTGGCATACCAAAAAATATTAAAACTTCATGCACAAAGTTTGGTTGATAATATTATGCCCGTGTATAATTAAATAAATAGTGAAGCGCCAATATACTGAAAAAGAAACTTAGGATTTGTAAGAGTTCAAGTGAAAATAGACTAGATTTCACATTTGACAGATATTATATTTATAAATTTTTTGGAAATGTTAATTGTTGTTGGAATTCTACAGCACGTGCAAAACACGCGCCAGACATGTACCTGTATATAACTGTATGCGATTGGTTCTCTATATAACACGCATTCTAACATTAGAGAGTTTAAGTTCGACTGCCGATACCAATACCGATACCAACAACAGCTCTGCGCCATGCTCGCAAAAAGCACGAGGACAAGCGTATTGGAAGTCGCCACTACCGAAGTCGTCCTTCTTTTGGAAGTCGTTTGGAATTTGTCTTTAAGGTAAGATAAACTCATATATATCCTGTATTTCAATGTTTTTTCGATAAACACATAAAACATTTGTTTATTTGCATCGCCTGACGCATGTTTTAGTCAGAAATGAAATATCAACTGCATGCGCCATGTTTATTTTCATAATTTATCCGTCTTGATAACTTAACGCTTTAAAATTCCCGCTACCAATATGACAACGGAAGTGAACACATCGGTATCGGTATTAGTATCGGAAGTCGAAGTTAAACTCTCTAATAGCAGCCAGTGGTAATATGACTGTTTGGATTGATTGGAATTACTTGTCAAAAGTTCAAAGCAACTGTTTCCGGTGTTGAAATAATAGCCTAGTACGTTTTGGTCTATCTAATGCCTGAATGATATGGATTTCGCAAGAGCCCCTCGTCAGGCTCCATTGGGGCGCGTAAGTCTGGATATAAAAAATATTAAAGCAGCTAGTTCTCCAAGTCAAGACAAATTTTTGAACTGAAACTCATTTGCTCATGCGTGTTGTGAATAAATAAATTTAGAAATTAGATTTAAAAAACGATCCACAGTGATGGTCGTAAATACTGGGACATGCATATCTATTCCAGCGAAACAGCTGCTAATGAAATCGGTCAGTAGACTTTCAAAGATAGCAATATTAATATGATAAACGAATGGAATGGTTTGAACTTTGTTGGGATGGAAATTTTAAACCAAAATTTCATGAATCTTTTACATTTCGTTTATACAATACTTTGTGTACCGACTTATCGGTTATTTAATAAGCTTTAAAGTTGGTGCTTGGGTTTTGTTTTACACAGCTAGCAAACTTGACTCCATGCAAATTTAATTGATTTTGTCCTATATTTTTGCCCAGATTCATAACATGTAATCTGTCACAAGCCAACTAACAGCGCCTTTCTTCGTCATATTTACAGTATACATTAATATCCAGCACCGCATCTCAATGTGTAAACACTATTGTTCCTGCACAACATTACGCATGCGTACGTACATAATTACTTTGCTCTATCTATAATTTTAGCGTACCCACAAATATTTTATCCCATACCCTTACATACATGTCTACCACACAATACTATACATCACAAAGAGTAAATACACACTACCAACCAATCACGATATTCACTACTCTTATGTAACCCTCAGAACACCGCATATCCTGACCCTAAAATAATTTTGTACTTTTAAATCATATAATACAAAAACACGCTACTGTATATGCATCTATATACCAAAACACGACGCATCACCGAACACACGAAATTTATATACGCACGCATTTTTAGTTCTCCCATTCTGCCACCGTATCCGCAGTAAGACAGTTCTAGATAACAGCGCTCCTGGAGTCTACAATTTAAATATTTACTCAACAGTTTCAGAAAGATCCAACGTGTTGTTCTCACAATGGCTCTATTGTTTTCATTAAACACAGAATCTTGAGTTACTTGAAATGCATCAGCGGTCAACCTAAACAAACTGAAGTAAAATTGTACAAAAAATGAAGAAAGTTTATTATTATTATTATTTTATTATTATTTAAACTTCTTTATGCACACGGTGGCCTTTCAGTTGCCTGGTTTTCAAAGGGCCGTGTGATTTACATTATAAAATGTTAACTATTTACAAAAATTATTTAAGGTAATTAGGTATTTACAAATATTAAAATATATCAGTATATAGTGTTTCGTACTTAATTATGATTATAATGGTTATTTAAACAGTTTTTAAAAGCGTTTATGGAGAGGCTCTCGTATTCATGGTCAAGGAAGAGGGCTGAATACTATGCAAATTCAGTCGCAGCATTTCACTTAATACTAAACTGTGGTGATGTTGAAGTGAATCCGTGGCCCTGCCAGACGATTTCCGGTGGGGGGAATGTGTCTAAATCCAGTACCGAGAAATCTGCAAATAAAGCAAAACTATCATCGGAGTTGGGCGGATATAAACGGTCTTTGTCGTTGTGTATATTGGACTATGTATGTGACTGTCCAGCTGATTTATTGGCTTTTACGGAGACCTGGTTGTGCGGGGAATATTCAGCTGTAAGGGCAGAACTTTGTCCAGATGGTTATAAGTTTCTCGACTACTGTAGGGCTGGAAGGCGTGGAGGTGGTACTGGTCTAATGTTTCATGATTCACTTATTATTAAGAAAATGGACGGAGGTGAACACGATCCTTATGAATTTTCGGAATGGCTGGTCAGCGGAGGCTCATCGCGTAAACTTCGAGTAGTCATTATTTATCGCCCACCATATACGGAGGGTCATCCTGTGACCGTTACGACTTACTGCAATGAGTTTGCGAGGTATATGGAATCCCTCCTGTTATCAAAGGAACGGTTTGTAATAGTGGGTGACATAAATATTCATGTGGATGACCCAAATGATCTTGGTGCACGTAATTGTCTTGACCTTTCAGAATCATTTTGATTGAAGCAGAATGTAGCAAAATCCACTCATACTCATGGGCATACATTAGAATTGGCCAGGTTTTTGGCGTTAATGCTACTCACAATGATTTTGGAATGACTCAAAATTTTGAAAAACGTGTCACGTGACCACATATTAGTCTAAAAATAGTAACAAAAACATTGTATTTTTCTAACCGCCTGGCAGGGAATGATAAGCGAGTATTAATGACAAATAGATTGCCAATGAGCTCTTCTAAAATATTCAAACTTGTATCTGTGAAAATCTTCGTTAAAATACGCGTTCTTATATGTACATTTTCGATATTTCTTAGCAAGTTCGACATACTTTGTAGATAATTAGTGCTTAACCTTTAAAGGTTGATAATAAAATCCTTTCCTGCAAGGCCACCGAAGTTTCACATTCGGCAAGTAAATAGATCGTAAAATAAGCGCCATTTCTGTCGAATGAGCCCTGGTTCTAACTACAGTGGTTCCCTGCATAGCCATGACAACAAGAGACGCTCAAAATGGCGATCATAATAACTTGTAGAGCATAATACATATTTTCAGACATAATTTGCTTTGCGCACGCTTCAAACCGGCAATTTAATACACATAAAGTATATACACATTTGATAGATGTCGGTGTGTAAGTGAAAACCGAATGCATGCAACCATTCGTGACCAAATCTCTATAAGTTTCTGTCTTTTTCAGCTAGTTTTACACAACAGTCAATCGCCGTATTTGCACCGTAGCACGTTTATGTCATCCAAGATATAGCAAAAGACTGCTAACTAATTGTAAATTCCGCAGACACAAAATAGACGTTCTCCTGGAGTCCAGTCCTGATTTATAAGTAATTCAAAATTATAATCTGTCAAAATTAGACCCACGTATTCAGAATTAGGCGCCAGATTCTAAATTTGTTTCGATAGACTAACGTCGAGAAGTGCACTCATAGCTAAAATACTTGGCGAATCACTAGAGATTCTGTAATCATAATAAAGCGCAACGACAATGAAACGCCATATAAACATCGCGTGCGTACAGTTCAAGTGATCCATGAACGTTTCTGAAGCATTCTCCGCAGATAACTGGAAGGCTTTATCGGTTGAACGAAAGGCTGAGCATAGCTTAACGAATTGTTCCGGCTGTTTCCACAATATTCAGTCTACCAGTCGTTCTTTCCCGTACAGTCCAAGAAATTCAAAGGATATCTGAAAGAAAATGCAGTGATCTTGGCCCAAAATATCGCGGCTAACACAAGTCAACAACTCGGCAAAGTGAAATGCACCCGACGCGAGTATCAAGCTGGCGCTCAGAAAGTTTACGACGTGATAAACCCAGTTTTCCAGCGAGTGTTTAACGTACCCTTTGAGAAAGCCCTGTCGACGTTTCCGACGTTGAACATCCAAACAAGTGAGAGTGCCGCTGAAAAAAAAACAGAAAAGCGGAAAAAATTACGTCAGGCGAAGACTTGCTTGGAAGAACACTGGAACAATACATCTGTAATGAGGTATGTTAATTATAAATTTAATTAAAAATATATTTTAAACGTAGTGAAACGCGGTAAATTCTAACTGTCTGTAAAGTTTTACTTAAATCTTTAGTGAAATATATTGCTGGGGAAGCTGTTAAAGTAGAACAATGTTATCTCATAATTTAGGTGTTATGGAAACCGCCAATCTTTGGCAGCCGCACAGCGATCACGCCTTGCCATGGCATTTGAGAGTAAGAAAGCTGCAAAACAACGAAACCGTATGACCACCAGCACAACAAAGCGAAATCCTGTTGGAAATCTGAACAACAGAATATTTGAGAGAGAAAATATGAAGGAAGTGGAAGCAAGTTATCCTGATGGTATCATATCTTGCTTGACGACACAACATCACAAACACTAAGGGCGAACTTGCAAAGAATGGAGGTCAGATAGCTCAAGAATGGTGCACGTTAAAATCAGAAGGAGTTAACATAAAGAGGTTTAAGCGTAAGCACGATGGAAGTGATGAGCGAATCCGGAAAAAGAAACTCAGAGGACAAGGCGGGGAAATTACTGTTGCAACTCCACAGAGTATTGCTAGCGTCAAAGCTGAGATGAGAAAGAATAATTTATCAGGCGAATATACCGTTGGGCAGCAAATTGCACAAAGAAAGGTTAGTACCAAACAGTATTGCTTCCAAATTGGGGGGCTGGCTACGCCACTGACCACAACCGGTACACTTCATATAAACTCAGCTCGTTGTGCAAGCTAATTTATTATGATATTCATCACACTGGATACATGCATGTTAACTTAGTAAATTAATAGTAGATCGATCGATACATTAATTACCGTAATTAGGTAGGAAACTTTTAAAGTTAATATTTTTCATTCCACTCAACATTCATCTTGATTTCAGTATGAAAAGATGGCATTAAATGAAAACGGGGTGATCGTAAAGTCTGAGTTTGTGGTGAAGGACGAAAGCAGCCTTTGGCTGAAATTAGAGAACGAACACTGAAAAGCCAAGAGCAGTTCATGCGACAAAGGTCCGATGCCGAGTATGACCAGATGACCTGTGAAAGCGTCACAAGATTTCTTAAGGTGGTAAATGAGTACCATGAAGGTGAAAGTGTAGAGTCAAAGCAAAAAAGACTGAAGGATATAGAAAGGACAAGGCATTTGAAGATTTGGCATGATCTGTCAACCATTGCAAACCATGGTCATTTGGTATTCATGGTGTCATGCCTTTATTATCCAGCAATTCACTATACCAATGCCGAGTACCAAAACCTTACTGGCTGCAAAAAGGAAGACATTCAAGTGAAAGTGGAGACACCAGACGTTTACATAGTTGCGAGGTCGGGAAGCTCAGATGTCGAACAACTAAGATACATTGACACACGTCCCGAGTGCCTGGAACATTTGAGGTTAATCTACAAACTAATTCTGGAAATGATGTTACTGACACAATGCGCTTTTTCCACGGTGACAGTCCTGCCCCCCAACTTGAATCGGGTAAACAAAAAGGAGGAAACTTCTACTGTTCAGGATGTGGTGCAAATGCACAGCAGGGCATATCAACTGGATATTTGTTTTTCCTGCCACTACTTGTCTTTGTTTGACCGACAACAACTGGTGCTCGCTGGACCTCTAGGAAGAAAAAAATATCTGGCAAAACTTCCAAGCCATTCCACAATTTGAAGAAGGATGATCTTATTCGAGAACTGAATGCCAGAGGAATCTACGAAGGAGAGTCAAAGAAAGAACTTGAGAAGCTTTTGACAGAGGAACTTCATGGCGTTCAGAGAGTACCTGCTCTACTTTACACCAACCCAACAACTACCCTTGAATCCATCAACTGTGAACCCCTGCACGGCATAGGCAAGCACATTGAAAATGTTCTAACAGAACTTCCCTTTCATCTCTCAGAAAAAGAAGCCACTGCCGTGAAGGAGATCAATTGCCCCATTGGTGGTAAGGATACCAAGCGAACATTTGATTATAGATGTGCAATTATTATCCTTGCAAAGCAGTCCTCAAAGATTGTATCATCCAACCTTGTCCAGCAACTACTGACCACCTTAGTAGAAATTCAAAGCAATGCCTACAGTTCGGAAGTTGAGAGGTCACCGAAATCAGTACTACGTTTTCACAACATGACATGGTACCATGGAATCTTGTGTAGAGAAGTACTTGGTTTTAAGCTGAAGGAATTGACAACCCGCAAGTTGTATGGTAACTACTACCACAACATAACCAGCCATGCTGCTATGCAGTATCGACTAATCAATGGCAAAGCATGTAATGTAGAAGAGCAGGAACGAATCTTCAACGCCATCACCAACATCACTAAGTCGACATCCTCATACCACCCAAGTCGCATCATTGGAAACATCTTCATCAGACACGCTGAGAAACAGATGCAAGTGTTTCAAGGCTCTTGTTACTCCAAGCAAAAAGCATCTGTTTCTAAGCTTGCAGCATCACTTCCTCCATATGGAAATACCATCATTTCTGGAGACCTTGTCGAGAAGCACATCAGATCCTGGCAAGCTCATCTTGAACGGATTAGTGATTTCCTCTTACCGGGCAAAGGAATCTGGTGGCTTGAAGATGAAAATGGAAGTGTGGAATTCTTAGATGGGGAAAAGGCAGCAAGCTCTCATATACAAGGTCCCTTGCTGCATCATTTTCGCTCGAGTAGTTTTAGTGCTGAGGAAAAGTATCTTCGTAAGTGTTGGAAAGAATGCTTAGAGAATTATGTTACCCTTCCTATTAAAATAATTAGAGTTGAAGCCGAGGAAGGTCAAATGAAGATTGTAAGACTGCCATTGGACGAGGACACCACACAAAGCAAGAGCAATATTGAAATGGAGGAACAACCACCTACAGGTAATTTGGCAAATTTAGATCTGTATATGGCCAGATCATTGTAAGTGCAAATAATACACGATGAAAGTACATGTTATCGCTACTCTAGATAGTAACAGTTACTAGGTTGCAATCATTATCTTACTAAACCAGAGTAGTGGCAACATTTTCCATGGTATGTCTTGTCGCCTGGAGCTCACAAACTTTTTAAGATGAAATTTTAATTTACATGTCATTTTATATTAATACAGATAACCTACCAGAAGAGTTGCCTCAACCTGAGATTCTTGGATTTCAACTTAATTCTGATGAAAGAATTGATGTGCCATCCAGGGAGCTTGACGAAAATGAAGATAGTGGTGAAATGACAGCCAGTCACACAACAACTAACTCCAACATCGAACTTGAAAATAACTCAGCAATATCATTTGCAGGTATATTATAATTAAAATTGATTATCAAGATACATTTACAGGCACTACAGATAGTAAATTTGCTGTTATTCATTTAATATATTCACTAAATGCAGCATAAATTACTCCAATACTGCACTTCGTCAATCTATCAATTTAAAGTTATTACGTCAAACTAGTATAAGTCCATACATTGATAAGAACTTTACTCAAGTATAATCAACAACAGAATAACAAATGTTATTAATTATTAGTCATACCATGTGTAAAGTTGTGCAACATTGCCATAAATAAATTGTGATAACTATTTAATCTTTGGTAAAAATTATTTACAGATATCACAAGTTGTTCAAGAGTTGAACATCCCGTTGTACCAGATCCTACAACAATAAAGACAAGCAGCGGTACAGTGGGCATTGGTACATGTGTGACAAAGTTAGGGAAAGGAATTGAGTTTGTGCTCGGGAAGTCAACTGAGGTTCTTCAGTTTGATAAAGCCAGGCAGCAACATAAACAGTCACCTTAAGACAAGTTCTTTCTCGACATGTTCATGAAAAGGGTGGCTTTTAAGCAGGTAAAGGTTTTGAAGCAACAACGACAACTGCGTGAAGAGCTTGTCCAATGATAAAATAATATTTCCTGAACAACAACAACAGAGTTGCCACTCAAGAAGACATAGCAGCATCTCCTCATACAAAACTTCTTAGAGACAAACTAAAATATGCCAAAGCTGTCTTAAGGAAAATCAGGAACAAAGAATAGAGATAGTTCATATTATATTTTGTCATAGATTAGTTTGTTGGTTACACAAGGGTATTTGAGTTATAAATTTTGCCATAGCTATGACTTGCTAGACAGATCGAGGTTTAAGAGGCTAAATAAGCAGCCCTTGAAGCTTTAAGAGTAGTTAATATACCTCTGTCTAGCAGGGCAGTACTACAGCTAGGCCCAGAGGAGGAATGGTGAGTATACCAGAATGCATTGCGTTGATTATTATTCAAAAATAAAATTTTCGACAAAAGTTTGGTGAAAAATTGTTCAGAAATATTGCGAGTTTTAGCTTGGAATTTGTCGTATTTTTGAAGGTATGTTTCAATAATTGTTTTATCAATGAATCTAATTTTACGATTTTTATCTTGTTTGATTTATTTAGCTTGTTTTAGTTATGCTAATCACGCATTGTATTAACCCTTGTTACGGGTCAGGGCACATATAGCTTTGAAATATGCATGAGGTAATAATTTCTGTTACAAGGAAAAGTAATACAAACCATTGAGGAAGAGTTGCTCTTTCTATTGATACTTTAAAACAAAGATTACCTCCTCAAATCGACGAGTAATCGCGGTTTGAACATGGGCTACTTTTGCTATATTTTGCCGCTGATGGCGGGAATAGACCGCATTGTAATCAGAATGGCGCGCCGAAAATCGCTGTATGAACCACTATTTTTTTATAATTGTGGAACATATACCTATATATTACTATGTGTTTTAAGTTAAACGTTACCTTTGAGATTTGATTGGCTTAAATTTGACTATGCTTACTCTATTTGTCTGTTTGTTTATAGAATTCGAGCATTTTGGAGCAAAATGCAATCTAATATTAAATGGCGATGTTGTGTCATTGTTGATGAAGAAAATGACACTGCTAAGCGGTTATACAGTCCTAAAGGTGCTACACCAGGGAGACCTTGCAAAAAAACACGAAGACTTTCTCGTATGGAGAATTCAACTTCCAGCCGAGCTTTGTTTCAGAGTCAAGCAGTGACGTAATGGAGTAAATATTTACCTAACTAGAAATACATGCATGCAGTAACCCCTCGCCCATTTGAACCATAGTTAAGTTTGAACCAAACAATTTACACCCAAAAGTTATTGTAAAATGAAGTACTGAGTCGACGAATGTAACCATGGTAACACGCAACATTGTATATTTTTTATATTTTAATTTGTATTTTGTACAAAATCTTATTTTGTTTTTAACTATAAAATTATCAATTGTCCAACTATATAAAGTGGGTATGCTATTGTGTACTCTTTTAGCTTTAATTTACTGTAACATTCAACCTTAGACGTTTCGAAATTTTCAAAAAACTTCAACTGCTTTTCGAGGAGTATTTTTATATTTCGCACTTGCTTTTGCAATGAAGTTTTTGAGATATAATGTTTGTTTATTTTTCTATAACATATTTGAATCAATACTAAAATACTCTTAAAGATCAATCAATGCTGTATTGACCACACAGAATGATCTACACATTTTCAAATTCACAAACTATACTGCAAGCTATGTTAAAAAATCGGCAAAGCAAGCATGGAAAATAGACACTTGCCTGTTTAAAACGCTCCTTTTTCGGTCTTTCGACTTTTTCTCCTCTTGTTAATTTATCTTGTTTTGGAGACATAGAGACTTACTTATAAAATGAGTGCAAAACTAATTTTGAAAAAAGTTTGCAAAATGGAAGTCTTCTCTCGGCTTGAACTTGCGCATGCGCATAACTTACGAAAAGGTCCTGTCCAGTCCAGTCCATGACAAAAAAAAATGGCGGACGACTTTGCATTCCACAATGTTTTCACATACCCGGGTGTAAATCTCCGAGCGGAATTAGTACACTCGCACGGCGCTTCGCGCCGGCTCGGGGATGAAGCTACATTTTGTTCTGTAGTTTCCTAGCAAGAGGATCAAGTTGACACATACAAAGAAGTCCCCAGTTAAAAATCATGAATGGACCTTTGAGGAAGATAAGGCTTTCATAGAGTTTATATCGATTGCCAAAACTGATCTGGACAAAGTATGGTCAAAGTTTGTCTTCTGTTTCTCGATGGCCTGGATTTAGTGTGAAGAACTGTTTCTGGTCTGATGGTGCCAAACATATTCAATGTAGCACTTCCTCAAACATTTTCTTGTCAAGTAAGTTTAATTATCAATTACAGTTATTAGATTTCTTTATCATGGATGCACCTCCTCTGTCCTTTCTCTGGGGGCCAACCACTGGTTTTGAAACATTCCTACACAGCTTTTAATGGGTTAAAATTTGTACTTGTTGCAATACTGTATATTGCAATATTTTGTGTTTTGTGTCCTATGTTCTTATATCTATTCCCACCTGATTTTTGTTATTCAATATATTTTTAAAATGCTCATAGTTGTATGTACTGTAATACAGACAGTACAGCATTTGAAAGTACAGTATATGCTTACAGCATATCAATATGGCAACATACTGTATAATGTATATACAGTATTGATTTATTTATAGGAAAAAATATGGGTGTTGGATGTGCTGCCATATTCATATGCATGTCTATGTTATGCCCTTTTTATGTATAAAGCAATTAAAATAAGACTAGGCATTATAAATTGAAATGAGATTTAGGATAATTATGTTATCATAAAAAATTGAACATACTCTTTGTATCCTTCATTTATTCTGTTGTTTTATGCCCTCAATATTGATTTCCATAAGAGGTCGCAGGTAAATATTGTATACAGAAAAAAGTTTGCAACATTTGAAGATGCAGAAGAAACCCATTATGGTCTGACAGTTTAGCAGAACTTGTGATAAATAGAAGACAAGCCAATTCTGGTAAAACCAAGTCTGTTATGGAATCTAATCAGAATATTCAGGGAACATCAATACCACCACCTCCTTCAAAGTTCAACACCACCAATGTTTGAAGCTTGTTGTAAATATATTTAATTTTTAGGTAGACTGTAATGCTCTTAACATTGTAAACGCATTGAGGCTGTGCAAAATGCATACTAAATGCTGTAATTATTATTATTATTACACACTCACCACACAATCATTAACCAGGTAAAGTCCTGTTCATTTGGGCTTTTCCAGCCCCATGCAGTTACAACTTTGTCTCTTAACACATACTGCAAGTAACAGGTGTACTTGATCACATTGCCATCATTACCAACATCATTCAAAAGGCTGCATCTTTCACAAGGGTACAAATCAAGGTAACTTTCCACCTTATGTTATCCATGTGTATTGGTGGAATGAAAATGACCGGCATACAGTAAATTTAGTTAAAAGTAGTTCATTTAGAAAATACTTACATTGGCATAATAGTCTATTGATTTTACTTGTCAGTTGTACAGTACTAAAAAGACTATCTGCAAGCTACATAGATGCAGTATAGTATCGATTATATAAGTATAGATTAAGTACTGCAACAAATTTATGTAGAACTTGGGGACCGTTCATTATTTAGAAGGAGGGTGGGCCAGTAATTGATTGATAGTATCTATTTTGGGAAGTATGGGTTAATGGGTTGCAGATGCGATTAGCACACTCCCCCTTTCCTCTGGGTTAAACCGGCTATACAGCATGTTGAGGGCGCAGATTTACTCAGGTAATGCCAGTGTCCTTGATAAACTCCTGTAAGTTGAGATTGGTTGGTTCTATTCTGTGCTTCGAGGGTTTATCTCCAGGTATTCCGGTTTTCCTCCCGCACTAAAAACTAACCCATAGGGATTAACCTTGACTAACTCACCCTCGGAACCTTTGTCAATTGGGTTGCAAAACCTGTTAAGGCTTTTCTGTCCACCTCAGAGTAGTAAACACAATAAACATAAAACTAAACTATTATTTTGACCCACCCAATAACAATGGTTTAATTTTTGCAGCCCATCCCTTGTCATTGGACACAAATTCATGCCCCCCTGTTACAGTTGCATTAATTAAGTAAGCCATTTAAATACTATATTGAGATAATATTACAAATGATAAAACTATTGCTGTGATACCAGAGGCATAGGATGCAGGGTGACCAACACAAAGGTAATCAGTGCATGTCGTGCATATAATAAGGTACCACCCAACAAGGAAGTCTGGGGGCATTCCCCCATTTTGAAATCTAGTCCCTCTGAAATGGTATTTTCAGCCATTTTGATGTACTGATAAATTGCAAGACAAGTGAGATTTAAAATTTGGGTTGGGCTAGCCCTTTCCTAATTTATAATTATGTTGGCTCACCCCCAGAAACCATTTATAAATATTTCGGGCACACCCCATCATAAATAATGAACAGTCTCTTAGTTTATATTGTACCAGGCGTACAATGTACAATTTGTTACTTGCTAGTTTGATATCCATATATATGAAAGGCTGCTAGTAACTAACCATGGTGATTAAAGCTATACCTGGCATAATTTTTTCTTGTCAGCAACAAATGGATGAAAGTTTCAAATGTTCTCTTTAAATGTTCATAAGTGTCGTTCTTGTTCATAAGTGTCGTTCTTGTGTTATAAATTGTTGTTCATGAAAGTATTATGTGTATGTATATGTACGTGTATGTATGTGTGTATATGTATATGTTTATGTATATATTATGTATGTATGTGTATATATGTGTCTACATATTCACTAAGACACTTCACGCATGTCTGGATGCGCATGTGTCTGAGTATTGTACCACATGCGCTAGGTGAGGGCAAGAGTATGGTGTATAAATACGAAGTCACTCGCATCTAGACTGCGTTACAAGCTGCACTGACGAGCCGTTGAACGGCGAAACATGCATGTCTGCAGATTTGACTATATATAATTATATATATATATTAATGATTCCGTTATGTAACTATAATTGATGTACATTTGTTGAAGTCATAGTAACGTAAATGTAGTGTAGTGTATTAATGTCAGGCAGGACTTAATTTAGGACTCTATTTGTCCTGTTGTCTGAGCCTTCAATCCTTGTATTGTAAAATTAATAAAAAAAAAATAAATAAAATAAATTAAGCAGAATATTTTGTATATAAATATTAACCGCCTTAGCATTCTTTCCTCAAATTAATGTATGTACAGTAGCAGCAATCCAGATCGATGGTCGATGGCAGGAACCAACTCGCCAGATAATGATATTCGTGTCTCGAACATTGTCTGGTTCATGCTCCATATCAATTCTAGGTTTGATGATCTTCTCCAGACACACATTGCAAGACCGGCTTGGCATTTTTTTTCTTATCCAACGACAACAAACTTTTCAGGATACATAACATCCACACTATTCTCCCCGTCATCAGACATTTGGTCACCATAAGCAGTGTTTTCCACATCCAACATTTCAGTAAACTGTCGAATTTCCTATATAGTCCTCCACCTCCATCTCGACGATCAATGGAGTCAACAAACTACATGAATTTAAAGAAACATGTTCAGGAAGAATATAGAAACAAACTCGAAGTAAAATGACTTTACTATCAGTCTATTAAACACTGCTGTGTTTAATAGTAATATAAAAACAAATCAAATTTTACGCACTGAAATATAATATAAAATTTAGTTAAGAGCTTTCAAAGCCTTGATTTGTAGATGCTATATAGTTTCTTAAATATGAAAATAATCATTAAAATATGTACTTGAATAATGGTGCCGTCTAAATATGAAATACTTAACCGTATATGAGTCACATTGAGTCAAAATGATATATAGGTTGTGTTTAAATCATCTTACCTTGAAAACACAACTAGTATGCACTTCTATCAATGCAGGGCTACTGCATTCAGCGAACATTTCTTCGATTTTTATGCCATTAACAACCGGTGAATTCGCCATTTAAAAATATTTGGAGATGTGAACGCAGCGAGAAACAGTCGAACAATGACGGCGCTGGCCGAGAAATCGATAATATATAATTAACGCCCCTGGGCGCGTTGCATGTCGGTATACTCACCCAACCTCCTCTGAGCTAGGCCTTTAACAAACTAAACATTTATGCACGATATTGTTAATAAAAGCTATCAAAGACTACCAGCAAACATTTCCTATTAGTCTTTGTTTACTACTATCACCAATTTGGTATTTTAAAAGCAATTTTTTACTATTTTAACCTTTGGCAGCCTTTGGCAGCCTTTGGCTATATTCAAGTCGCGATCACGTCATCACGACTCTTTATACTGTAAATATGTAAATAGTAAACACTGTAAGAAACTCACCTTAGCCTTTAAGCATGTAAATACCATAATAAATACAAGTAGAGTACATATAGAAATAGTTATAAATGCCATTAATATATTTGAACACATTTACAACGATATAAACCTCTTTCAAATTCCATCACCAACGAATTCCTTTTAAAATATGAACTGGAACATGCATGACCTCGACGTGCATGCACCGTTAAAAACCTTCAAAATTCGAAATCGATCATGTCCATATGTCAGCAACGAAATAAAAGAACTCATGAAGTCTCGGGATATACACCTCCGTCGGTTCCAATTTCCAATTTCGGCAGCGAAGAACCACACCCTTAACGAAGTAAGAGAGCATAAACACAATTCGAGATCCCTATGGAAAGTAATCAATAATATAATTCCTTCAAAGGAAAAGGAAACGCAAATTTATAGTAAAGATCCAAAAACAGTTGCAGAAGATTTCAACCTTTTCTTTACTTCTGTGGGACGAAATGCTGCTGCGACAGCCGAAAGCTTAGCCAAAGACCACAATGTGACACTGTCAAACCCTCTCTCAAATGTAATTACTTATCCATCTGATCAACTGTTCAATTTCCAATCCATCACTTGTACAGAGGTGCTACGTATTATCATGGCTATGCCAAGTAATAAGTCACCAGGACCAGATCAAATAGGCATGCGTGTTATCAAAGACTGTCTTCCAATTATACTGGGTCCTCTTACGCATATAATAAATTGCTTTCTAATGACAAGCACATTCCCTGACCTATGGAAGATATCCGATGTTATACCAGGAGACCACGAGATTGCCTCAAATAAACGGCCTCTCACGATAAAGGCACTCATTTTATTGGATTTATCCAAAGCATTCGATAGTGTCAGTCATTCAATTTTATTACATAAATTGAGTTGTATTGCCGCATCACCCGAAGCTGTTACATGGTTCCAAAACTATTTATAAGGCAGATCCCAATACGTGCGCATAAACTCGCCCGATTACTCATGGTGTACCTCAAGCGCAATATTATCACCACTTCTGTTTTGCATTTATATTAACGATCTACCAGGGAGTATTCAATCGTGTAATCTTAATTCATACGTGGACGACTCGAAGCTTTATAAATCGTTCTGTATCCACGACTTGGAACAGACAACTATCAATTTAGAGGCAGACCTGCAAAGAGCAGCCGAGTGGTGTTTGGAACACCAATTATTGATAAATCCAGATAAAACTAAATTCCTTGTAGTTGGTTCCAGGCCCATGCTACAGAATGTACCTACAGGAATGTCGCTAACATTTTTAGGAAAGACAATAAGACCTGTTTTGTTAGCTAAGGATTTGGGAATCAATTTGGATTCGTACCTATCCTACGACGACCACATATCTAAACTCGTTTCGTCATGTATGAGGAAATTATGTCAAATAAATCGCGTGAAGGATAGTTTTGACAATGAAACGTTAAAATTAGTCATTGAAACACTTGTAATTACCAAGCTTTTGTACTGTTCCACAGTGTGGTCCAACACGTCATCTAATAATATCAATAAATTTCAATCAGTACAGAATTTCGCGTGCAGAATCATAACAAAAACAAGAAAGTTCGATCACGTTACCCCAGCGTTACGTGAATTAAATTGGCTGCCAGTGGAAAAGTTATTATTGTACAGGGACACTGTAATGGCCTACAAGTGTTTTAACGGACTTGCACCAGACTACCTAGTAGATAAATTTGCAAAGCGTTCCGACATACATGATCGCTCGACACGTAACCACAACTTCTTGGACATCCCTCTGTACAAAACTGCTACAGGACAAAGAACAGTCAACTATCGTGGAGTGAAAATATGGAAAGATTTAGATGAAAACTAAAGAATATTACATCAATAACAACTTTTACAAAGAAAAACCTTGAACATTTTGATGTTTTGTTAATATAACACTAGAAATAGTATTAGATGAACAAATATGAATTCAATTTTGCTCCAAATTATATTGTCATGGTTACAGCTGACATGGGACTTTAAAGTCTCGCCAGGTAATAACGGCCCATGTAAGTGTCAAAAGTGAAAAATATATTTATCAATTTTAATCAATTTATAGGAGCATAATATATAGTAATATGGAAAATTTAGAGTTCTATTTCTCAATAAGAGTTATTCTGTCCATGTTCAGCTATTGCGCAATGTCATGAAATACAGCAAAACAGTTTTTACGCTCGTTGCAACATAAAAACACATTGCACATTGAGCATTTGCTATGCGGCCTCGATTCTACTTGATTCCCTTGGCAGATCTCGCATCGACCACGTTGCTTTACATAG
The DNA here is from genome assembly GCA_016169945.1 of Trachythela sp. YZ-2020. Classification (NCBI taxonomy): domain Eukaryota; kingdom Metazoa; phylum Cnidaria; class Anthozoa; order Malacalcyonacea; family Clavulariidae; genus Trachythela; species Trachythela sp. YZ-2020. The sequence goes on along the minus strand of JADLSH010000025.1, from coordinate 1,012,408 downwards.
GTTACCCAGTGGACACCTCTATTTTGCAACCGGATTTCCTTTGCTACGGAATGGCCACTTTTCCGCCGTTTTGGTACGACTGTGGAAGATGATGCAGCTCTTGGTCGTCCCACCTTTGCAGGAGTTGCACGGGTGATCAATGCTTGCGCAACAGCTCTCCTGTATTCCAAAACTGACACAGATTTCCCCTCTATCTTCGAATAGGCAACTTGGGCATTCACAACAGTGCGATCAATGATACCAAAAAAGATCCTGTGCCACCACTTCTTGGACTTCCGGCTAAGGCCTTGAACAGCACAAAGCATGTCAGCTATGTCAACACCTCCCATGTGTTTGTTGTAGTCAACAATAGCCATAGGACAGGTGAATTCTTGTCTTGTACCATCTTTCTGGGTTCTTTGGACGGCCGAGATTTCTGTCCCATGAAAATTTGATACAACAAAAACAGACTTGTTGTCTTGCCACTTGAATATGGTGACACCATCTCTCGACACCCGATGGTCGCATTCCCCTCTCTCCGAAACTTCTTCCATCCCAACAGGAAGTGCTTTACGGTTCATCCGAACTGTACCAGCCGCATCGATTCCATTTTCTTTTAGGTACTCCATCAAGGAAATTGATGTAAAGAAGTTATCGAAATAAACTTCATGATTCTTCCCCGCCAAATCTTGAGTCATGGTTTGGACTACTTACTCTCCAAGACCAAATGTGTTTCCGTCTAAATCTTCTACAGTGGATTCTTCAGCTGCTTTTCCCTGGTAGATATCAAATTTGCTGATGTAACCATCCATATCAGCCCTTACCCATAATTTGTAGCCTCGCTTTATTGGTTTCATTGGGTTATACTGCTTGATGGAATGCCGTCCCTTGAATAAAATCATGCTTTCATCGATACTTTGTCTTCTTGACACACTATACAGTTTTACATAGTTACTGTTCATCGCTTCAATTAGCGGGCGAAGCTTATACAGCTTATCTTGGTTATCATCTGGGATGGCTGTGTTGTCATTGACATGCAAATTTGAAAGGATCTGCCCAAATCTATCCCTTGTCATAATATTGGCGACAAAAGGAACACTCATATCAGGGTCATTGTTCCAATAGTCAGTCCATGAAGGTAGTTTGTGGTAGGACATGAACATATTGATACCAACAAAACCATAAAATTCCTGTCTGGTTATTGGTGGCAAACGACGCTCCCTTTGGTTGGTGTACAAGTTTGTTTGAAACACAATGTTATCAACAATGTCAGTGTCAAGGTACTGAAAAAATACATCTGCTGGTGTATGGCACTCAGAAAAGTATTCCATGTTGGGGCCTTCGGGAAAGTCAAAGGAATGATTTTCTGATGGTTTCTCGATCTTTTTCCACTGGCGTCTTGCAATCTCGACTAACTTCTTCACTTGGGCAACGCTTAGCTTTTCTTTGGTCTTGGACTGCATAATTTTTTGTAGACTCTTGACTTGGTCAGCTGACAGTGGATACGGATGATCATTTTTCAATAGAAACTGTTCTACCAATTCCAACTTTTCAAGTAACTTTTCAAGTGTCTTTTCTTTTTTTTGGGCACTTGGTGAAACTCTTTTTTCAGCTACTTTCTTCTTTGGCTTTGGCATTGCTGTTGTGGATGCCTCACTTGCATTAATCTCTTCATTCTCAGGTTCAATGTTGTCATCAACAACATCATCGTAACCAGAGATTGGCTCGTCAGCATCACGAGGTTGAATGTAGTCACCATCAACAATATCATCCTCATCATCTGACGACGACTCTTCGGTATCTTGGCCATCATCTGGGATTTCATTCCACATTTCGAGTACGTCAATCACATTATATCTTTTCGACATTTTCGACATGATCTTTATCTAAAGTTAAGATAATTTTGTAGGTGTTATTCACAGTTGACAATGAATATATTGGCCAAATCAGGTAGAAATCATCACATTTCGCAATAGGCAAGAACAGGTAAAAGACACAAACAACATATCCTATCAATTTTATACAAACAAACTAAAACCACAAGGCTAAAACGTGTTTATAATTGCAGTATGCAGAAAAAAGCCATTACATATTTTGATGACGTAGGTGGACGATACACCCTGGCGGGACTTCTAAGTCCCAAACAGTAAATCGCAATTTTTGAAACGAGTTTGATATAATTCTCAAAAAAAATACTATAGAACCTTTCTTCAATAGCTTATACACACATAACAAAAACCCCATCTCTCTACACAGTGGTTAACATTATAAAACTTGATAAAGAAAACTCACCTTTCTCACACGTGCGATATTCAGAAGATCGCCATCTTGAAAACGTTTTGAGCCCGCTGGTCTGTACAGCAGATAGCTAAATTTGATACTAAATACTTCATATAAGCACACTGTAGGTACATGGAAGTCCCCAAATGTATTTTGCAATCCCAGTGGATCGTATGGTCAGTTTTTTAACCTGGGACTTAGAAGTCCCGTCAGTAAACAAAGGGTTAAGAAAGAACTTAGAGAGTTTTTACTAAAAGAATCTTATTAAATACATTTAATATTTCAAAACACTTCGAACATATTTTTACTGTTTTAAATAAGTATATGTATATATTTTTATATATTTATATTTGTACATTGCAGCATAAATAGTTTTAGAAGTAATTTATAGTAATTTCAATCATGTAATGTACTGTTGAAAAGCCCTTAGGGGAACACGCAATAAAGTATCTATCTATCTATCTATCAAGCTGCAGAGATGTCAACCAAAACATGGCTCTGCATATATTATGACATTACTGATGCACTTGACCACATGCACCAAAGAGGATATCCCCACTGTGACTTGAAGTCCACACGGGATGAAATATCAAATTTGCGTGGGTGCAAATGTATATGCAAATTTGATGCCAATTCCAAAATCGATCGCCTTTGACCACATTTGCACTAGTGCAAATTTATAGATCTGCTTCATATTTGCACCCGGTGCGGTAGAGTGATGACCGCCAAGCCACGGGGTGCAAATTTAGTGCAAATTTAGTGTGAATTTATATATTTGCACATATTGCCAATTCAGTGCGAATTTGTTGCGAATGTAAGTATGGCAAAATAAATCGCATATGGTGCATATACAAGAACATTTTTAATGTTTGCAGCATTGCGAATTTAGTGCCAAATGTTTGCAAATGGGATAATCGCACAGTAGTCCAGAGGTAAATTTGTAATGGCAAATTTGATGTTGTTTAAGACTTTGCTGCTATTGTCAGATAATGTATTAATGCAATGATGCAAATAGCCACTTTTTAAACTTTTGCAGCTAATGAGTATGTTATAACTATACACTGATTTCGCATTTAGTAAAAATACAATTTTCCACGCGACTGAGCTTTCTTTTTCTATCTCTTAAAACACTCCCACTTAATTTAAAAGGATAAATAAGCTCTACTGTATGTAATGAGCAAAAACAGAGAAACAGAATGTTGTTGGATATTTTTTATTATATACAGTTACAACAAATTTTAGAGATCCAAGTTCAATTCGTAAGTCCAAATCTTCTAATTCAGTGCACCATAATATATCGGTAACTAAATATCATCGCAGTTGTGCTGCGTGAGTACTTGAAATACGGTTCTTGTTTTAAAATCTATCGCCAGTATCGGCAGCCTATTTGATCATGATGCACTGTTTATGTTCTAGTAAAGTTTTAGGCCTATTAATTAAAAGCTCTCCATTCAAAATTATTAAAATTTAGAGGAAAAGAAATGTTTGCAATTGTTCAAAATTGTCCAAATCCATATGCAGTACTCAGGTATAGTGTAACAACCAGATCTAGCGTAGTGCCCTCTTCAAGTTTCTTGAAGTAAACTGGTTTTCTTCAGCCGCACAGAACATCTCTAAAAAGGAAAGAAAAACATAGATTGACAAATAGATCGAGGTGTCATAACTAGAATGCAAACATTTAGAAATTAGATTGTTAATGTCCAGATTTTCACGTTAATGCACAAATTAATTGCTATATTTTAGGCGCTTGGGAAAAAAGCATGACTATTTTTTACTTCCATGATGACAAGTACCGAGTCAGCGGTGGATGACTTACACTGTCCGTCTATCGATTCATGTCTCGTTGTTATTAATTGCTAAAATCGCATATTAATGAATACTTAAATTACGTACACCTATTGTATAATGCCTGGATTATATGGCTTACTGCGCACTTCCTTGTCAAGTTTTTCTTGTCGGCCGTACACACGGCTTTTTGTTCAAAAGCTGGCATGACTAGCTTTTAACTGAATACAAGGCTCCTTGTCAAGGAAACTTGTCAATTTTTTGTCGTACACACAAGCAAATAAGACTTGTAAAAAAACATGTCAAGGAAAACATGCTCGTCTGTACTGGGCTTATATTTTCCATACCCTAACCCGAACCGCTGACCCTAACGCATAAGCAGCGAGATATGAATCTACATCTCACTGTCCACGCTGAAAGGCTTGTTTCTATTTCGCCACATCGCACACCAATCAAGAAGCCACACGATACGAACAATTAACTCGCTTCTCGTGCCACTACTCCGTCCATTTGATCACTACCGTGCTGCATGCAATTGAATCATTATTGGGCCAATAGCAAAGACCTTTTTCCACTAAGCAAATTTGTTCGCGCCTAGCAATTTTCGTCGTTGTGACGTAAAGACGACACAAGAAAATGTAATTTGGTGCGAACTAATTCGCCTAGTGGATGGAAAACGGTCTTAAAGGCTGCATTCCAGTCGTGCGTTTTTCGTACGCACGTACACCCACGGAAAAGTTTAAATCCAATTATTATATATTGTAGTCACTACGTGTCTCTGATTGGCTAAATGCTTAAAGTTAAATATGGATTTAAACTTTTCCGTGCGTGTACGTGCGTACGAAAAACGCACGACTGGAATGCAGCCTTTAAGACCGTTTTCTATTCACTAGGCGAATTTGTTCGCATCAATATATGGCAATCACGCAACCTACAGATAACTGAGTTATTTCCTAGCCGATAACTCGGTTATCTGTAGGTTGATCCCGCGGTACGTACTTTTTAGCGAGCAGCAACTTTAAACAAAATAATAAAATTTACCCCAATATTTTGTTTGACCCAATATAAATCGTTGTTATCGAAGACGTTTAATAATAATGTCATGTATAATAAAAAAATTATTGAATTTGGTTTTTGTTATATCCGGAATTATCAAGGTCTCGGTAATTGTTATCAGTCTCAGCAAACCTCGTCCAATAATTGCTTGCTAAATGTTACTTATGAAATAACCAAATGAATAAATGTACAGAATTTAGTGTTCTGTAAATTTTAGTATCCATTTGTTAACTTATTTGTAAAAGATTAAAAACTTAGAGGGATTTAAACTTCTCCGCGCGGGTACGTACGTATAATAAATGCATGACAGGCATACAGGAATGCAGCGTTAAGGGGTGAATATCTCAACACTCGCATATAAATTAGCTAATAAATTAACTTTAAACAATAAAAAAACAGAATTCATGGTCATAGGTAGCAATAAGCGACTTGGCCAAATAGTCCAAGAACCTTCAATTTGTGTGAGAGGCACAGAGATTAAAAAGGTTAATGCGACCAAGTCGCTTGGCCTAATGATTGATGATACTTTATGCTGGTCGGCCCAAGTTGAAAAAATTACAAAAAAAGTTAACTCAGGACTCAGCATTATTAGAAGACTGCGGGATATTGTTGATTATAATACTTTAATAACTGTTTATAAATCAATAATCCAACCACACTTTGATTATTGCTCGCAAGTTTGGGGTTGCCTAGGAAAGGTTTTATCAGATAAACTTCAGCGTCTCCAAAATAGAGCGTTTCGTATTATTACCCGCGAAGGATATGAAACGCGATCAAAAGATATTCTAATCAAGGCAGGAATTTCAGATCTGCAAACAAGAAGGGAACAACAACTTGCTACATTAATGTATAAGATTAAACATAAAATGGTTCCAAACTACCTGCAGGATATTTTCATCAATACACAAGAAGTCCATAATCGTAACACCAGGCATAGTGAATTTAATTATATATTACCAATGCCAAATACTAATGCTATGAAAAAATCATTGGGCTACAGAGGTGCGGAGACTTGGAATGCTCTCCCAATTGACCTGAAGTCGCTAGGAAGTGTAGCAACTTTTAAGAGTGGGGTAAAACAATGTAGATTGATATAATGTTAAGTTATAAAATTCTTTTATATTTATAGTAGTTAGCACACGGCCTATTGGAAGATCACTTTTTCTGGTTGTTTTTGTAAATAATATATTTTAATATACTGTGAAATAGTACCGTGTTTAAATAAAGTTGAAGTTGAAGCATAAGTACTACTTGCAATTCTGCGCGTGCGCGTGATGGCGCTTAGCCGCAAGTTTTGCGGCTCGCGAAAAATGTTAATTTTTCTGTATATATATATACTGTGTTGTGGATTATTTCATAAAAACATGAAGAATACATCAAGTGTTTTCATCTGGCAAGAGCTTTACGAGTGTTCTGAAGTTGTAAAAGCTAAAATCTTCACCTACGGTTTCAAGCGACGACGAAAAGTGAAACAACGACCGTTAGCGAATACGTTAAAGTTAGCCCTTGGATGTCGTTTTCTCCTCTACGCCCTATTTTCAGTGTTTCTTATTGAACTATCTGGTGACGTTTAAATAAATCCAGGACCTACCAGTAATGCAAATCAAAGTTCACATAATAATCGACCAGTAAAATGCCTTGGACTCAACGCACGGAGTTTGATGAGCGTAACAAAAACAAATGACGGAGAAACTGTGAGTAACCTTGAACGTTTTCAGAATTTTGTTTATTCCGAAGACATTGATATTGTTTTTATTAATGAGACTTGGCTTTCTAACAATATAAACAATGCTGAAATTTTAAATTCTGAATACACTATAGTCCGAATAGATCGGGAAGGTCGCGGAGGCGGAGTTTTGTTGGGAATTAGAACGGGATTATTTAAATCTGTACGTGAAATTAAGCATAATCACAATCTGGAGATTGTTCTGGTTGAGTTAACTACAATATCGGACACGAACATACTTATTTGCTCTTGTTATCGTCCACCAAACGCTGACAGAATTTGGATAGAAAATTTTGAAAATTTTCTGAACGATATTTGCTCGCGTCATTCAAAAATTGTTCTCGCTGGCGACTTCAATTTACCGCGCGCGTGCTGGAACTCGCGCGAAAACTCGACAGGCGTTAATGAAAAAGCGTTTATTGGAATTTTGGATGATTATTTCTTAGAACAATTGAACAAATTCCCCACTCGTGAGGACAATGTCCTTGATCTCGTAATTAGCAATATTCCTAGTAAGATTTCCAAAAGTGAAATTTTGAAACCAAGTGAGTCGGAAATCTTAACAGACCATAATGCCATTATCTTTGAACTAACGACAGCGTGTAATCCATTACCAAGAGTGAAGAGATCTGTATTCGATTATCGTCGAGCGGACTTTGATGGTCTACGAGCCCATCTTCAAACACTAAACCTTGAAGAAAAAATATCTGAAAATGGTGATATCAACCAAGATTGGTCGAACTGGAAACTGTTTCTTGCGGCGGTAACTCAGTTTGTCCCTGTCAAAAAGTTAAAAGGTCGAAAGTATCTTCCGTGGATGAATAACACGATCCTTCATCTAATCAAGAAGAAACACTCGTTGAGAAAGAAAATTAAAAGATCCAGATCACCAAGCGAGTATCTAAGAAATAAATTAAAAAGCCTCCGCTCTACATTCAAAAAGATGTTGCGTGACAGCCGCCTCAAATACATGAACACAATCTGCGCGTCGCGTGATCACAACCCAAAACGCTTTTGGTCCTTTTTTAAGACAAAATCGAAAGTCAGCAACATTCCAGGGAAAGTTTCAACGAAGATAAACGACAATGGAAGAATACATGCTGATAGCTGGCAAGCAGAACTTCAAAGTTTAAGGTTCAGAAGATGTGAATTCATAATACAATATTGCTAGCTGCCTGAAATTCTTTCTTTAAATAAAATATTTTAAAATTCATTGAAAATTACAATAAAGGCAGGCAGAAACTATAAGTATCCTTTTGACTTGTGGCTTAAAATTTTTTCCAAAAGCTAAAGAATATTTCTGCATATGAGCTCAAAATCATTAAAAGCAAACGATGTGAAATTGAAGTGTTCAAACGTATCCTAGCTATATCGGAAAGCACAAAACTCAAAAAGCGAACTAAAAACAGTTGTAAAACACTATATAAAGTATAAAATATTAAGAAAAAAACCCTAACCTTTCTTTAAACTTCCAAGATCAATTTCTATAGTCCCTTTGTCTTTTAAATAAAGTATTTTTGGTGAAGGAATGAAAGCCATTTTTGTTTGTTGAATCCTGCTCTTGTTCAAAACAAATGTCGTATTTCCAACCATTCTGAGCTTCAATCGTTGGATATCTTTCAGGAAACAAGAGGTAGTTGTCCATTTTCCCTTACAGCACACCTTTTATTGCCTTACACACCAAAATATTGTAGTTTTGGTGATTTTTTACTGCAAAAAAACCTTGTAGTTCTCAGTTGTTAAAAATATTTATGTTTGTGTTCGGATTTCGCGCATTCGGGCATAAATCCAGGTACGTGATTGGTCAACTTTCCCGCCAAGAAAGCCCAGCCCTGCACACGCAGGCGGAAATAGGGCAGACGTTTATTATGGTATTGAATTGGATTGGTTTCAAAAAACCTAGTACTCTTTAAGATTATGAGCTCAAGATTTCTTTGAGTGTTTTGCTACTCGCTATCTATCGACAATTAGATAGCGAGTAGCGTAGCCAATCAAATTACAGCATTTGCAATAGTATACTAGTATGATTCTACTAAATGGGGATAGTTAACTACAAGTTGCTTGTTCTAAATTTCTGTGCTCAATTTTCTGTACATAGTTTCTTTGCTGGTTTCAATAGGAAATACTCTATTTTCTGGTATTAAATGCCTTTAGCATGCCTTTTACTGCTATTTACTTGGAAAATTCTAGATCTGTTTTTAATCGAAAACCTACATTCCCTCTTCCAGCAAGTAGTCCTATTCAACCCCACGCCTTATGAAGTTAGCTGAAAAATCAAATTTGGCTATTTAGCTATAGCGCACTGGTGCTTTAAATCAACTCTACAGTCTTAGCCCGCCAAGAATCTGCGGTCACTGGAATGAACCTGCGGTCACCAGGTCTAATTTCACACTTCATTTGCAAAGTATAACTGTATTTAGGTAAAATTGAAGAAACAAAACGTGCGGTATTGCAAAAGAACGCCAGCACGTACAAAACAAATCTTGGTATATAGAACATATACGCATTAAATTTACGCTGTATTCCAAGTTGAAGCAAATTTATTGATAAATTTATTGATAAATTTGCTACATGAAATTCAGCGTGCTTATACGTATGCCAATTTATTGCCAATTTGCCGTGAGTCAGTCGCTAAATTCTAATTTTCTGATCTTACTAGGTTCATTAGGTATGTGTTGAATTAGAGACGTTTCGCATCTCTATTCAGTGTAGACCGACTGTGAAGTACGTACATAATCAGCTTACACGCAATACATCAATCAACCAGCACATTGCGATACCTTAAATCTGACGAAATATAACCATGTCCATTCAGTATTAAGTAAGTATGAGATGGTGAAAACCGACTCTATATGGCTCAATATTAGCCAAAAACGGCTAAAGCCCTATTATTTGGTTGCAAAAGTTTAGTGTTAAATTTGCTACGAATTATTCCATAATTATGTTAATCTGTACGCCAATTCGTTAGGAATTTAGTGTAAAACAGAGGAATTGTGGATGGGTGGCTTTGCATTCGGGCAACTTATAGAGCCTTATACACTGACCAAGCCACAAATACAACGTCAACGATGTAACATAATGCTCTACTAGAAATACACTCATGCAGAATCCCCTCGCCTATTCGAACTCAGGAACATACTTCCCAAAATGTATTGTAACATGAAGTATTCCGTCAATCATTGTAACCATAGCAACACGCAATTTTTTACTTTTGGTACAAAATGATAAAATAGTAATATAATATTTGTACTTTTAGCTATAAACTTATGAATTGCCCCACTATATAAAGTAGATATGTTATTACGTACTCTTTTAGCTTTGGTTTGCTGTAAAATTTAACCTTAGACATTTCATAAAAACGTCAAAATTTTCAGAAAACCTCAACTGTTTTTTGACAGTATAATTTTTTACATTTATCTTTAAAATAGTTTCTGACATTGCGTTGTTTCTTCAAAATTCAAATTTAAACTTGCTAAAATACCTTTTAGGTTTAATCGATATTATATTAATAACCTCACAGAGTGACATACGCTTTTGCAAATCCACAAACTAAAATATGCAAAATAGACACTTACCCGTTTAAAACACTTCAAAAGTGTACTTTTTTCAGCCATTCGACTGTTTCTCGTTTATCTTCTTTTGAAGACTCTATTCATCGGTATGTTTTTCCAATAGCCCGAGTATTAAAAATCATTTTTGATGCATATATTAACAAAATATTTATCCGTAAATCTTTAAATGTTTATCCGTATGTTTCTCTCGACCTGACTCGCGCATGCGTATAACGTAGAAAACCCTGAACCGTCCATGGCATCGCGGCGGACGACTTTGGATTCCGCTATGTTTTCACATACCCGGGTGTAAATATCCGAGCGGAATTAGTACCCTCGCACGGCGCTTCGCGCCGGCTCGGGGAAAACAGACATATGACCAGATTTATAGTAGTAGAGAAGACATTTAACGTATTATTTTCCATTTAAACGAGAAATTGGACACATGGAAGTAGTCATATACCTTCCACTCTTTCCAACCATAGATGCCGGAGCAAAGCGTAATACGAAAACGTTTCAAATTAAAGCGTAAACGCAACAATCTCTATAAATTTTTAAAGGAACATAATGTAGTAATAGCTTGCGATTTAAATAATTCATTCTGATGAGTGATGTTGAATATAAGAAGGTGGAATTACCTTACGAGTTACGGTACAAGCCTACATGCACGCACACAAACTTTATAGACTATAATAATCTAGTACTGGCATGAATATTTCATTTTCCTGATTGGAATGAAGAGATATAATGCTAACGAAAAATACTTAACAATTGTGCCTATATTGATGCACTAACTGACATGTAAGTTTGCAATAAATTTGCGCTCTATTGCAAAGTTGAAGCAAATTTGGTATTAAATTTGCTACAAAGAAATCAGTATGCGAATGCGTATGCCAATTTGTTGCCAATTTGTTCCAGAATACATATAGTCAACGCGCCTACTCATTTTAAACTTTTAAGTTTAAGAATGCAGAAATATGCGGTTTTTCCATGGAGTTGTTAGTGTGTGTTGTACGCCTAAAATATAGCTTGTGCTACACCTGTATAAGAGGCAGGTCTAAAGAAAGCTTGAAGTAAGCTTACTCGTCAAACGGCAAATAAGTACCTATTCACCTAAAAAAGCAAAAGTTTCAACTCTCAGCTTGTTTCTAACATTAACAATCGAATAAACGCGCCTGAGACTACGTTCACACGAGACCGGACGAATTCCGGACCGTACCAAAATTTGTCCCGTTCCACTTGTTCACATAGGAAAACGGACAAATTCAAGCACAGTTAATCGTATACGAATTCCCGTGTGAACAAGTGGAACTGGACGAATTTGAGTACGGTCCGGAATTCGTACAAAATACGAGCGAGCATAATAGGACGGAATACAAGAACCTCTGGCAACCAGGGTAGAATTCGTCCGGTCTCGTGTGAACGTAGTCTGAATCTCCAAAATATATTCGTCAAACTGCAACCTCTTCCAAATATACAACCACGCACAGCACAGCGCAGGCGGCCCTATCTTGACGTTGTACTGCGTACGATTACCTTTGCCCAGCCATGCAGATCTAAATGAAAGTTACGTCTTTTATATGCCTTTTACATGAGGGCCGTGGATGGCTAAGTTTGACCATATCCGGCAAATGGACCATCAGGCATCGTAGCTTACTTAGTATGATTAACAGATGCGTGTTAGTCTCGGATTAGTTTTTGATCATCTCAACTGAAAATATAGCCTGCAATGCGTTCCTTCTATTTGCCGAATCTGAAAGTTCATTTGGAATACGAAGACTTCAATTGATAATTAGATATTTCAACTTAAATATATTTCGATTCACAAACATTTTACTGAAACTCACCCTGGCTATAGATTTCGTATCTATATCGTTAAGCTTAAAAATACTTTAATTCTATATATAACTGAAAAAACCAGTTTAAAACGCTGGAATGAAGAAAAGCAAACTTCATGAATTCACTTTAAATTGGCGCCTATATGCAAATGTTTTGCAAATTTTGGTATAAATTTGCACGTCTGCAAATTTGTGGGCAAATTTGATGCGAATTTGATAGGTTGCAAAGATAAATACGCAACAGTTGCAAATTCAATATACCAAATTTGCACCAAATTTGCATTCGTTGCAAATTTTGTGCGAATCTAATTTTTCATCCCGTGCCAATGTGTTGATTGCCCAAAATAAGGGATATCTGATTGACTTTGGGAAAGTTTGTGAGATCTCTCAACCAAAGGCGAAGAAATACAAGGAAGTGTATAAATACATTGTACCAGAAGTCTTGAAGGGATCCCCTGTTACACCTGCCAGCGACATGTGTTCACTCTGGAGAGTTCTTAAGGCGATTGGCAAAAAAATCAGCAGCACAATCATGTTGCAGTTAGCAAATGCAGCAGCTGATCTTAAAGCCTCTTACAGACGAGCAAGTTTTCTATGACAATTTTTTATATGACAAATTTTGTTTGCCAATTGCACGTGTGTACGTACAACAAATTTTCTATGACAAGTTTGCGGTTTTCTGATCGCCATGATAGCTAATACAACGATAAATCGCTGACCAACCGCTCCTAAGTGTTCAAATTACTTTGACAAGTTTTCAATGTTGACCCATACAGACGAGCGAAATTTGTACTTTGGCAATTTTTTCTGTGACAAGTACACTTGTTCAAAAGCTAGCATGCTAGCTTTTGAACAAGTGTACTTGTCATAGAAAAAATTGCCAGAGTTGCGTATACAGACGAGCAAATTAAATTTGTCATATAAAAACTTGTCATAGAAAACTTGCTCGTCTCTAAGAGGCTTAACCCCACAAAACGGCCCACTCTTTTGAAAATCTTGACCATATTGAATGCAGAGAATATCCACAGCTGAGATATTGTATGAGTTCTTACACAAATGAAATGACCAAAAGTTAAGGCGGATAAAGTAAACGACATTGATAACCTAGCTAATATTTAACTCATTAAGCTACAATGTTCTCTACTTTGTTATTTTACTATGTCAATGCAACATGATTTTACTTGTCAAGGGAAATTTGTTGGACGTTAGTGGCACAACCAGACTGTCTGCCCATGTCTCTGCCAATCCAATGGCCCATAATTCACCGTACGTTGTTATTTTACTCTGTCAAGTGCTAAGCAATTTTACTTGTGGAGGGGAAATCTTTGGCATTAATGGGTTAACAGCATACACCTACAGTAAGAATTGAATAATTACAGCAACATCTATTTTGTATATTGTTCACTTAAGACCATGGACATGCATGGTTAAAGCTAATGTAAGGAAATCTAATATTATTAAATAAATGTTAATTATATAGACCACAGCCACAGTGACAACTCTTGTGCTGTCAAGATGAAGCGTCTTTCGGCAGCAGGTTGTCAAGATATTTTGTCTTTCGGCGATCAGTTGGATCTTAACTGTGTTATTACTGTATATACAACAAACTGTTATTAAAATACGGTATAATTAGCATTAAAATTGATTGCTATACTGTGTGTAATATTTAACCATTATCAACAATAGAATAATGCAATATAACTAATCAAAATAATCAACCACACTGGACAAGATTTATATGTATAATATACAATTAAGAATGGCCCATGATGTCAAAGATTATGCTTTGGGAATATCGAATAGCTAGATCTAATTATATATGAAATATTTAACAATTATTTACCTCAGTCTCGATGATTATCGGTGAATATTTACCGCGCCGCGAAGCGGCAAGGTAAATATTCTCCGATAATCATCGAGACTGAGGTAAATAATTGTTTTAGTATAATTTATTTCACAAAATTAATCAAACAATTAATATTCGCTTCCGTTATGAATATAATTTACTTCCTTCTTAAAAACGTAATGATCGATCACATGACACATGATCTGAATTCTAAAGCAGTTCGGCAAGTTGGTTTGACATTTCACAAGAACAGTGAGGCTAAGACGCTGAAAAACGTTTTAAATTTACAACAAGGATCATGCATAATAAAAATTTAACAATGTAATACGTTCAAGAAAAGTTAGTTGTTGTTCATATTGATGTTAAATGTGAATGAACATCCCTGGAAAGTACCAGATGGAAGAATTGATTCAGGACACCTCACACCATGTGCTTGAATGATATTTGCCTCATTTCTGCCAAAGGATACAGTACTGTTTGCGACTGTTGGACTGCTTTCTGCTGGATGTTGACGAGGGGCAACTGGAGTTGGGATGATTGACGAAGATGAAGTGGCTGCTGTATTTTCTTCGCCATGAACAAACGAACTCAGCGTCGACGACATCTGCTTAAACTGGCTTAGAGTTGGTCTGGCGCAATAACTTTCTATACTTGTATCGCTTCTGTGACCAGTTACGGCTTTAATCTTTCGTGTTTCAACGTTGTTGGACGATAAAACAGTAACGGTGGTGGCTCGCAGCGAATGGTTGGTATAGTAAGGCGATATTCCAGCTCTTTGTGACATATTTCGCATCATGTTGTTGAGCAAGTTATGGCCGAGTACTTTTTTCTCGTACCAAACTATTGCTTCGTTTGGGTTGAACCTGGAAGAAGGATTTCTTGGTCGCTGGTACAGCACGTCAATGTCGGGATTTAGGTGACTTAAATACGCTTTGATGGTATTTACTGGACATCTTGGCGATTTTGTGAGAGCAAAGACCTTGCCATCCGAGTGGTCTTCCGTGCCTTCGAGACCGCCAGTATGATTTTTGCTTGAAAGCATCGTCTCGGGTTCATCTTTATTGAGCTCAAAGTACTCTTCTCCAGTGCCTGTTGTACAAAGACGTAGCATCGATTTCTTCATTGCCCTCTGGTTTTCACGACCTCGTTTGCCAAAATACAAGGAAATGTAGAACCAAACTGTTTGCATTAAACAGCGAGGATCACGGGTTTCAGCGCAAGCAAGTTCGCCTTTCTCGAAAAGGAGTTGTACCGCTTCAGGTGTCAAGGGATTTTTGTGGACAGTTCCAGCAATTTTTCCAGTGCCCATGAGGTGTTTCAGGTAGGAATGCAATGTTTTATTTGCTTCTTGAAAGGCGACCGGGTCACAAATTGAGAACTTTTTGTTATATGGTGGTGAGCGAAGATGGCGATCCAACGCAGCTCGCAATGACATTAAGGTTGCCTTTTTGTAGTAAGAACCATCTTTTTTTCTAGCAGACATGTAGAATTTTGATAGACATTGATTCAGGTCATCAATTTCCATGTTCTCGAACTCGGTTGTAAACTCGTTTTGGTGTGAGAACCATTCTAGTGTAGAAAATAGTTTTAAAAAAAAGTAATTTTGCCGGTCGCTCTTTTTTGACAGTCAGTTGTAAATTGTCAAAAAAATTGTTAGTAAATTAATTACAAAAAGACTCCTTACCTTTGAAAAGCTTAATCCCATATTTTGTTGCTAGTTTTGTGTTTTGTGGAATTGCACTGTCCTTTATTTGTTCAATTTCCTCAACAGAAATTTCTACAAAACGACTGTGGGAAGCCATTTTGAAAGCATTATTTACTACTCAGGTAGTAAATAATGCCTCAGATTTACTACTCAGCTAACCAATCAAATTGCTCGAAAGCCATTTTTTACTACTGAAATTATACTAAGTTTGCATAGTGCGCGCTAAAATGTAAGTAGGCTCACTATTCTGAGGACCTTGAAGTCCTACGCAAAAGAGCACCAAACATGAATAAACATGGCAACCATAAGATGTAAATACTTGTATAATGTAAAATTGATTCTTCAATTAAATGTATTAAAACAAGTGGAGACACACAGTAAAAAATCCATTTCTTAAGAAAAATGTTTTTCTCATTTTAAAAATATATTTTGTCAGAATAAGAAATTTATTTCTTAAAAAAAACATTTTCTTAATTTAAGAAAATATTTTCTTAAAATGAGAACGTTATTTCTTAAGAAAAGTTATTTTCTTACTTTAAGAAAATGTGTTCTTCAAATTAATAAGTTGTTTCTCAAAATAAGAAATACTTGCGCCACAAGAAAAAAGTTCTTAATTTTTCCTGGAACAAGAAAATTTAAAAAAGCTAATAAATATATAGAATTCTCATTATACCACAACCTTTGTTAATTTTTAATAGACCAAATCTATTATACTAACATTTTTCTTGATTTTCGTGATGAATCTTGTTAAGACAGTTGTTTTTGCAATATTCTTAAAATAAGAAATACGTAATACGCTAACGAAAATATGATTTTTTAACCACATGCATGCAGAACTTTCTGTTAATTAACAGTGCAAAAAATCAAAGTCTAGCCTATTGCAGGGCCATAACAAGCGCCCTTGTCTCCACAGTTTTGTGTTTGGTTCTTCATAAAAAATTATAGATATAAGGGGATGTTTGTATCGCAGCCGAACCTTGCTGTCACTATTAAATATTTTTATATTGAATGTATCTGGACAGCTGGCTGGCCCACTTTACAACTGTTGATCAGGTAAGACTTATGATTTATTTCCAGAAATCTGTTCATTGACATATTTGTTTGCTAGCCAGAAGGGAAATTATTTACCTACTATAGCTGCAGTATTAAGCAGATCTTAGTGACATATTTTTGGGCCATGGGTATTATCAGAATCAATAAAAAAATTGCTATTAAAAGCCATATTTTCTCGTGTAAACACAAGCTAGAATCCTTCCCTTAGGCCTACGTCTGGTTGTCAATGTCTCAATGATACAGTGTTTATATAGTGCTTATAATTAAATAAAACTATATTCTCTCAGTCATTAATAAATATGTTGAACGGGTGACCTACTATGTTGTCTATAAATGTTGATGATTTCAGTGTTATGCTCCTACCCCCCACCATGCAAGTCCAATTTGGGGTGGATTACCTCGGTATCTTGAAGATGAACTCCAACGAGTACAGGATCGTTGTATGAGCGTAATTGGTCTTCCTTAACACACCTTGGAATCACTTGCACAGAGACGTGATAAGCAAACTCAGAAAGAATTTATGAGAATTCAGGATAATGGTGACCTCAACCAACTTATTACTGATAATATACTGGTTCATAATCATAATCTTAGATCGAAAATAAATTGCAGGAATTTTAGAATTCCTCTGTCACAAACTGAGAGGCACAAACAGTCTTTTATACCGAGAGCCATTCGACTTTTGCATAAGAAATAGGCGATGTTCTAATTGTAAATAATTTTTTAAAATTTAATCTTACATATTTAATATTTATATATGGAAACGATTGTAATTCTTATTGTACATAAGCTTATAATTCATATATTGTAATACCATTGTACTTTTTCACCAAGGATGGTAAATAAAGACTATTACTATTACTATACACACACCTCTAAACAACCTCTCTAGTACGTTCAACCCTTCCACTTTACCACAAATCAGACACATGTTTTCATTCATGTAAACTGAATATATTTATTATTTATGATGGAAATTCATGTCAAGTTTTATGTTACAACATGCCTGAACCACTAAGCCCCCACATTCCATTGAGTTCTCCCTTCCAATAAATGCCGTCCAATTTAAATATGCCAGACATTAATAAGCTCCTTGAAGTTTAACTGGGAATTTATGATAAGGAATGTTTTATTGGAAAAAAGAACTATAAACCCCTCATTGATGTGTTAAAGTTGTTGATGCCAGAACAGAGTGTCTGATGATATGTTGTACCTGTAGACGACAAAATTTTAGTTTTTAGTAGTCAATTAAAATTTGTATAATTTTTAGTAGCTCAACACCCTCATTCGATTCAAAACATCATAAATTGTGAATGATACTAAGACACAAGGTCACAACCTGCAGGCATCATGCATAATGTGTCCACAACAACTACTAATTTGACTTCTCTACTCATTGACAAACAGTTCACAAAATTCAGTGGGGGTGGATGAGTTTAGGCCGCCAGTCTATTAATTACTGCTCTTTTGTTAACATTGGAAATCATTGCTAATCCTTAAAATATTTTTGGCTTAACTTGAATGTTAATTTGCTTATATAAAAGCATATCTAGCCTCCTTTGCGATCAATGTGGTGGAAAACAGAAGAATTACATAATAATTTTATAGCAAGAGGGTCATAACAATTTCTGCACAATTCTGGAATTCACCAAGCGTAAGAGTTGCCATCGGAGGAGGCTAATTTCAGTTGCAAAATTGTTACAGCTATGTTACGCAGTTAATCAGCAATCATTCAAAAGCTTTCGAAATTATTGGGAGCCGATTGCCCCCCCCCCCCCCCCTTAGTGTCTGCCACAGTGCTTATCATACATATCTCCTTGAAGTAGTGGACAGCTACCTCCAAAATGACTGTACATGGCTGCTGCCAGCATATACCAGCATTTGAAAATTATATTGTAGCCTACCGTAATTTGTTACTGACATACACCCACAATGTCAGAGGTTCTACTCCATGTAACCAAACAGACACGGTAAGTACCTACCTTATATGAAGATGCTTTGTGATTGGTCTTCTGAAACAAAAATTATCAGTGTTGATGACTCGTTCTTTAGAAAAATGATTTCTATAGTTTATTGTCTTTTATTGTCAGAATCAATCAATCGCAAAGCCTGTTCATACAGTGTGTCCCCAAAAAAATGTCCCCCTATACAAATTACTCATCTTTTGTTAAACGCGCGTTGTTATACCTCTGGGAATTTAAAATAGCTTCTAAACCGAACAGCAACACAAAAATGTCAAATTACAAATTCGTCTTACCGTCAGATCGAGTAAGAATGATTCAACTGACTGCAGAGCAACGAGTATTTGTCGTAAAACCATTTATTTGTGAAATCGTTTTGCTTGCTTCGATCGTCGCGATTAATTATTTGGACGAATAAATACTTCCTCCTTTTATGTACAATTCAATTCAATTCCCAAAGGTATAATAACGCACAAGAGTGACTTCTAAAGGGGGACATTTTTCTGGGACACCCTGTATAAGTACGTACCGAAACATTGCATGATAATTCAATTTAAGGTGGCTCGATATAGTAATCACGAAACCCTTATGCAAGAATCGCGAAAATAGACTTTATTCTATAATTATGAATAAACCCGCGTGACAATTTGTGCACGCGGAAATATTAACGAAAGAACTTACAGAATTACTTGACTGAATTAACGGATAGACCTGACGTGAGGAGTTGCTCGCGCCATCTCGCGCCATTGTGCGTGTTCTATAGCGTTTTCATGTCAAATTGCTGACGTCATTAAAAAATTCCATTTTTGAAAAACAATGCGCTATATCTCATTATTTTGTCCGGTGACCGATGTTTAAATTTTGCACGCTGTATTGAACCACAAAAATCTTTCATTATACCAAAAATAAAAAAAAATAAAAATGGCATTACAGAATTTTTTTATATAATGCAAGTAAAGTCTTGCAAGTAAAATAATGCACGAAAAAAAATTGGGGGTCACCGTGCTTTTTTTCCAACTACACGAGGCAATAAGCTATTTTAGAGTGAATTTCATACGCGTATGTTGTCATAGCAACGAACTGTATGTTACTAAAACTAACATAATTTGAAAGTAGAAACATCAAAATATATGAAAACCCCGATATCTGGTGAATAAGACCTAAAAATATGGAGTTTAAACATTTTAAAATGTTGTACGCTTGAATTTTTGAAAACTGTATCGAGCCACCTTAATTTAATTTAATTTAGAAGATTTTCAATCATCAATTTAATGCAATCATACTGGCATATTAACTCTAATGACTTTGTATAAACCAAAGATCCACAGCAAACATTCCAGAGGATATTATGTATATCATATTATAAACACCATGTCTGGTTTCGACTGCTAGTTTTATTATCTATATCTACAATCTATAATGTTTTAAATTTACAAACATATAGTATAAGACCATATAAAGTCTTCCTCTAAACATCTAAACCTCTAAACCAGGGTCATGCCCACTACCTAACCTGCGAACGGGCATACTCTGTTAAGGAGATTGAATAGGAACATATTGCTTTTCTACACAATGAATTTATACAATCTGTCAGTGGGAATGCTGGATTATCAAGATTTAGAAAGGTTCTATTCGGCTGGTAATGATGGTAAAAGTGTCTGACCCTATCAACCCTATCATAGAAACATTAAGTGCCAAATTAAATATTGATTATACAGATAACAACAAAATTCAAAAGTCGAACCTTAATAGGTCCACGCTACATTTGATTAAGATTGGGCAGAAATGTATGCCAATATCTTAGAATTAAATCAGCTCGATCTAAGGTAAATCATATCGAACACTCCCAAAACAGACAAAATTTTCGCACCAGATTCACGAATCACATCCATCTCGGGCAACAGGAAGAGGTACCAAATTTGGAAGCAATGCCAAAGGAAAGACCTACACAAATTATTGTGACTCGTATAATAAATCAATTCCGGCATGTGTCACACTTATATAAATTTTGTGAGAAATAAGGAGATAGTAATTGATAATTTGTCAAGAAATACAACTAGCATAAGTGGCGATTTTTCAACTAATTTAAATTGTCTTCCAAGGCAGCGTGGATTAAAAATGGTCTTTTTAAATATTGTTAGTTTGCGAAAGAGATTTGATGAAATTAATTTCACTATGTCAAACAAGTTAGTAGATATAATTTCTTTCAGTGAAACTAGACTTGATACAACAATTATTGATAGTATGATTAACATAGATGGATATATCATAAGAAAAGATAGATCTAGAGATGGTGGTGGTGTTAACATTTACCTTCGTAGTGCTATTAACAACCAAATCAGGCACGATCTGATACCATCTGATCTTGAAGCTATCTGCCTAGAGTAGTATACAGAAGGGGGGGGGGGTTCTGGGGTGGGAGGTGCGGGTGGTGCATCAAGCACAACCCATGACGACATTGGGATGAGATTTCATACTAAAATCATGAATAGCATATCCTGACAACCAGTGAGTAAGAACAATCGCATGATGCGACTAAAATATCAAGAAATTTTATGTCTCAAAGTGTCTCACAGGAATGTTTTTAGTCCGGAAGATCCCGTTTCAAGAACACACATTCATACACCTGTCGTGGAAGTAGTCCGGAAGATCCCCTGGGATCTTTTGCACCTCCCTTTAGAATTTTTGCACCTCCTCTGGAAATTCATGCACCTCCCCTTGTGAAAAGTGAAATGGTGGATCAAAGGCAAAACTTAAAATTCAATAATAACAAAACCATTACAACCAACTTCCCAAGTTCGATCAAACACAATGTTAGTTGGATGAGTTATACGGTCATAATTCATAAATGCATTGATACATATATACAGGGGCACATCTCTCCCCGGGAGGCTGGGATCGGACCACTGCATCTCCCCTAAAATGTTTTCCACCTCCCCCAGCGTTTATACCAAAATCCGGCCTTGAATAATTGAATCCTAAGATTGAATAATTGAACCTAAGAGTGAATCATTTAATCCTAAAAGTGAATCATTGAATCCTAAGAGTGAATAATTGAATATCGGGCGAGCTTAGCTCCATATCCAGCGAGCCTACCTCCATATCGAGCGCGCTTAGCTTCGAGCTGAGCTCTAAGATATAAAGATAGCTCCGTGCCGAGGTCTAAGATGTAAGGATAGGCCCATGCCGAGCTCTAAGATGAAAGGATAGGCCCGATAAAGATAAGGAAGGTAACGATAAGGAAGATATGAAAGATAAAAATAAGGAAGATAAAGATAAGGAGGATAAAGATAATGCAGATAAAGAAAAGGAAGATAAGGAAGATAAACATTAGACATTAGAAGGATAAGGAACATAAAGATAAAGATAAAGAAGATCGGGAAGATAAAGACCATTCCTCCCTCTAACCCTAACCCTTTCTCTAATCCTGTCCCTTCCTTAGATATATAGTCATTGTCATAGCCTGTAGTCATAGAGTATAGTCATAGTCACAGACTATAGTCTAAGGAAGGGATAGGGTTAGAGAAAGGGTTAGGGTTAGAGAGAGGAATGGGATTTATCTTCCTTATATCTATCTCCCTTATCTTTACCTTCCTTATCTTCCTTATCTTTATCTTCCTTATCTTTATATTCTTTATCTTCCTTATCTTTATCTTCCTTATCTTTATCTTCTTTATCTTCTTTATCTTCCTTAACTTTATCTTCCTTATACTAAGCTCAGAGTTATACGGTAAGCTCCGCTCGGAGATATATACTAAGCTCAATGATTCAATCTTAGGATTCAATCATTCACTCTTAGGATTCAATGATTCAATCTTAGGATTCAATGATTCAATCTTACGATTCAATTATTCACTCTTAGGATTCAATAATTCAATCTTAGGATTCAACGATTCACTTTGCAAGAACTGTCTATGTTTGTAAACCTTTTAGGTTTGGCGTCGTTATATTGATACAAAAAGAGCTAATAGATCTGTATCTTGTCAAAATAAATTTACGCATGCACCCAATCGGCACTAATTGTTATGTATTGCATTTTACCTCGAAAATCAGTACGATTTCGCATTCGCATAACCCCGATAATGCTGTATATTTCTCCCCACCAAAAAACTAAAACGTTCTAAACAGATATTGTTTGGTATAGTTTAGAATGGTATTATTAATTCTTCCTCTGAATCAATGAGAACAACCTTGACATTTCTTGAATGATTATACTGCGCATGTGCTCTGTGTTCGATCAGATAATGTTCGCCCCACAAGGTAGACATATACCGAAAATTGCAGCAGAAATCTGATAATAAATAAAATCTTATATACCTGCCCTGAAACAAAAGGTGTATGAATGTGTGTTCTTGAAACGGGATCTTCCGGACTAAAAAATTCCTCTGACGCGCTACGGATCCCCTTTCGATGATGGCCCCCCCACTAACGATTTCTTAAAAAAGGTCCTGAGATCAAATGCCACTTCAAAGATATATTTTACCTGAAGTTCTTCAAATTGTACAAACTAAAGTCAACAATCACGTCAATGTATATTTTAATACAGCAGTGCACACTGAACAGTGTACACTTTTAGCAATATAATGAAGACTGTATGATCCTTCCAAGGCATTAGTCACTATTTAAGGACACATAGAATGCTTTGTTAAAAGGAGATGACTAAACCAATAAGTATTTTTGCCATGCTGAACCACTTCTACTATTATTACAGTAGTGGTAATTATAATATGACCTGGGGCCGGTTGTACGAAAGCCGTTTAAGTTAAACGGTGTTTAGCCGCTATCCAGCGGATAAATTTCCTATCCAACGGTTACTTAACCGGCAGGTGAAATTGCGTTGTACGAAGCCCGTTTTACCGTCGCGTTTAACTATCCGTCGGATAACCTTAAAACTAACCGGATTTTCCTGAAATTTCTTACCTCTACATCATCTGTTAGGGCATTTTGAACATTTTGAACATTTCTTACTTATCTGTGAGGTTTATTCATGTGAAATCAACATGTTATCCACAAAGCTTTACATGTAAATGCAGTAGAGATTTTTGCTGTTGGTTGGAATTTTGTCATTCATGCAGTCGTTGCAGTAAGGAGTTTCATACGTTGACTTATTTACGTTGATTCAGAAACTGTGATTGAATATTTTGTTACTTGACCTTGCACTAGATTCTGAGTAGTTTTAAGAACATTTTCTCACAAGTTTTGATTGGCCTATTAAAGCCATTAAGCAAGCGAACAAAGATTTTCGTCTTTCGGCGTCGCTTTGTCTGTTTATTAGTAGTCTTTTTTAAATAACTAAAAGTTGGAATTTTACGTACTTCTTGTTTTCAAAAGGAAAGTAGAAAAAAATCCAGAATACTGAACTCGTATAAACCGACTGACACCAGCATGAAAATAAAATACATATTTACAACAAAATCATTGCATTGCTAGATACCGCTTGGCTCAGTGAATTTTGCTAGGTCCCCCGTTAGAGCTTAATAAATTGAACAGCCAATGAAATGTTTTCGTTTGAGATGTTGTGTAAACAACTCGTTTCTCGTGTTTCATCAGGGGACCAAACACTCGAAAACAATAAAACACTCGCGCTTCGCGCTCGTGTTTCATACCGTTTTCTCGTGTTTGGATCCCCTTATGGAACACTCAAACTCGTTGTTTACATATAACGACAAGATATCCGGTATGGGACACCATTTTATTCGAAAAACAAACTTAACTCTCTCGCTTAGCATTTTTTGGTATTTTGAGAGTTACAACAAAGTTAACTTTCTCTTCCTTTTTACTTTTTAAGCAATAGAGTTAAATCAAAAGCAACTCTCTGACGTTAGTTCAAATATACCATCGGGAGAGTTAAGAAAGTGGGCGTGGTCGTTCACAAAAGTGGGCGTGGCTCGAACTTAACTCTCCGAAATCTTAACTCTCCGATTTAACTCTCCAATTTTAACTCTCCTTTTAGTCACACCCGTTTAAATTTATCCACCATTTAACAAAATTTAACCGGTGGATAGCGCTGAACGAGCTTCGTTCAACGCGATTTCTCGAGCGTTTAAATTTTATCCCGCGGATAGCGAGTTAAACGCTGGATAGCGACTTAAACGCCTTTCGTAGCCTACAACCGGCCCCTGGTGAATACTAATTACAGAAACTGTCAGAAAGTTGATTAATTAATTGTTTGTTAAAGTTATAGTTTGTAAACTATAGTCACTTCAATAATTTAATGCGAAGGAAATAAGTACACAATTAGCAGGTTATAGGAAATACAAAATGATTTCAGCAACTGATGATACATAATTTTGGCTTCATTTTACATAGCATCACACTATTTACATAAAACCAGTGGTATCATAACACATGATCTATATTTTAGTTAAACACAGAGGGGACATAAACCAAGTTAAAACAATTTCCACTTTGGCACACAACTGTGAATCCATACAACCGTCACTTCTAGTTTGTGTCAAAATTTACCACATTTCAGATCAAAATTAAAAAATCTAAAATCATAGGATCTTAGAAGAGGGCTTAATCTTGTTCCTCAAATGATAATAATTATCCAAAATAATAAAACAAAAAAGTTAAATCGGGGCCGAAAATCAGCAATTTCGTGCGGCCAGCGAAAATCGGCCATTTATACAAAACATCCCAAGGACAAATGCTGATCAAAGCTTGATTGAAATGGTAAGCTAGCAACATTAGGGGTCGTTGGAAAGCTTATATTGTCCACAATTTACTCGTCGAAACAATATTTATTCAACAACACCCCCCTTTCTATAGCATTGCACTAAAAATACCCAATTTTCACCTCACGAATTTTGTTGACACTTCCAACAAAATTTGCGCACATTTTCCTCTGGCGATTTCGACTACCTTTTTGCCAGGCGTCTAGTTATATAAAAAGATTGATAATCATCAGGGATAGATTAAAAAGTAATGCGATTATTACTAAACTTGAAACACATTTGGAAAACTACAAAAAGGTCAGAAATGAAACAAATACAAAATTAAGACAGCCAAAAAGAGCTTGCTGCTGAAAAGTAAGATCCAAATGCTGCGTGGAAGACAATAAATAGTTTACTTGGCTAATAAAGCAGACCAGCAAAAGTAAATGAATTAAATATCAATGATATGAAATTAACAAGCCCTGATGATATTGCTGAGGGTTTCAATGATTTCTTTTCAAATATTGGTTCAAATCTAGCTGAAGAAATTGATAATACTGAGTGCCATACTGAATGTGAATTTACTGCATTTAAACCAGTTACTGTGAACCATGTTTGTCGTTTATTTTCTGAGTTGTCAGGCCTAGAAGCTAGCCTACTGGTTTTGATAAAATTTCAAGTAAAATTATCAAAATTGCGGCACCAATTATTTCTGATTCACTCACTTATATTTTTAATCAAGCAATTACTCTATGTACTTTTCCAAATGAATGGAAGATTGCAAGAGCAATTCCACTTTTTAAGAATGGAATTTACCAGGAAAATTATCGACCAATTTATATCTTACCAGCCATAAAGTAAAGTAATGGAACGTATTATTTTATATACTCAACTTTCCGAGTATTTAACAGTAAGCAATCAAAGTTTCCGAAAGTACCACTCGACTGCAACCGCTTTACCTGATTGTACGAATGATGGCCCATGGTACATAAACATGGACAGAAAATTATTTAATTTGGTTGTATTCATAGACTTAAAAATGGCTTTTGATATGTTAAACATCAAATCTTATTAGAAAAAAAATTGTTATTTGGAATTAAAGATGGTGCTT
The DNA here is from genome assembly GCA_016169945.1 of Trachythela sp. YZ-2020. Classification (NCBI taxonomy): domain Eukaryota; kingdom Metazoa; phylum Cnidaria; class Anthozoa; order Malacalcyonacea; family Clavulariidae; genus Trachythela; species Trachythela sp. YZ-2020. Next base: position 985,861 of record JADLSH010000025.1, on the reverse strand, counting down.
TGTACTGCTCAAATCATATCTCACAGGTCGTACCCAAAAATGTGAAGCAAAAGGCTTTATTTCAAAAGAAAGTAGTATAAAATGTGGAGTACCCCAAAGTAATAGTTTGGGGCGTATCTTTTTCTTATTTTACATTAATGATTTATCGGCATGTCTCCATGAAGCAAAGCCTCAGTTGTTTGCTGAGAAAACAAATATGACAGCAACTGGTGAGCTTGCATCCAGAGCTTGTGTATCCAGAGCAAGATCCAGAGCTTGTGTATATAATAAAACAGTTATTCTACTCACTCTCGTCGTATATGACTGATAGCCGACTCGGCGCTATCGCGCCTCGTCGGCTATATCAGCCCATATACGACTCGAGTTCGTAGAATAACTGTTAAATATTTACCGACGAACATGTGGTCGTGCCCCGCCGCCCCCCATAAAGTTATGCACATACGATATCGTCCGTTTACATAGCTTCATGTTTTAATGTTTATTTTATACGTTAATATTATATATTTATTTATCGATGGTTTTACCGACGGCCCCGTGTACATTGCCGACCGAGTCCGCGTTTTACCGACCGTTAAGTTCACCCCCACACCCCCGCACGAGGATATAAACACGAGGATAAATATGCTTAAAATAACCAGGAAATGAAGTAATCACCGGGAACGATTTTGGTTTGAGGCTAGATTTTTTATACTTTTTTAGACTTTTTATGACATCCACCAATATAGCATTGAAAGATTTGAAATTGAAGCACACATTTTGCAAAAATGAATTACTTTTTCTATTGAACATGCCTTTATTATATAAACTCCTATGTTCTTCATAGAAAAAATGTACTTGAAAGTTGTTGCTATGTGTTCAACTATATCCAGTTTGTTCGCCTTATATAGCTCAAGATTTCTTTCATAAATTACTAAACAAATTAATACATATAATCTTTTTGCTTAAAACAAACGCGCGAATTATGTACCTAAACTCATTTCACAAAGTAATAACAATCATAGGAGAATTTTTTAAATGATGCACTACAATCTCATTATTCAATTTTAGGGATCCCGCTGCATGAACTAAATTCACCGCTCATTTCGTTCTCTTGCACAAATAAATCACCAAAACAATAGGAATCTTTATTGCATTTTTGCTCCAATATACGTTGGTCCTCTCCTACATGTCGCTTGAAGTATTCACAATAAAATATTTCCTAATCTTTTTTTAATGAAATTCATTGGTAATATCAACCTATACTGGATTTGATATAGTAGATAATTGTTATATATGAATTTTAATTTTAAGTAGATTTATTAGTTGGTCGCGCACACGGAATATAGGGAGTTTAGAAAGGGCGATTAGTTAACGTGTTCATGACCGAAAAAGGGAGTTTACATTCTTCGTGTGACTTAGTAATCAAAATAGAATCAGATTCAACTTTGGGCTTATTTCCACCAAGTCATAGGGCAACAAAAATTCAAATTTTAACAACAATATTTATTTTTATAACGCGAAGACGGGAAGCTGGTGAATAATACGTCACAATAAGAACCAATCTCGTTCCCAGAGTATGCCCGTTCGCAGGTTAGGTAGTGGCCATGACTCTGGAGAAATGGTTTACACAAAATTCGGGGTATGTTGGAGATTTTTGCGCGGGTATACTGTACACGAAGACTGGAAGATCAATGTTTTTAATTTTGATCTTTTTCAAATCTAAAATCTTCGACGCTTATTTCTATTTTTTAATATAATATCAGAAAATTTACGGGTATGAAGAAGGCTTATGACCCATTGATCGGTTATAAGAAAACAATAAGACATGAAGTGGCCATACTGATTGTGTAGAGTGTGAATTATTTGATTGTTGAAAGTAACAATTTATAAATATCATAACAAAGGACAACAAACTTTATATATTGAAATATATGTACATATGTTGACATCATTGCTTTTAACAAAATATCTATACAGTTCTTCTGTACCAACAAGTGCAGAATCAGTGTTTATGGAGACATGTTCCAGTGTTTCTATCATAAATATTTATACAAGTTGCATTATAAAATATAATCCCCGAGCCAACGACGCGAAGCGCCGTTCCGGGCGATAGCCCGGGACGAGGGTACTAATTCCGCTCGGTTATTTATCACACCTGGAAAAAAGGAAATCCAATGGCTATCCAATGGGAGATCTACAGTTCATCAATAATCGCGGGCGCGTGGTTCAAGGTTGGTGGGTGATCATCTCACTGATCTCAAAAGTATGGCAGATTGTCAGGAGTGGAGTGAGTGAGATTATAGAAAAACTTGAGAAAGTCTGAATTAAAGGTTGCTTTTGGAAATTTATTGGAAGATCGAGGTGTGGGGACGGATCTTATCGCTTTAACTTTAGCAGAAAAGATAAGAAGAGTCCAAGCGAAAACTGAACGAAAAAAAGGAAAATATATAGAGGCAGGTTTGTTGTATTATTAAAACATTAAAAGTGTTGATGTATTTTTGTTCTAAAAACTCCTGCTTTATATATAGACTTTAATTCAGCGTCGGCCACGGACATATAGAACAAATTGAGGGTTGCTTCGCGTGTGCCTAAAAGATATAAACAAAATCTCGACGTTTCGAGCTAAAGCTCTTCGTCAGGAGAAATTAGTAGACAGATAAATACATTACATCAGCTTTCATAGCAACGCTATAAAAGCTGTCACGTGAACAAAATATTAACCAATGAAAATAAAGTAGTCATAACAATCATAACAAAATAGTATTAATATGTAAAGTATAGCCTGCGTGCAGGCTTCGGCCCGATTATATGGTCGCAGGCCTGCGCACAGGCGTTACACTTACCAAAGCGCTATAAATGTCGTACAAGGGAAGGGTGGGCAATGGACGACAAAAATAGTGAAATGTAACATACCATTTCTTTCCGGAGTTCTCGACGTACGCTCTTGAGGTTCACCATTGTCGCTGTTCTTCGTGAAGGATATCGTAGACTTTAATTCAGCGTCGGCCACGGACATATAGAACAAATTGAGGGTTACTTCGCGTGTTCCTAAAAGATATAAACAAAATCTCGACGTTTCGAGCTAAAGCCCTTCGTCAGGAGAAATTAGTAGACAGATAAACACATTACCATAGAGTAAATATTATATAGAGGGTTCACTCTCTTGGGAACCTTTGAATTTTTTGGGGTCGCGCATATCGCATTACGCATGTTGGCCGCCATTTCTCTGGCCAGTCAATTGCTTTTTCTGGCCAATAAGCACGCCGAACTGGCTGATCCGCCATTTTCCTGGCCAGTAAACTGCATATTTTTTTGCATAAAAAACCGAGGACACGTTGCAGAGCTGAGTGGCCCTTCTGTATATATCTTTATTCTGTGACATTACATGAGCTGTCACGTGAACAAAATATTAACCAATGAAAATAAGTAGTCATAACATAGGGCCTTCGACCCTATAATCGGGCCGAAGCCTGCACGCAGGCTATATCTTTACATATTAATTCTATTTTGTTATGATTGTTATGACTACTTTATTTTCATTGGTAATATTTTGTTGATGTAATGTATTTATCTGTCTACTAATTTCTCCTGACGAAGGGCTTTAGCTCGAAACGTCGAGATTTTGTTTATATCTTTTAGGCACACGCGATGCAATCCTCAATTTGCTTTATATATAGTTTTTCCTTTATTTATGGTTAAAGTATTGTATATTTTATATGATGAAAAAGGTCTAAATTAAAAGGAGGACGAAATCATTTTTACGCTTATATTTTAAATTAAACTGATTTCATTTCAGAAATGAATTTTTATCGGTAAAATGCAGTTTAGTTTTGTGAACATTTCGAAACGTTATATTTGAATGGAAGGTTGAATTTTACATTAGTTTAAAGCTCATATAACGATTAATAACATACCTACATCATAAATTCGGGAATTCTATAGCTAAAACAACTGTTTCTTAATTATTTTTGGCCGATTTGTATCCTGTTTTGAACACTAAAAATTTGTATTATTTTGGGTCACTGATCTGAATATAGGCTGGATAACGCATCTCTTAAAAAAATGAAGCCGGAAGTCAAGCGACGATCAGTGCCGCCACCCGATTCTGAGGCCCTACTTTATTATAGATAGTATTACAGAATCCTAGTTTTTTCGCTTTTTTTGCCTTTTAAACGTTTCTGACCGGGCCAGTTTTACTATCACAAAGATAGAAGCACACGAGAAGAAATTTTAGCAAAAAATTTGGAGTATTATGGCTTTATAACGCCGTGAAACTGGATTTACAGCCACATGTTAGCGATGTTTTGTTTATGATATTTCAATTCAAAATCCACTCAAAATATTAGAATTACTGCTACTGGACGAAGGCACTCTAGGAATTTGATGAAATGAACCAGCTCAACTGCAGTATGAACAAAAGCGTGAATGTGCTAAGCTTTTAAAACAGGAATTAGGAACAGTGCTACACTGGTTCAATATTCACGTACTGAAATGAACACATATTAAGTAACCTATTTAATTTTTTCTCGTGTGCTTCTATCTTTGTGATAGTAATACTATCTATTCTGTAATACTATCTATAATAAAGTAGGGCCTCAGAATCGGGTGGCGGCACTGATCGGCCGCTTGACTTCCGGCTTCACTTTTGACAAGAGATGCGTTATCCAGCCTATATTCAGATCAGTGTTTTGGGTCAGTGTTGCTATGACTACAGTGCTACTGCTTCCACTACGTAAGAAATATTTCCGTTGCGTATCTTTCAAGAAACCATGTGAAAATGAAAAACCCTTAACTTCTAACTCTACATAGATTTCCAATTCCCGGTTTCCTTACAGTTCTCCTTTCAAGGTATTAGAGTATTGTTTTCCTTCAAACTCATTTGGGATGAACGAAAACACCTATGTCAATAAGTGACGCTGCCCTATGAGTGTGTCATAAATGGGAGGGGGGGGTGGTGTAGAGAATTCAATTCTGTTTATTAGCGAAAATTATGCCTGAATCGAAGATACCAAACACGGCCACTGATTTACCGAATCCCATTTCCAGAAGAAAGACTGCTGGTGCAACGGCCTTTTTCCTGCATTTTGCATCGCAGATTTTGCAACAAAAAATCTTAGTATATATAATGTTGGAAACTGTCGATGTTTAGCTGTGGTGAGGGGTTGTTGCATGCATGTATTTCTAGTATATGAATTATAATATAGCAGATTGCCCCCCCCCCCCTGATCGTCTGCCACAGTGCTTATCATACATATCTCCTTCACGTAGTAGACAGCTACTGTACGTCCAAAATGACTGTACATGACTGCTGCCAGCATATACCAACATTTGAAAATTATTTTGTACAATGTCAGAGGTTCTACTCCATGTAACCAAACAGACACAGTAAGTAACTACCTCATATGAAGATGTTTTGTGATTGGTCTTCTGAAAAAAACATGATCAGTGTTTGTGACTCGTTCTTTAGAAAAACGATTTCTATAGTCTCTTTTCTTTAATTGTCATAACCAACCAATCACAAAGCCTGTTCATACAAGTAAGCACCGATCCACCAGACATGGCATATTTTTAGCAGAAACACTGCATGACAATTCAATCTAATTTAATTTAGAAGATTTTCAATCATCAATTTAATACAATCATACTGGCATATTAACTCTAATGAAAAGGACATTATCAAAAAAATGTTTGTATAAACCAAAGGTCACAGCAAACATTCCAGAGGATATTATGTATATCATAATTATTAGAAACACCATGTCTGGTTTCGACTGCTAGTTGTATTACAAACTATAATGTTTTAAATTTATAAAAATATAGTATAAGACAATAATAAAGTCTTCCTCTAAACCTCTCTAATCGGCTCCCTGAGTCTCTGACAGTCTGAGCGACACTTTCAATATTATTTTCTTGACAATTAATCCGTAAGAAAGATTCGTAGTTTAACTATAAATCGTATATATATTTCAGTCCTTGAAACTCAGGTCGGCATTCGGCAATGCCGACCTAAATGCCGACCTGCAAAGCGATATGTGTAGATTTAGGTCGGCAAAATTTTGCCGACCTACTTTCAAATACGTCTCGGCATTTTTTTCCGCGAACGCATCTTTCATATACGCATTTTCAACGATGATGTTTTAATTATCAGGTTTTGACCATTGACACTTGAAGTATTATGTAAAAGTACTGACACTGTAATCTTAACATGTAATGACTAAATATACAACAACAAGACCTTAGCTAGAGTGCTAGACTATTATAGCAATAGACCTTAGCAAAGACCTTAGCAAGACCAAAGACCAAAGATCTTAGCTAAAACTTAGCAAGACTTATTAGCTATTCATGACTCCCGTGAATAGGCAAATATTTTAGCGCTCACGATCTTGTCATTGGCTGTCAATGGAATTTGCTTGCTCATGGTCATGCTATATGTACATGTGACTGTTCGATTGGAGTTCATAGATTTTGTTAGTTGTTTTGTTTGCTATTGGCATTGATTGCAATTAATTGCTGTTATAAATACGCGTATTTGCAGCCAAGCAAATTAAATTTTCATTTGGATATTGTCTATTTGTTTTGAAAATATTTGCCGACCTAGATTGAGAATTATCGCTTTTAGGTCGGCAATTTCTTGCCGACCTGAAATTTCGGGAGTTTCAAGGACTGATATTTACTCTAGAACTTTTAGCGCAAATATATATAAAATTTTCGATGATTTCAATGTAAAAAGAACAAATTTTTGACGGAAAATTCCAAACACGAGCATGCGCATATCACCTATTCGTATGACATCATACGAAACTTCATTCGATTTCCCCAGAGTCATGCCCACTACCTAATCTGCGAACGGGCATACTCTGGGAACGAGATTGAATAGGAACATATTGCTTTTGTACACAATGAATTTAAATAATCTGTCAGTGGGAATACTGGATTATCAAGATTTAGAAACGTTCTATTCTGCTGGTAATGTTGGTACAGTTTCAGAAAGGAATATTTCAGCGTACAGCACTTTCATAAAAACATTAAGTGCCAAATTAAATATTGATTATATAGATAACAACAACATTCAAAAGTCGTATACCTTAATAGGTCCAGACTACATTTGAATAAGAATGGCGATAGAGTTTTGGGCAGAAATTTATGCCAATATCTTACTATTAAGTCAGCTCGACCTAAAGTAAATCATATCGAACACTCCCAAAACAGACCAAAGCAAATTTTCGCACCGGATTCACGAATCACACCCCATCTCGGGCAACAGATGCTAAACAAGGCGTCAAGAACAGGAACAGGTGCCCCAAGTATGTACGCCATGTAACACTACTTCAAATAACACTTTTTGCTCTGCTTTTAATCAGCAACAAGGCAGTTTTATTGATATAAATTTGGAAGCAATGCCAAAGGTAAGACATACACAAATTATTGTGACTCGTATAATAAATCAATTCCGGCACGAGTCACACTTATAAATGATGTGATAAATGATGAGATAGTAATTAATAATTTGTCAAGAAATAGAACTAGCATAAGTGACGATTTTTCTGCTAATTGAAATTGTCTTCCAAGGCAGCGCGGATTAAAAATGGCCTTTTTAAATGTTGTTAGTTTGCCAAAGAGATTTGATGAAATTAATTTCACAACACAGCTGCTCGCATTATCGCAAGTGTATACCTAATGACACAGATCAAGAAACTGGGTTGAATTTATTAGGCTGGGAACCACTCAAAGCACAAAGAGTGAAAGCCAAAGCGAAAATGATGTTTAAAATATTAAATAACATGGGGCCAAATTGTCTAAACGAACTCTTTACGTTCAAAAATGAGTTAATAAACTGCAGTCTTCGTGACAGCTCAAGTACAATACTTGTGCCAAAGCCACGCACGAATAGTATGAAAAAGAGCTTATATTTTACGTATGATGGAGCCTCCATATGGAACTCCATACCTGAACACATACGACAAACTAAAATCCTAGCAAGCTTTGAAAGAAAAATTGCTACTCATCACCTTTAAAATCGCATCATTCTTGTAAATAATGGTTGATATATGCTACTCTGCAATTTTATTGGCTTATCTATTTTCACTTTTGTACTTGTAATTTATATATATACTTTCTAAATATTTGCAAATACTGTGAGTTGTGCTGTCTTGTTTTAGTTCATTCATGCAGTTTTATTCCCTTGCACGACAACTGTGACCAACTATTTTGTACCTAGACCTAGCACTATAGTTTTAAGAACATATCTCTCGGGTGATGTGAGTATCATATTTTCCGACAAATAAACGTGGTCTCTGGGTGGGGTAATTTCAATTTGACACCCCAGTTACACGTGTTTACAGTGACGAGGATTTTTCAGGCCGTATATAAATGATTCATTTAAAGATAAATGCCAAAAAGAAACTGCCTTTGTGGACTGACAGATCGCATCTTTTCAGAGGGAGCTTCCATATCGCATCTTTATTTCATGGTAATTTCCTTACTTATCGACAATAGACATCATTACATCCACTCCCTCAAAACACAATATTTTCGACTCTCAGCGTCTTCCCTCACTGTTAATTTTGGGGTGTCAATTTAACACCAAAAAGTGGTGCTAAAAAATTAGGTAAAAAATGACACCTTTTTTGGGTGCTATTTTAACACCGCTGTTGATGGTGTTGATTTAACACTAGTTACGGTGCTAAAACAACACCTTTTGTAGTGTTAAAATAGCACTGATTTAGGAGTTGTTTAGGTGCTATTTTAGCACTAGTGTGAACAAAAACTTGCTCATTGCTACAAAGCAAATCCAAAATATATACTCCACTTTTTAACAAAGAGACAACACAATCTGAAAATATATGAACATCCTTTAATTGAATTAATAATATATTTGCTGATTCCAAAATTACTTTGCAGCTGAACATAATAAATATAACATAATAAATTTAGGCATATCTTGCCATGCTCATGCAATGTTTTCACCAATTACCTATTGAAACCAGGTACATCTATTATTTTACCCTGGGCAATGCCAAGCAATTCTAGTACTATGCTAGGAGCATGTCAGAAGAGTTATTCTATGTCACTCCAATGCTTAAGTTAACCCATTAACAACTAACAATTTTCCTTAGCAGGTGAAGTTGTCTGGCATTAGACAGAGTAAACTTGCAATATAAGATGCACAATCAGGAATTTATACAAGCACTTTATTCTACTGCCGTTTTTCAGATGAAGAAAATGAATTATTTACAACCGTTTACGGGTAGCAGAAAGGTGCTTCTATAAATCCCTGACAATCATTGTGGTTTAATGGGTTACAAATTTGTTATTAGGTAAAGTCAACAGTTATAGAGTCTGATGATTACTACACTAATTTCCCCATAGTCTATAGACATGCCAAAAGACTGCAACTCCACATTTTCTGAGATCAGAATACCTCTATTCTTTTGCTCCTGTCAGTATGGCCAATATCAAACACACACAACTTGACGCAGACCATTAACTCCTTGCTATCTTCCTCAGCGATACAAAGTTGCTCTATTACTTTAGTCGTGATGCCAAGGTGAACCATACATAAATATCAATATTTTTCCAGCTTCACAATCACATATAATTAGGTTATCTATAAAATACATTGAAAGTAAGGTACATAAGTAAATACAAAATTCAGATTAACTTAAAATATTTGCATCATTCTAATGAATGCAATTAAACAGGTGTCTGCTAATAATACATAATTATGATATTCTCTTTCATTAGGCAGGACATAGCTGACTTAACTACTATTTGACGAGATCACATACTATAAAAATAATCAATTCTCACACAATAATAAATATTCTTGCAGTGAGTTCCATATCAAAATACACCCTAGTGACCCCACTAGAAGTGGGTAAGTTCCAGTGTTACTATAGAGCACACAGGTTATAATTAGAATACAATTAGCTATTGCTTATGTACAGTTAGCCTCCTGAGATTCTAAAACTCCCTTAGGCATGATGCACAGGTCTATGTAAATGCTTTCACCCTGCTCTCCTGGGCAGCACACTTTGGAGGAACAAGCAGGGTATAGCTGAGTTAGGAAGAGTCCACAAAATCATCGAGAGCAGTGGTCAGTAAGCCACCCCAAATCTGGGCATCATATATTGTTGGTTTGTGCCGAAAAGCATGGAGGGAAAGTTATTATATATTATAATATTATACCTCACAATAAGTTTGTCCAATCAGAGAACTAGGCTTGTACCACATGACCGTGGTATTTTTCAGTGAATACCTGTACCCTGAGTCGTTTCTCGGGCATGGTATTCGAGTGAATACCACGCTTGAGCTGGGAATTTGAGTTTTAATACCCGCTCGTACCCAGGCCGTCATCTAATTTCATCGCCTGTTTTCTAGTATCTAGTACAAGTAAAGTCATACAAGGTTCGGTATAATATATCATTTATAGACCTTTCACTGGTATTCCCAAAAATTACTCTTCGATGAAATATCCTCGGCTTTGCCTCGGAATATTTCTCATCCCTCAGGGTAATTCCAAAAATTCAAAAATTTCATGTATCCACTCAGCTACATGCATTTACATTGACCTCAATGACCTGTAGGTTTTATTGAAGCATTTTAAATATACCTCATTAAATAACAATTATAATATTATGGAAGTTGCACATTATTTAAAATTGTCAAGACATTTTCTCAGGGTACTAATAGACTATACATTGATACAATGCTCAACTTATGAAACAATCACATAATTCATATATAAAAACATTCATAACTTTTAAGTCTACTCTAATGTCAGAGTTTCTATGGTATAGATTAATATAATTGTTAAGTAGGCCGTAGTTTATATTATCGTTTTGATTCTGAACTAAATTGATAAGTACAAGGAAATTTTTGCCGCGTTAAAATTCAAATATTTTCTTACGGCGACACACGTGGGCGACACAACGCACGCAACATAAATATTTATGAATACATCCGTAAATTTTTGCCTTTATAATTGCTTTATATTACATAAAAACATTGAAATATCCTTACCTGAATATTATACCAGCGTTCCTGAGCTATAACTCTTGAAATTCTTGTGGATTTCGAGAAGAAAAAGCAAATATATTGCTTGTATTTTCCAACATAATTTTTCAAATTAAAATTTGAAATGAAAGTGACGCTATCCCAGAAACCTTTGCGCGCGTAGTAAGGAAATTAGACACCAGTCCGTCTTTCCGTGCTTATGTCATTTCTATGAATTCTTTCAGGAGAGACAACTCCCAACCAAAAAACACTGCTCGTATTTTGTACCATTTCAGATTTTTGTGTCATATTTTAGACTCTATGCTTTAGGAATATAACGTTCTCTGTAAAGTTTCTCTTAAAGGTATGCATCAAACTAGATGCGACACAACAAAACACCATAGAGTTTGTGTATATAAAATGTCTATAATCATGTAGTATCACAAGATATTATACATGGCGATTTATCAAAACAATATTCCGTAGAAATATGTTACTTGGGCTTTCTTTATGATTTTTGTGAAACTGTAATTTGACTTAAACACCCACAATATATTTAACCCTAAAAATCGTGTTAATTTAGCACCTCTATAGTGGCCTATATTTAACACTTTTGATGGTGTCAAAATAGCACCCAATATTTAGCGCTATAAAGGGTGTAAATTTAGCACTTTCGCTGATGAAAGAGGTGCTATTTAGGACCCAAAAAAGGTGTCAAAATAGCACCCCATTATTTAGCACTATAAAGGGTGTAAATTTAGCACTTTCGCTGATGAAAGAGGTGCTATTTTATTGCCCAAAAAAGGTGTTAAAAATTTCTGGTGCTGAATTAGCACTTTAAAATTGACACCCAACTTAACGGTGCTATATTGGCACCCAAATCGGTGCTAAAATAGCACTTTATATTTAACACCACCTCCTGGTGTCAATTTAGCACCTATACAGGTGCTATTTTAACACCCTCAAATTAACAGTGCTTAACTAAAAGTACTGCTTGTTTTCAAGCCAAATAGTAGAAATGAGAAGGAGAAGAAGTCTGAGACGCGTCGCGTCTAAACCCAGGGACACCGGCATGGGCAAATATACATCATAGAAAAGTCCTTGCATTACTACGGATCTTGATTCCGTTTATTCAAAGACCAAGACTCATGAGAAGTAAAAAATGAGCAGACGTTTTTATTTGAATTGCTTTTTGGATATACTGGAAGAAAATGTCTCCACAACACGATTATTGTATTTTTATCAGAAGGGAGCTTTAGCAGTGACTATACGGGTACTGCTACGAGTACAATTTTCATCATTTTCGCGCCATACGTACGCGCCGTGTTGTTTATATACGTCATACTGCAAAAGTTATAGACGTAGTCGTGGGGGTTTTGAATCTTAATCGGGCTTAAATAAATCTCGTACTCAAAAGCAGGACGACTACAACTTTTCCGAGATGGCGTATGCAAACAACGCGGCGTATGGCGAGAAAATGACGAATCTCGTACTCGTCGTCGTACTTGTAATCACTGCTAAAACTGACTAGAATCTGACCACTCCTTCTCAGTTTTTTTCTCACATCGATATTTAACCGCTGGATAGCGCTAAAGCGGCTTCATACAACACGATTTCGCAAGCTTTAAATTTTATCAGGCGGTAAACTGCATCTGGTTCTTAGAGCAGTTCTTTTCCACAAGACCGAGCCTTCTTTTTAAAAGTGTTTAAGCTTTATACCTATCCCTATTTCAGTCAAGTTTTACCTGATTACCTTGCTACAAAGAGGATAAAATTAGTTATTCTGCTAGACAACGAACTGTCCTTGTCCGCAACGAATAGGGTAAATGCAGTGGACTAATCTGACAATAACAGGAATCTTGTCCAATTTGCGGAAGAGCAACCAATATAGCAACACATGCACGGACGGGGGGAGTTGAAGTATATATCGAAATACTTAGTACTTTCCCTCGATACTAGTAGGCAAAAATACAGAAAAGCCAGAATTTATAACTGCCTCAACTTTAATCTGGCCAGCCATATTCTTTCAACTTGATATAAGGCTGTCAACATTTGGTTATTATATATGTTGTTATATTTTTCATTTAATGTCCCATACTGCAATCATCAAGAGTGTTTATTTTACAAAAATTTTATTAGTACGCTAATATTTTCGTTTGCGAGATAAAGGGCATACTAAATAGGATTTTTTGCAGCAAATGTCGCAAACAGGAAAGGGTCTGGCCCGACGCTTGGATCACATTGCCACGTAGCTTAAGGAATGGAAGCTTCACGTTTGCTATGTTTCAACTTGACATATATTATTACCTGATTTGGCAACAGAACATAACATGCTAATAGTTTTATATTAGAGAGGATTGATCTGCCATTCTAAGGCCAGTCTACACTAATCCGTTTTTGTTGGAAAACGCATTCTTTTGTATGCGTTATCGTCGATGGTCCTCACTGATATATAAGACGGAAAACGGATACCTTCACTGATGAAAACGGAGCATATATTTCGAAAGTGGCTTTGAAAGTGGAGACGCTTGAAAACGGAGGCGTTTTGTGCAAATGTTGACTGGCAAAAACAGAGGTTTTCAAAACCATTGACGTTATGAGCACAACTATATTTGAGACAAACATGCATGTATTTGTTTTATTTGTGTTCTGTGAGACATTTTCCTGGTCAGTCTTCTTGTATAGTTTTTTCCTCATTAAATACGAAATAATTATATATTAAAATAAGTTGCACGCAATAAATATGACAATATATAGCAATTTGAGCTAGTAAGTATTATTAAGCTAGAACTGATTGATAAAGGCACCATATTATACGCTGTTTATAAGCTTAAAACCTATTTACTTCTATAACAGTCTTCGGGAAGTTATCGAGCTCACCACCCAAAAACACATGGCCAGAAATGGAGGACAGTCAGCGCACCGCATCGCGGTCGTCGAATTTAGGCAAATTTGTGCTGGCAAAGGAAATTCTTCTAATATCAATTTAAATTGAAATTAAACACGCCCACACAATCTACCGAAGATCACTTATCCTTGGCATATGTACTGTATACACAAATTATATGCTTTACCAAGGCAAAATATCTTAAATTTTCGTGCTGTAGATTTTGAATTTTCGCGCTGGTTCGATTTACCTCCTCTTGTCTGCAAGCAACTATGAGCATTAATGTTCAAAAAATGGAGAGAAAGAACATGGTTGTAAAGTCGAAATTAATTTGGGAGGTTTTCGCAGTTTTTCTTTACTGCAAGGCCTATACAGTAATGGTAACCCAGCTTCAAGTTTGTTCAAAAAACAGATTATTTTAAAACCATTTGGCCGTACGAAAACAAGTTAAGGGGCTTTTAAATCAACACATAATGACAGTTCGAACATCGTAGAATAAACATGGATATGGGTATTTTGTCTGATTGCTCCTCGAACAATACTACATTGGGCTGAACATTGCAACCCGAGGGAATTTCGCCAATTTTAAAGGAGTTTACATTACCAGAAATATCGTTAAATGGACTTATTCGGGCGGCTAATGGCAAATATAGTCTTGAGACGTCAAAAGTATACAAGACAACATTATTAAGGTAATTTATAGAATTGTGGACGCGGGCACTTTCAAAATTCGACTCTCGTTCGGTATGCACATCGAGTTTATATTTCTTTACTAATAAATTTAAGTATTTCCGCCATTTTGAATTCGTCAAATTAGTTAGTTGTACGCATAATCTAGCGAGCCAGCCACCACACTGTCCTACATTTCTGGCTATGCGACTGTTTCACATCGCGGAGAACATGACTTGATTACGACCTCCGGTGAGAACCATCCTATCGTGGCAATATCTGAGTATTTTAGGTAAACATTTGGAATTTGAGAGTTTTCAAATATTTTGGTTTATCGTATTGGAGGAAAAATAGTATGTATTTCGGCACCCTTCTATTCCCCCCTGTCCGAATATGAATAACAAATGTATTGTTGTATTGCTTGCTTTTCCGCAAATTGTGCAAGTTTCCTGTTATATGATCGTATTCGTTTCCTGTATATAATTATCTAATTTCGTCATGCATCAGAATGGCCTTTAGTTAGCAGAATAACTAATTTTTCCCTCTTTGTAGCAAAGTAATCTTGAAAAACTTGAGAACGGGAAGAATATAAGTAGATGTTCGAAAATGAGCAGACACCAGTTGCGAGCTCTGAAGACTCGTGAAAGGAACTCCTTGAAGAACAAGCAATCTAGAAATTTTCGAAATCATAACTATAATTCTACTGTTAAGTAAGGTAAGTGTAAATCATGTAAATAAATATTATTGAAAACGCCAAGGCATTTGACATTTTCGAAGCGGCAGTAATTTTAATTCGGAGAAACGCGCTAATCATACAGCGATTGAATTGCAGTAACATGATAATCGCAGCTGGCAGCTTCCTATATTCATATTGTAGTTAGACACCATATATAATTATAGGTTCTTGCTTATTATTAAATTATTTTGCTCCGATACCGTGTATCATATTTATTCAATAATATTCCTATGGATATATAAATATATATTATACTTAATGAATATATATTTTAATACGTGTTCCCGATCTATTAATTAATGTGACATACAGAGTATATTTTAGCTCACAATACATTTTACATTACTTTTAGCATTGTCCGATACCTGCCAGTAGAACTTGTTGAAGATCACAAGTCTATTGTATATTGAAATCATGTACATGACCATCCATCTTGCTTTTGTTTTGGCAATTCTTGCTCCTTATGCATTCGCAGGTATCATATAAATAATGTACTTAGCTAAAGTAGCCTAGTAATATATAATCCAAGTATAATAAGTAAAATCCCTAGCTAGTGGGAATTTTGGCAATTGCACGTATTATATTTTCTAGCCTGTCCAGGGTAATGACAAGCGTTTTCGGATAGACATCCCTCGCGCAAATACATCCTCAATGTCTTGGTTTTGAATGAGGCACTTAATCACAGCATGTGTTGTTGTCTTCTGCTTGTTGTGCGAACATTTTCGTCTCACGAACTGTTAAATACAACTCGATCGCACAACTTCCCGCTGCAAGTGATAAACAAGCGTATCTTACTTATCGAAAACAAATGTTAGCATTGTATGTACATACTGTACCAATTGAAATGTGTGCGCAGTATAGATGTGCTTGTTCGTGTCGAATCAAGGTTTCCCTTGATTTTTTCTGATCGCCTGTGAAATATCTCAAAATCTATGGGTCACACAAATCGCATGTTCGAAAAGAGACACAATATAAACCTCGCAGAATGCTTTTACCGATAACGACAAAAAAAACAAATTTAATTAAAACACGAAAACCTGTCTTAAATTATATAAAATCGAAAACGAAACAATTCTACCGCCAAGTTTGGAGAAGCAACACATGAACCTGCGGTGTAACATTAATATTTGTAGCTCTCTGCATGCCTTCCTTAAAAATAACGGAACCTATTTGGCTAGCTAGTGGTCGGCTTTTTCTATCCGAACGCAGACAACCAACACGGTATTTGCGCCAAAACAATGAAAGAACTGAAAAAAGTTTTTGAACTAAAAAGATGCTCACTAAACGTATAAGAAACCTAGCCTAAACGGTATAGTGCGTGAGAATGGGAAAATGAATTGCACTCACCGCTATGGACTTCCAGATACTGTAGTTCATTGGCTTTGACATAAAACTATAGATAGTATTTTGTTTTAAATGCTTGCGTATATTCATCTACTTAATTCAAGTTTAAACAGAAATTATAGAATAACAACTTTTCCTCATGCATGAAATCTTTAAAAATGCGCTGAACCAAGCCTCAAGCTGCATGCATGTTCGGTATTTTTTTCCTTCTCTCATATTCCTGGTTGGTATATTTTGTTCGTTTTCGCTTATATTTAAAAGACTTTTCAGAAGACTGTTCTATGAAACAAGACTGAAACATTAAATTACAGATAGATTGTGAGCGGAATGACTTCCTGATGTATGTCCGGTATAGTCAAGTGATTTGTTATAATATGGGACAGACATTCTGGGTTTTTATCAGTCCCGACCAGCGCCGACAAGAAGGGTGAAACGACCCTTTGTCCATACAAATTATTTGCTAAAAATTTGTGATTATCAGGTGACTAATGATCAATGATCACGTGTAAATGGAGTGATCCTTGCGCGATTTATATAGCCCGCAATACTTTTATTGAGCACACATGATTTGTTAGCCCAAAGGACTGGATCAACATATATAAATACACAGTAAAGACAAATTTACTGAAAACTATAACTCTTGCCTAAATTGTAGAAATCACCGGTTAAGGGATTATTCTAAGATGGATTTGCTACCACTTCTCGGAGTTACAAAAATATTTCTGAAGTTGTAAATGGAGATATTACTAGAGTTGTCAGTTTATATTTTTATCTCCAATTTGAACAAAAGATCAAAACTGTATATATATGTTATTTACCGGTTGCGAGGTCCGGATGAGAAAAACTGTGCCCGAGTTCTTGAAAACGGCCCGAGCCCGAAGGGCGAGGGACGTTTTCAAGACCGAGGGCACAGTTTTTCTCATCCGGACCGACGCTGCCGGTAAATAACGTGTTTATTTTTTAACATAGTTACATAGGTAAAATTTAAGAATTTATTAAAATTTAAAATTCCAGTGTGGCGAAATAATTTGAGATCAGTGCAATTGTGAATTCAAAGCGAGGCTGACAAAACTTGAACGTTAAAAGAAAACACGAAGACGAAAACTCAAGAAAACTGGCAAGAAACGCACAAAAAACCATGG
The DNA here is from genome assembly GCA_016169945.1 of Trachythela sp. YZ-2020. Taxonomy (NCBI): domain Eukaryota; kingdom Metazoa; phylum Cnidaria; class Anthozoa; order Malacalcyonacea; family Clavulariidae; genus Trachythela; species Trachythela sp. YZ-2020. Next base: position 968,109 of record JADLSH010000025.1, on the reverse strand, counting down.
TTTCTGTAAAAATGTACACGATATTTTTAAATATGGCAGTAGAAAAGCATAGGAATGAAAGGTTTTGGCCTGGTTTTCTGGTATTCCGTGTTTCTTCGACAAGGATATCTTCGTGTTTACTTGCTTTGGCCATAAAAAACTCACAAAGTGAATCATGCAGTGAATGCATGTGTTTTGACTTCGATCAACGCTTTCTACTAAAAATGGACAACGAACAATTAAGGTATATGCTGTAATTTTATTCTGGTCATTTCACGGTAAAACAACATCTTCAACTTTGTTTGCCAAGGGCCACGGCTTTAATTTTTTTTTGTTTACAACATGTACACGAAAAGTACTTTAACAAATGGGCAGAAAAATCATGTTTTCACTACAGTTGGTCCATATTTTAAAGTTTTATGTATGGAGAAAAGTTTTTTCTTCTATGATATCTGTTAAAACTGTATTTTTTTAACTTTAATGTGACCAAATACTGAAATACATGAGCAACAAAACAAATGTGTTAGTTTTAATACACGAGCATTTAAAACAAATGTATTAGTTTTCTCGACGCATCGTGCTTAGTATGAAGCCTTTGGAGTTGATGCAATTCATTTTTGTACTCTAACTATCGTTAGGCTAGCTTTTTGAACTTTTTGGGCAGATTTTTTAATCTAAAATTTGTTTCACTCCTGTGTTTTGTCGCGTAATCCAGAGCGGGCCGGATGAGCTCCAGAGCGGGCCGGATGAGCTCCAGAGCGGGCCGGATGCAAAAATCCGGACCGCTCTGAAACGCTCGCTAGCCAATCAGATTGCTTTATTTTCATAGATAAAAAATAAATACTATTATTTATACCATAGTTTTATCCAACACAATAATATTAAGTAATTCACAAGGAATAGCACATATAAACATTGACATAGTACTGATTGTAGTACAGCTACTTTCAGCGTATACGAAGGTGAACACGAACACCATACTCGTGTAAACATTAGTTTAAAGCTCATATAAAGCTCATATATTTGCATACATGGAAAATTTGGTCAGACTCGATCCGTGATGATAAAGATGGGATATGTTTTCTGTTATGTACTTTCTCATGTACTGAACTTGGAAATGGCCGCCGGACCTCTCCAAACTTTAATAGGAGCGCGGGTCAAAATGCTGTAAATATACGATACTATTTCAGTGAGTGTGCCCCAACAACCCTAAAAACTTATCCTATATAAGATTTCTTAATTTATCTGAGTTGTAAAATGTACTTAGAATAATCCCTGCACTGGCTAATGTATATTCTTTCTAAAAAGTTTTAATGAAAAACTTAAGCATGAACATATTAACGTTAGAAGGACTATATGCAGTAGCCTACCATATAATATTATCATACTAGCTATACACAAATAGGTCGGCAATTTTTATATTGCTCCTCAAAAGCGTAATTGGTTCAGTTTCCATATTGCCAACCTTAATTTAAATACATGTACAATGCAACGTTAACCCTGATATTTTAATCCTTACTCTAACCATTGCGATGCGATTTCAGGATAGCAATATGAAATACCCGAGGTGTTTATTAATAATAACTCTCTCAGTCATTATAGGCACGAATTAGATGTAGAAGGTGTTTTGGAATACTCGAACGAAAATTTATGTTCATTCGTTAGACCTATAACCAGGAGCAGTTTTAATCCAACTTCAGATCCTGGGAAATTTGCACCTTTATTATATTCATTTTGAAATCAATGGCATTTCTTGCAATCTGATTGGTCAAAAATAGTGCGATTAATTCCCAAATCGCTCATCTTGAGTATTAATCGCATCATTTTTAAACCAATCAGATTGAAGCTCTGCACACAACAACCAATGAGATTGAGTAATAGAATTTAACTAGCCAATCAATTTAAAGAGAAATTTGCTCTGACAAATGACCAAATTTGTTCATCGTAAATTGTCAATACTGTTGACTGCATTACTGCAGTTTTTTTTCATAAGAATCAACATAGAGGCGAGTCAAAATTAAAAGAATATCAAATAATTTTTCACAAATAATACTGGCCAAATTAACAAAACAAAATTTTGAATGAAACATTGTCAAAATGTTAACAAAAACAAGTTTCATTTGAGCAACAGCCAAAACTGAATACAAAGCCACAAGGTATTAAAATATGGAATGATCGATCGTAGTGTCGATGTTTGAACGCACAAAATAACAAAAAACGCTTATCAATTTACATGTAAAGTCTACGATATCTTTAAACTTACTTTTGTGGTCTTTATTTCTAAAAATCCACTCACATTGTGCTTGTTTATACCGAGTCTTTTTAAATTTTTGTCAATTTGTCAAATTACAATTCATGTTGTTGCTATGCGACGGCGTGTCAGGGAGTATCGTGGGTGCGTGTGTCAATTGTAAACAAAGACTAATAAAATACTAGCCCGCGTGCAGGCCCACTGATGGAAGGGAATAGTGGGCCTGCATGGAAGACCGGATAAAATCTAAAACATCCCTTTTCTAAACACGCCCCCTTCGCGCGTAAAGTGTCAAAAAATAACCAATGACAGCAAAGCAAAAAATAAACAAACTAGCATGAAAACATTGCGGGATTTTCTCTGAGTATCCAAAATAAAAATAACGTATGAATGGATATATCAACTCCAAAAAAGCAAGCAAACAAGTCTGATTTAAATAATTTTTTCCGAATTTGCAAGTGCTCATTCTCAACTAAATTCGGAAGAGGCAAGTTGGGACGAATTTCGACAGAAAATATATTTAAAATGTCAAATCGTGAGGGAAGCCGTGGTACCACATTTAGCATTAATGTCCGCTTCCATCGGCATTGTTATAAATAAATCGTCACGTTTATCAGATCGTGTGTGTAATGCTTGTGGGCGGAAAGTACGAAATTTGTATCAATTATTCAATTTGGTAAAGAAAACGACAAACGAAGAGAATGTTGAGAGTCCCGCTCGTTTCAAACGGCAATTACCATATTCTGTTTCGCCATCTCAGAGAAGCCCTGTAAATCGAAAAGTGCCACGAACAGGCTTACAAAACCCTAGATCCTCATCGCGAAAGGCGCTGTTTCCTTCCTTGCAAGAACAGAGTCAAGAGCAGCCAAAAGACAACTTTCTTGCGGAACATATAAACGTAGCAAATCTGTTTGAGAGTAACGAAACTCAAGTAAAGGTTACTATAGTTTACCCCAGTGGAAATGTTGCCATTCCAACACTTCACGACAAACAGTCCCAAATGATGATAAAAAATATTTCTCTAAAAAGCTGGAAGGCAGCCGCAAATGGATTTTTTGCGCACAAATCACTTAAAGAAGAATTGCCTGCAGCATTACAACGTTCCGTGTCATCAGAGTTTTGTAGAGTACAGTCGATCTGACTCCATCCTAAAAGGAACGAAGCCAGACGAGCTCGCTGGGTTTTCGTCTAAGCATCTTGTTGAAGAAATAAGAATTTTCTGTCCTCTTTGGAATGCCAGTGTCTATGGAGCATGTGGATCTCGATCAACGATTAATGCTATGGCTCTTTGTAGCTCGGTTGCTGCACGTGCGATGAATTCTACAATGTCAGCTTTGGCTTACCGAATTTCTGCAGTGTTGTCCCATGTAGGTGTCGGCTATGATGACATGAAACGTTTAAACCGAATGGGTGTTAGCATGTCTCCAGATATGATGATAAACATTCAACGCCAAATGGGAGAGCATTATAACTCAAAGATTCAAGTGTGGAAGAATACCATTGAGACAAACAGGTCGACGTTGGAATTTCTCCAAGAAGTTAAAGAAAAGCAGGTCAAAGATTATTGCAACTCAGACGATATGGACATCGACACACAGATAGACTTTACGGATAATAATGTCAAGACCTACATTTCGTATACACCCGAAGTATTACAGCAGGCTACTAAGCTGAGTTCGACAATTCAAGTTTCAAGGAATGAAACAAATATAACAGACGAAACCATAAACAATGCAATCGAGCACTTGGAAACTGAGCGACTCCCTATATACAAGTAAGGCAAATTTAATTGAATTTAACTCTATGTCTCATGTGTCATCACCCAAAATATGTTACATATAAAATTGCATACATCATTAAGTAGGACAAGTAAAATATATCTCAACGACTAATGAAACTGAATGTGCCAAATATGCAAAAACACCTCAAAGATAAAGCGTTTGAGTCTTGTCCTTGAGGTGTGTTTTCTTATTATGATTAACAATCACCTCAAAAACAAAGACTAGAGAGTAGAGTTTTTCAACACACTTTTCAAGCATTTTATTAATAAACATGACTTCTTCTTCTCGTGTATGACATATTGCATATAAATATGTTTTCTCAAAACGTTTTTTATCATAGGATTGTTGGTGACAATGTCGATCTAGAAGTTCATGCTAGAATTCAAACCAAAGATTATCGGAACAAATCTCTTCACTGGACGCACCAATTTGGAGAACGGGCTCACGTTGTCTCGTCGATTCCTGCAAAGCAACTTCATCAAAAAAGATTAAAAGATCTCCAGCTCATTCAATTACTGCCATCTGCCGAGGTGCTAAATTCGCTGAAGGAAACTTGGGGGATCCTGATCAGCAGAGTGCTATGCAAATATGTTAAAACGTTGAGAGGTTTTAAAGATGTAGTGATCCATCATATTCCTCACAAATATTCTGAGGAAATGGCAAAGAAATCTACATCGGTAAATATTGTACAATATTATGTTAGCTAAATATGTATAAATATTTGTTAAATACATGCACAATCTGCTCACCATGTAAAGTTATTCCCCCCCTCCCCTCATATTCTTCCCTCCCTTCCCATTCTTCCCTCCCTCAAACCCCTCTCTATAATAATAATAAACCCTATTTAATAGATAAATTAACATATAATTTTTTTATACTCCATAAACCATTGCTGAATTCATTAGCCTTGACTGATTTTATATTCCCTGGTTGTTTGTATTTTAGTGTTGCTTGGATTGGTACTTCTACAATCCAAACATTGCTGGGGAGATGGCACAGATCCTGAAAAGTAACCAAGACAAATATGTCCCAACGTCAACAGTCAATGGTAAAACTCGCGTGTTAGTTCGTGTTGCACAGCGTGGTGACCAGTTGTTTGAAGAAAGGGCGCGCAATGTTCAATGGGCTTTTGGTGATGGTGCAAACCAGTGTGACAGACTATAAGGATTCAGGACAGAATTTGGCATGCAAAGTTCACACTTTACGAGGTGAGTAGATTGTGCATATATTCGATAAATTCATGTTGACATAGTTACTCACATAGAGCCCACCCTCGTACTTGTTGACAAGCTGATTTGAAACCTGCTTGTACCATCCTGAAAGTTTCAGGATTCACTTTTACTGCTTGTCAAGCTGTTCAGGGTAGAGTCATTTTTAACATTGACCACTGTCTACTTTTTTTACAGTCTGAGTTTGATATATTTTTAACGCACAATCGGCTGCTGAAGTAGGAACAAGTGTAGCAAGCATAAACAGAACCGGAAAGACAAATTCTCGAAAAGGAATCCAGTCCAACTACAATGATTACAAGGATTTCCATGAAAGGAAAATGGAGGCCCACATATGCGCAGCATTTATGCAGATGCTATCAATGAACACGCTTGAAGGTATGACCATCCATTATCTATACGACTTTGGGGCCGACCTATACTCATCATGTGTGTGCAACAAATGTTCACTATAGAATTTCATTATTTATAATAAAACTCAAGTCAATGGTTTATAATTTAATGTTGATTTAACCATTAATCAAAACTGTCTTGCATTAGACAAAGTAAAATAACAAAGTTGAAGGCGAGCTAATGTACATGGTGTCTTAATGGATTAACATGTCAAGCTACATTATGTATGTTATCAAAATATCAATCTCACATGCATAATTTATTGTATCTTAATACGTAGATTCTCTACCCAGCATGCCGAATAAAGATGCACCAAAAACTATTAGACAGAAATGGTTTTTGGATATTTCCAAAGGAGTTGTGGAAAAGTATGTCTTTGGAGCATCGGATGTGAATACGCTTTTTCAAACAGACTCAAGACTTGCAAGATGCCAGAGCAGCCGAGTTTGTGTGCAGAGCACCAACATGTGATGCAAAGTACATACATCACTCGAGAAGAGTAAGGTACAGTACATACTTTAAAGACAATGAAGGACATATATCCTATTTAATAACTGTTTTATTATTTACCAAAAAAGGTGGACCAACTAATATTTTGACTAAAATGACCTAGTGTACTGTACATCACAATCATGTTGATACGATAATCCATCAAGGCGCAATGCATCCTCATTCTGGGGCACCCTATTTTGTTGTTTTATTTTGTCTCAGCCAGATGATTTTACTTGTTGATGGAGACTCTTATACTTAATGGTATAAAGATGACTTAACAGGCTATCTAACACCAAACAATTCTACTTGCCAATGGTAGGCTAAATATTGAGCTATAATGGTTAATTACAAATTTTAAAGTATTCTACTGTATTTATGTTTTCAGGCACGAGATAGAGAATCATGGTCACCACTTTAACAACACTGAAGGTGAAAGAGATGAGTATGGATATCACTACTGCCAACATGGTTGTGGCAATGTTTTCTCAACAAAAGCTACCAGAAAAAGGTGATAATTTTAGAAATGTTGGTATGCCTCTACAGATAAAAATTTAAATTTTAAATTTAATGATTTGTCACAATACAGTACAATAGGTATACATACAATAATACAATACTATTAACACACAAACAGACAACTTACATGCAAAACGACATAGGTGTGACTGGGGAAAGCAACAGGACTTGCGTCCCAATTGACACCTGACCCCTTATATAGACTTTACTGTTTATTGCACTCCAACCCCAATGGCCTCCCTTCCATGTGTTCATGGCAAATGCACATAATGGTTATAACACATTGTACAGAGCACAAAAATATGATTGTAAAAATACTTCTGTTATATAATAACAATCAGACAGCTTTGAAGTTTCACATAACATGTAAAGATGCAATGAATAGGTGCATTCAACTATATTGACAAAATCGATAAGTGGTGAATCCATGTGAATAAACAACTTATAAAGTCTTATATATATATATATATATATATATACGTGTAGGTTTAGGTCTACGAAACGCAAAGAGTGCTCGACAACATATAGTTAGAGCAAATTATAGATTTTCGCTTACCTCAAAACTTTTCTGCAACAGGCTGTTTCATCTGTAAAAGAATCATCAGGCAGTTTACAAGTATCGAAAGAAATGACCGCTTATATGCTTCCTGCCGGGGCGTGGGGGTGTGTGTGGGAGACAATGTGTGCATGCATGGCTTTGTTTGCGTTTTTTACGCGAAATTTGTTACGATGACGACATCGTGAAATTATTTCAGCTCTTTTGTTGAGTAAACAATCCTTGTTTTTTTCTTTCAAAATACCCAATTTTTCTTCTAAACATAAATTGCATCGTTTTGATTCTCCCGTATACGAAATAGAATGTTTTAAAATTTGCCAATTAATACTGAATTATCCTTATTGTTTTCTTTCAATGTCCAAATATATTTCCAAAGTTCCGTGTCATTTGCATGCTTTTTATGCTGAAAAGATTTAGTGTGGTTGGCCAATCGCTCTTTGAATGTGGTTGCAGTCATGCCAATATAATTTTTATCGTGTTTGTGTTGCTTACTGTGACTGTTGCTTTGTATACTATGTCCCTAGTCATGCATTGTTTTTGAAGCGGGCAAATGGTGTTTTTTCTACAACTGCAATTGGTAGTGTCCCTCTCCTGTGGCTTGTTATTTCTAGATATGCGTGCATTGTGTTTAGTGATTACTGACTTAATATTGTTCATGCAGCTATAGCTTACTTTAACTGTATTTCTGTTAAAAATTTTATGTAGCTTGTGGTGTGGTGGAAAATGCTTGTCAATTAGACAAAGGAAATTACGTCCCATGTTTGTGCTAACACTCTTGCTAAATGGTGGGTTGAACCAAATGATGTTGCGTTGCCTATTCCTGCGTTGTTTTTGCGGTGTGTGCTGATTGTAGCTAAGTTCATGATTAAAGTTGCTATGCCTAAGTGCGTTCTGATATATGGGTGCAGATTCCTGAAAAGTTTTAATCAGTATTAATTGGCAAATTTTAAAACATTCTATTTCGTATACGGGAGGACCAAAACGATGCAATTTATGTTTAGAAGAAAAATTTTGTATTTTGAAAGAAAAAAACAAGGATTGTTTACTCAACAAAAGAGCTGAAATAATTTCACGATGTCGTCATGGTAACAAATTTCGCGTAAACAACGCAAACAAAGCCATGCATGCACACATTGTCTCCCACACACACCCCCACGCCCCGGCAGGAAGCATATAAGCGGTCATTTCTTTCGATACTTGTAAACTGCCTGATGATTCTTTTACAGATGAAACAGCCTGTTGCAGAAAAGTTTTGAGGTAAGCGAAAATCTATATATATATATATATATATAATTATTTAATGTTTACAGGCATGAAAAAGGTACTCATGGTAGTGTTGCTACACCTGTAAGTGATACTGAAAGTGTTGAGGAGGATTGCAGTGACTGTGAGCAAGACTACCCCTGCAACTACCATGCTGCCAAACTAACACATGGTTTGCTTCTCTTGGAATTCAATGATGCTGTAAAATAGGGAGACGGAGAACGCTTATTCAAAGTATATAGATTAGCAATGCTTTTCTATAAAAAGTATGGTCATGTTAAGTATGCCTATGTAGTTCTTTTTTATTTGTGCCAGATAAAAGCTATATTATCAGATGTTTTGGTTGAAAACAAATTAGTTCTAACAGTAAAGTGAACAATGAATCTATTACAATATATGTACATACTGGATAGCATTGCTATAATGCATTATTTAAGTGTCCTGTCTATTTAACCCATTGATCCCAATTGACAAGTAAACTCGTTTGATGTTAGATAGAGTAAAATAAAACAACGTATGGTGCATTGCATCTTTATGTGTTTAATGAGTTAAGGCCATGTTACACGAGGCAATTTTCGCTGCACCTTGTCTCGCAACGGCGTTGCATTGCAGGTCGCAAGGGAAATTTCCTCGTGTAACACCCCTATTTTGCATCTTGTGTCGCAACGAAAAATTGCGTTGCAAGTTGCAGAGAAAGTTGAAGCAGCTTCTACTTTTCGCAACGCTAGGAGACAAGTTGCAGCGTGTGACATCACTACTGCAACTTGTCTCGCAGTGTTTGGAAAAATAACCAATCACAAAACCGAGTGACTCGCAAGCAGGAGAACAAATTGGTGAAGTCTGCTGTAAAATTGTACATACGCATTGCAGGAACATTCCAGGTCGCCAAACAAGTTGCGTACGTCTGACATGTCACTGCAACCTGCAATGTTTTTTTTCCAGCAAACATTGCGAGACAAGTTGCAGGGAAAATTGCCTCGTGTAACATGGCCTTTACAGAATGCATGTATTTGCAGTCTACTATGAGAACAAAACTAAATGTAACTTACTAAGTCATAATTTAATAAACTGTTACAGAGTACTCACTGTTACTGTCCTTCCAGATCAATTTCATCACTATCAGAATCTGAATTGTCAAAGTAGCCACAGTAATTAACTAGCTGGTCTGTAATGTCTGTGTTGAATGTAGACAGCTGCATATCATCGTAGCTTGGAATATCATCAAATATTTCTTGGAAAACCTCCAGGATATTTATAGCATGTGACAAGGCAAACACAGGAAATGAACTGATAATATCCTCAACAGTGAATATTTCGTTACATCTCTCGACTAGATTGTGGATTAGTTGAACTGGGAATCCATGAGACACAGTTTTGTCAAATGGTAAACAATTTTTTGTCAAATGGTAAACAATTTACATTTTGCAATTCCTTTAACTCCAAAAGTGCAGAATATAACACAGCCTTGTCATCTTCATTTACAGGTCTTGTAATTCTTTGCTGTTTAGGAATCTCTGTCGATGCACTTTCAAATGGGAGAGGCTCAGCAATGCACATATCCATATTGCATTTGCATGAGGTCAAACAATTACTGCAGCAATCATGACCTGGTTCAATTGGTTCAATATTTGGATCAAAGGCACTGTAGCTTGCCACCCTAAGACAGCATGTGGACTTAACAAATGACTTTACTTCATCCTCACAGTGAGTTAGCTGTTGTCCATGGTAAATAACAACTATGTCTGAATGCTTTCCATCACGACCAGCTCTTCCTGCTTCTTTATGGTGGTCTAGCAGATTGCGTGCTGGACCCCAATTGATAATGTACCGAATGTCTGGGAAATTTACACTCATACTCAATGCTGTGGTGGCTACAACTAAGCGTTTATTCCCATTGCTTTTGAGTTGAGAAACTAGCCTCTCTTTGTAATTGTCCCAAGACATGGAATGATAAATACCTATCAGACAATCCTCAGATTCCCTGGATGTTGGCGGGCTGTAAGCAGATGACCCCAGCCTCAACATGAGATAATTAACCACGGTTGAAACATCTTTCATAGTGTTGCAAAACAAGATAGTCTTTGGTGTCTCAGATTGTTTTTTTTACACAATTCAACCAACCAATCTAACTTGGAAAGTCCATCCCTTCTTGTAGGTTTGATTACACTGATCCGCAAATTGGTTCTGTTTGGGCTTAAAAATATTTCTAGAGCATCCAACTTAATTGCAAGACCAGACATGATAACTTCTCGTGTATGCTTGTCTGCTGTACCAGTCAAGGCGAAGACATGTGTTCCTGATTTATAAAAAACAATGTGTGTCACTACATTATAATTTAATCATTTTTAAACATACCAATATTACTAAATTTAAATATTTATAGTACCAGTAAACTTACCTTTCTTGCATAAAGATCGCAAAATTGAGAGATCACCATAAGCAGATCGAAAGCTTTTAGCATTCTTGTACCTGAAATACATACAAATAAAAGTCTCATGTTAAAAATATCATTGTCATAAGAGTCGCATTGTCATTTGTTGCATCAGTCACGTTCTCTCGGGATAATTTCTCCCTAATAGTCTGGTCTTGTATTAAAGCAAAAATGAACAGGTACTATACCTTTTCCCTGTCCCACATCTCGATGGTGTGAGACTCGTCCACAACTATCAAATCGAGCGCATTGTGTAACCTAGATGACCGGTCATTGAGTATTTCGGTAAACTTCTTGTCCAGCACATGTTCAGCTGATGCAAATACAATCTGGTGTGTATCACGATCACTAGCCTCCATAAATTCATCAAGAGTAACACACTTCAAGCCCAACGATTCTCCCTGCTTTACTTGATCTTCGATAATGCTGGTCAATGGGCAGATCACCAAAACGATAGTGTTTGCTTCCCTCGCTTGCGCTATCTTCTTACAATTCATTGCCATAACAAACATTTGAAATACAAAACTTTTACAATATCCCGTTGGCATAACGGCAAAAACATCTCTTCTGTGAAGTAAACAATCCACATTCTGCTCTTGTTCCGTTTTTAATTGAAAAATATGACCGGATTCGACTTTAAGCTTTTTCGAGAGCTTCGGTTATAAACACTTCGTTTGACGCCATCTTGAAAATTGTAGCTTTGGAGCTTTCACTGATCTAATTATAGAGTTCAATAAGAGACAGCCAATCAGAATGCTGCGTTCGTGTACGAACACGGAAAACATAAAAATACCCGGTCTTCCGTGCAGGCCCACTATTCCCCTCCATCAGTGGGCCTGCACGCGGGCTAATAAAATACCGCTTCCGGTTATTTAAAAAATTATTTAGATTGCAAAATGAATATAATAAAGTGGAAATTGAACTTCGTATCGTGCAATTTTTGGTCGGAAATCAAACTTGTGACTACAAATCGCACTCCAGCTTCGCGGTCGTGCGATTTTGTAATCACGCGTTTGATTTCAGACCAAATTGCACTACACTCAGTTCGATTACCATTATGAATAGCAGGGCCGCAGGTTCGTTTCCAGCCAGGGGACCTAAAGTCGCATTTTCCGCAACTGCTCCTGATTAGGTCTAAAAAATGTATATAAATTTTATTTCGAGTATTCCGTCTACATAACACCTTCTACTGTTGGTTCCATCGAACGAAATGCTCAAAAATCTTAATATTCACGAGTTACATGTGCTCGTCGATATTTGGTTTTGGGAAATGTTCTTATTATATACCCTTATTTTCAGATGTGAAGATACATTTTTGGATTGGTAGAATCTCATCCACGAAAGCAAGTTATCTTTCAGCTCCAACTGGTGGGGGACGTGCAGTTTTTTGGCCCAAAGACTTCATCCCTCAAAATATAATTTTTCATTACGATGATAGGGTTCTCTGGTGCCAGTAAATGGATCATGTCTTGTTGCAACGTTACTCACCCAGGGCCAGTACAAGCGGTTTCCCTCGAAACGGAATGCGTTCCCAAAAAGGGTTTTCGTCTCGTTGAAGGCTTAAAGTTTTATGGAGGCTTTATTACTGATCACACAAGAATGTTCTTAAGGCCATCTCCATTTGTTATTCGAGCAAAACTTGCACCATGGCCAGGACCAGATCGTTTGTTTCTACAGCCAGTATTTTCCAATCAGGTAAAGGTTAAACTGAACAGAAAGTTTAAACGCTTATTGCAAGGCCGCTAGTTTTACGTAAGGCGAGCCTTAGACGAGAGGCGGCTGGTTGTACAAATTCGAGAATATAAACCTGTTGCAGCCATGATAGTAAATTTTTAGAACACAGTTATGGCTAATCGTATGGAAAGTTAATATGAATTTTTTACTTGATTTGTATTACTCTATATACAGTATGTAGATTTCTAAATTGAGGAGCAGGAATTGAGTTCGAGGATTCCTGCAGAACAGCTTCAGCGAAAGACTGCTTAGTAAAAGCTAATTCTATTTTATGATCTTTTACTTATTTTTTTAGAAATAAAAGAATGGGCAAAACATGCATCTTGAAAAGGTTACGAAAATTTCAGAAATTATTAGTAAAAATAGATCCATTAATTTTAGATGGGTTATGACTGTAATGAGAAGTGTAATGCAATAAAATAATGTTGTCATACAATTCGTCCTTTCTTCCATATTTATTATGTTTTACTAGATATTTATGTATGCAAGGTCACTAGCCAACTTATTGTATATTATGAAAGCAACTCATATTAAAATTAAAGACATAGCCAAACGTTTTCCTGAGTGGGCGTAGTACACATTCGCGTTTTCAAAAGTTCATATTGAATAGACTGGTAGATACACGTAAGATACACGTAGATGCACTCTGTCGACAATTCATTAGTTTTCCGGAGTGGTATATTTTCTAGTTCTTACCGTAACTCTTAGAATAATTAATTGGGACAAGTATTGTAGGTCCTTACTCGATTGCATCATCTTAAGTGCATCAAGATGCTGCTCGACCTCTCCCTAGCCTTACCAGTCAATGTTGCAAGTTGCAATATTGTCGAATGACGAGTGTCCTCCTATCTTTAAGGCGGTTACTTCTAATGTAATTGTTCCAAGATTTTAGGTGTATACATTTACTCTAACGGCTACGCCTTGCTGATCTATAATAATATACAGTTTGGAAAAGCATACGTCACGAAACTCTAAAACGAGGCGTGATAGCCAAACTTAAAAACAGATGAGTGAAATTTAAATGCCCGAAGTGCCCAAATGTTTTATAAAATTATCAAGGTCTCTGCTTGTGTTATCCGCTTCAGCTTTCAGCTTCAAAAGATATCACAAACTTCGGTCTGGTATACTCAATCTCATAATTCTTCATTAATGGCTAATGCATAGCAGTTGCAGGTAACCAACAGCAATATGAAACTAATTGATTATTTTACATATTGAAATAGCATTGTCCTGAATATTTATCTGACCAACCAAAAATATACATCAGTGTTTATTATACAAATCTGTTTGGGGTGAGTGAGCAAGAAATTACGATTTTGCATGATATAATCGTGCAACTCACCTAATTTCGGAATTTCGCCCAAATTCAAATTCAACAAAACCCAAAATAATGGGATTGCGGGAGGGCACATAGAACGCGATAATGTATGGTGTTATATAAGAGCATTCGCGTGATTTTTCGTCTCTTTGCTGCCGGTAACACTGCACACTGAGGCCAGCGACTGTCTCCAGCCGGAACGTCTTGACAGGAAAATTTTGATCAAATCTAGAAGAGGCCCATTTTGGCCAGATATTCGAATAACCATCAGTATAGAGACAGAAATTCCGACCTTACCGGACTGGCCATAGCAAGTTGCCGGAAATCCCCATTGCCCCTTCATTTTTACATTCCCGATAGTGTCAGGTTATCAGGCTGAAATCATGAGGATTATAATTGAGTATTTCTATCTAAATATCGATCTCCTGAATAATAAGTTAGTCAGTTATTATATCGGGTGAGGAGCTGCATTTAATATATTCTTAATTCTTAATGACTGAACAATAAAAATGGATACAACGAGTGATTTACAGTGAAAAAGTTGATGCTGAATGGTTTCTTTTATGAAACAGGTAACAAATGCAATGTTTTCAACTTTGCAAAAGTACCAAATTCTATCAACTTCATTAAAGGCAGTATCGACCTAGTATATTGAACTAAAAGAGACAAAGAGTTGTGAGCATGAAAAAATCGGAAATTCTTATCTCGCACAGTATTTTCGCTTGTTAGAAAGTTTTAAAAGTCATTATTTGGACTTGGAATATAGAACGCGTGGTGCCAGTGTAGGTAGAGTCTAACGAAGAATCGGCGGTTGAGTAGGATCAATCTACCTGAAAAATACAAGAATAGGGGAAATTACAGAACTATGTATGAGATGAAGTGAGATGTAGAATATCAGCTGATGGCAGGCATAAAAAGAGATCGAGAAGTTAAACGTGAGAGAAGCGCTCATTAATGCCGTGAAGATGAATGGTGTCAAGTTGGGAAATGAGATGCATTTCTTGCCTTTTACGGCTATCGTCGATGCCAGAAATGGGACACAGAGCTCGAATTTTCATGTCTTAAACATTGTAATTTCACGCAGTGTATTTCATGCAGTAAATATAACATGCTCTACATTGGTGAAACACGAAAATGATGACGACGCAACAACGACGCAACAACGACGCCTAAAACAGAAGATTAGCATTTTAAACTGCGCCGAACGCGCAGTAATTGATTAAATGGGCTTTCATGAGAAAATTCATTTCTTTTCAAGTAAAAGCACATGTATGCATTTTTTTAAACTAATTGTTTGCTAAACTAATTGCAAATCAAGTAGGTTTAAAGACGAATATAAGAGATGTCTGTCTAATTTAATTGGATAGTATTAAGCACCTCTCTTCCAAATGATAATTACCCACTCAACCTATATTCCCAAATTAATAGTTTTGAATATGACTTACATACATGGCCGCCGAGAGAATTCGCAGGGCCCGGAGCAATATTTTATCTGGGGCCCCTATGACGTCATTATTTTCAAGCAGCAGCTGTGCTAAGGCATATAAGGGTTCCTACGGCATATAAGGACTCCTCGATTTGGGAGTCTCTAGATCATCGCAAATTGCATTTTCAGAGCTTTCTGCACCTCCTTCGTTAGGCCCTTTCATTAATTAGTTCATGATTTGTGAGTCTATGCTATGTTCTCGCCCCAGTTTAAAAAACTGCCTTCAATCTGTAAGTGGGAGCTTACACCGATCCCTACATTTTGAGGGGGCTTGTGTAAATTTAGGCTCTCACTCTTCCCTGCACCCCCCTCTCGGCGGCACTGCTTACATATATATTCATATAATTCTAAATTACACATAATACATATTATTGAAAGCGCACTGATAATTTCGCGCTTGCATTTTTCTCAATATCTTGAAGAATTAATTGCCTTAATGTTTTTTATATCTTTAAAGACAAAAAGAGAGCCGATTTAATTATGTTTAACTAAACAATTTCGTAATGTCAACAAAATAATATGAATCAACAAAATGTTAGAAGTTCATAGCAATAATAGAAAATTTGGACTCCCTGGCTGTCAAGATATTCTATATTGACAAATTTTCAAAGACTTTTTCGAAAGCAGATCAGGTCATCCTTGAAATATTCCTCAGCGGAAAAAGTAACAGTATTTTATCAAAGAAGAAGTTAAGGAGCTCTTAAACATTGCTGATGATTTTTCTGCCGTCGCCAATTCAATATGCAGCTCAGCACTCTCTTCAACATGGCGTCCCTATGTCTAGTGAATCTTTTCTTCATGATAACTGGTATAGTCCTGGATTGTGTGGTGATAATCAGTTTGTGGAGGTCGTCACAACTTCGAAAGAAATTATGCTACTTTATGATTCTTGTTTTATCCTATTTTGATATAGCAGTAGTCATCATTACTCATCCGACCTTGATAGTTTCTGTTATAATTTCATCAGTGGGAAACTACAGTAAAGAGTTAACGTTAATAGTGGCGTACGTTTGCATGCTTTTGCATAGCTTTGCACTGTTTGCGCTTTTGACCTTGAACATCGAAAGGTTCTTTGGTATACTTCACCCAATTTTCCATCGAACATCAATAACAAAGAGACGCCTTCTATCCCTTTTAACATTTCTGTTGTTTTCAGCTGCTGTCATGTCAACATTGTATTGGCACGAACTGATGATAGCGCACGATTATTTTCCAATGGTCGCTCTATCATTTTTGTTTCTTGTGTTCTTTTACTTAAACTACAAAATGCTTGTGATCGTGAGGTCGAAACGGCGGATTAGAGCTACACAGAAACTTGCGTTCGACTTCAAAAAGACTTCAACATGTTCTTTGACAGTTCTTTGTTTGTTTATCTGCACTTGTCCTAATATTGTGTTGGGCGGGTTATGTATCGCTTGGAAAACTTCGTTGTTCGATCAAGAGATATTGCCATTTAGGCATTGGACCATCACATTACTGTCTACAAATTCCACATTTAACTGTCTGATCTTCTTCTGGAAAAATACGATTCTTCGTCGTGAAGGAATGAAGATAGTAAAGCACTTTCACCCAACGCGTGCTGAGTAGATTCCTAAAAGTAAAGTACCAAAGTTATGGGCAAAGCTTACACACTCGAATAAACGGCAAATGTCTTACTTTTGGAAGAAAACAGCATATAATTGCCATCCTAGCTGGCGACACTTCATTTTGTGTTGGCAAACAGCGTTGGACTTTATGAAAACATCTCGGAAACGACGAAAATTTGCAGGATTTTCTACGGTAGCTAGAGTAGAAAAAGCGTGTCCCTTCGTGTTTGTTATTAGTATTAATATTTCTTTCCAGTGAGCATTAGCTGAAGAGGTTAGCGTGGGTAAATATAGTTTTAATATGTAAAATAGAGAAGCCTCAAAGCGGGGAACACGAAACTATTCTATTTTATTTCATACTTTTGAATGGTATCTATTTCATACATATATATATATATATATATATATATGTAGGTTTAGGTCCACGAAACGCAACGAGTGCTCGATAACATATAGTTAGAGCAAATTATAGATTTTCGCTCACCTCAAAACTTGTCTGCAACAGGCTGTCTCATCGGACATTTACTATCCTAACTCTACTGCATTGTTCAAGGTCAGTATATATCAATGGTCTTTCGTTTAACTTTCTCTCTCTCCAGAACATTGGAAATACGCAATTCCTCTGTGCAGGAAGCGCCGCATCAAGGACACTAAATATTTGAATGCGATCAAACGAGTAAATACGTTAATATTGAGAGACCTCTTTATTCCGTGGATAAATTATCTTATAGGTAGGATTGTCACAAGCGCGCATTGTACATATAGGGTCCTTGCGATCGATTTGAAAAGGACTATCAACTTTTATGCATGTAGTGACTGTTAGCTAGGTAATACGAACAAATGTTTTCTAATATATTATTGAACCCATGTTTTAACTTGGATCATTCTATTTTGTACTCGGTATGATCTCTGTGAGCAACTGCATGTATAGTAACAGTTATTATTCAGTCCACAGAGTGTTGCAGACGTGAAAAATAATCAGTTTTTGACAGCTTTTATATATTAAATATTTATTTGGGAATGTGTCAAAGTCTCTTGTATCCTCGCATCGGCACAGGCGGAATGTTCATCTCACTATAGGTATTATACTGTCGGTTTCCAGAGAACGAGACCTAAGAACCATAAAGTATATATAAATTTCCTGATGATAATTGGCGCTGTTGGCCTACTACATTTCAGACGCAATTTCTAGTTCATTATTTTGTCACAATAATTATTAAAATTGCTATTGGAGTATTGCTCGGTCGCTCCCACGACGAATTTTATCATGCATCAGAAACATTTTATGACAGTGATTTTAAACACTCCCATACGAAAATTTCACATATCATGTAATTGGAACATTTCACATCTGAAAATGAACATTTTACACCTGAAATTCAGACAGCAAACAAATTTGCTCTATCATGGACGTCATTGCTGTTGTTTATGGACGTTTGTTACCGTGGTATCAACACAACAATATAATTCGTGTTCCTTTTTGCTTTGTCTTTGAATTATTTGTGCACAACCAATAGGTAATTAACGTAAATAATGTGCTGAAAGTAAACTTGAACGTTCCTGAGCTTGCTCATAGTTTATTAGCATGAAAACCCTAAAGGCGCTCTGGTTCAATAATTTTCTCGTCCTTTCAAAGTTATGTAAAGTGGTTTATGAAACTGTTTAATTAACTTGCAAAACACGTCGACGAACAGATCGCCACTGTTCTAGTATGAAAGGAGCGTGATATGATTCCAGGGCCTTTTTTAAGAAATCATCAGTGTGGGGCCATAATCGAAAGGGGACGTAACAAGTAGGTGGTGTATTACAGGTGTGGGAAGTTGAAGGGGGGTCTGAAATTTTTTTGTATTCTTGAGTCTCTGTGTCTTGATTTCCTGCATTTTCAGAGACAATTTTTGATATATCCCATCTAAACGGAGCCAGATTTTGTTGTGAGATTACAATAACTTTCCTCTAAACTCAGTTTTTTTCCCTTTTTGGCTTATACTTTGGACAAAAGGGACCTTCACTGGGGGGGGGCAAAAATAGCTTACTGGGGGGGCAACATGGGGGCTGGGGGGCTTTTTCCCCCACAGTACATTAGTTAAAAAAGGCCCTGTATGATTCCGTGTTCCTTTCTTATTTGTATTTCCTTCAGGAGTTATAATGTAAAGAATGACAAGCTTGCAAGTTTACTATGCTTGGTATTTTTACCAATATTCTATTATCCATATTAAAAGGAATCGAAGGAAATATTGGCAATTTTGGGCATGCAGATGCTAAAGGCATAATCAGCAGTTTCTGGAGTTTCTCATACTTTATCAGCATGAAATTCTGTGTAACTCTTCAGCTAAAAAGTTCGAGATTGTCCCTAAAAGCTCTCTAGCTGGTTATATTTTCGGGTCCTTTACCTGTGTGGTAAGTGGGGGTGTGCTAACCATCCTCACTTGCAGCTGCGATCTGAGCTGAATTACGAAGGACGCAGCTCGACTTGATCGAGTCGAATGCTCGGTGTTAAAGGCGCCTCTGGCTGCTACCGTATGACTCATGCCTGATCAGGGAGCACGGCTACGATCGAAGGGTTAGTTTGGGGCTTATCCAAACTCACCCTGTCAACATTCTCTGTGGGAGGAAACTTGAGTACCCGGAAAAAACCCCCGACTTTCGGTAGAGCGTTACTTGACTCTTTTCACATAAGTGTCATGAGTCCACAGCGAGAATCGAACATACAATCTCCGAGGCGAAAGGCGCTTGCTCTGACAACTGCGCCACCGAAGCCCCAATAAGTAAATTAGTGATTTGTGAGGCTGTTAAATTAACCTTTAAATCAAGTGATCTAACAGATAACTACTGTTCTAGTATAAAATGAGCGTGCTAATTGCATGAAATCTAGTCTCATATTACTCAAACTAGGAGTTACTATCGCAAGGAAGTGCTGCCTTGACGCACAAACTACATGGAAAATTCCTGAACATAATTAGTATTAAATATTGAACTTATTGAAATTGCTAATGATACACTGTATGTATTGATTTATTTTGTTGTCAAAACGTTGAGATTACAACACTGTGACTACAACACTATACTATTGTAAATTGTATAGACTATACAGTATTAAGCAAGATATCTGAGTGTGCTATTGTTAATGGAACTCTTGGTACCAACATCAAATGTTAAAATAAGTCATTGTTTACTTCAAAGTTGTCAATGGGATCTTGAATAACTAAATTGAAATCATAGAGGCAATCTCTTTTAATATTTTGTGGTGCATTTAGCTGGTTGTCTGTGTTCATAAGATATTGATAATGCATTTGCCATGTGCAGTCTGTCAGAACAGTATTTCACTCTTTGTTCCCATCTGCACATGTTTCATACATGTATTTAATCAACATTTGGTTCCATCAGTGTTCATCTGTACTTCCCAGTGAATTGTTGAAATACATTATTATACAGCAAACCAACATAATGATGCCTCTCTCCAAAACAACTTTGAAACACATTGCACAGGATCCACACCCACATGATATGTTCGAAATACATAATTCCTCATATAGCAGATTGCACCCCATAAGAGATGATGTAATATATCCATATTAATTTGAAACAACCATTTTGTCCCAGTAAATATACATTTCTGTGTAATCCAGCTGTTCAGATGGTACCAATCAGTGTAATGATTAACATTAAGCTCAGAAAGAATTCGAAAACCCAAAACTATATAACAAAAAATAAATATTTAGAATGTGAATTTACTTGTGTAAGGAAAAAAAGGGGGAGGGAATACGGAAAATTTTAAAGAACAAATTGGTATGTAATTCCATGTAATGTCGAGGCATGCCACAGGAGTCTCTGGCATGTGAGTCGAATAGATAGAAATTATCTGTTTGCTTTACTAAGGCCATCATATAGCCTTCTAATATTAAAATAACATAACTATCATTTAAAAAAGTATTCAAAAGTGCTGTGTGAATATCACAGTAGTAAGGATCAATTTCTCGATCTGTTACAACAAGACCTTGAAGTTCTTTTCCATAATTTATATACCAAATTTGGTCTATATTTTCTGCCTCATCAGGCATATTAATATTACTTTGTGCCTCAATGAACTCTACCACAATGGGTAGATCAATGTTATTTTGTGCCTCAATGGGCTCTACCACAATGGGTAGATCAACGTTATTTTGTGCCTCAATGGGCTCTACCACAATGGGTAGATCAACGTTATTTTGTGCCTCAATGGGCTCTACCACAATGGGTAGTTCAATGTTACTTTGTGCCTCAATGGGCTCCACAACAATGGATAAATGACTCTTTGTCACCATCACAGGTGATGTAGTTGTTTTTGCCTGTACACGTGTACGAAAAGTCATTCGACATGTTCGTGCAACATGAAACACTAACAACTGTAGGTAAGTCTTCTACAGATAAATATTCTACACTTGGGTCTAGGGTTATAAAGCCATTATTCAGAGCTTTTAAGTACATTTTGTCTCCTTGTAATAAGACACTCTTAAATGTTATTTTGGACCACGAGGATAATGGAATATTTCGAGCTGTAAGAAGCGCCGATAAACTCATAAAAGCACATTGCTTGCCTCTAGAATGAACACTAAAAAGCTCATCGCCTTGATGTATATCAGCAGAAAGAAATAAAGGCATACTTACCTGTATTTTTTCAGAAACGTTTTGGTATGTTTGCATTCTGACTTCTTTGTAAAAACCTTTGAAAATCTTGATTTGAGCAAATAGCACATGGAAAAGAACACGCGTGCGCAATACAAGGCGTAATCGTAAATTTCGTACACTCCCCTCATTTTAAATATGTACTAATGAGCCTATATATTCCCCCGGCAATACGAAATCCGGACAGACACAAAATCCAGTTCGCGACAATTCATAACTCCGCGCAGAAGACTGAGTCGAGTGAACTCTGGAGAAACCTTAGCACGTCAAGAATAGTGTGCTGCCTCGCTAACGCTCGGCAGCAATGATGAAGATCCAGGGCTTGGGAATCGAATGTTTTGCCAAATATAAAAAGAGAAAACAATTATGGAATTAATTCAACCAGGTTATGTGGTGAATTCAACCAGGAAATTCCTGTCTATTCATCCGAAATTCCTAGTAACAATGTTCAAAAATTTATAAAACAACCAAATAAAGAAATTCGGCAAGGATATCATGCTCGATTTAAAAACCAAAAAGTATTTTGAAAACAAGGCGCTATATAGCTGAGTATTGTGACTTATATAATATATAATGAATTAGAATACTTGTTAGGAACCGGTCATTATTTATGGATGGGGGGGCTGGGCAAAAATAGTGGGAGGCCACAGGTATAAATAAATAGCTAAAGGGGGGGGGGCTATTGATTTTTAAGGGTAATTGAAAAGGGGGGGGTCAAAATTTGGGATGCGATTAAATTAAATAAATTGAAGTAATTTGATTACAGCAAAGCTGGTTTCCATATTAGCATTTATTGTGGTAAATATTGCAACTAAGTTATGGTCAGTGAATTAAAATGGCCTGTATAGTGGATTTAATCCACTAATTCGACATGGTTATAACAACTGTCAAGAACAAATGGAAATCTGAATTTTGCATTACTCTTTTATTTTAAAGGAACAATTTAAAGGTGGGTTACAGTTGTTTTGGGGCGGGGCCAACTTTGTTTATATTCTGTGTTTACATCGTTATCGTCCCAGTCCCAATGATGGCATTTGGCGTCCTTGATTTAATATACATATCAATGCAATGTCATTTTGCTGTTATATTTGAGTTGTTTCACTTTGATATCTTATCGATTAATCCCATGTATATTTAGTGTCTGGGAATATATCTCCATCGGCGAGTATTTATGAATAAGAGAAATTATCTATGAAAAAGAGGGGGGTCAACAAGAAATTTTCTAATATGAAGGGAGGGAGCCACAATTTAATTTCGGTTTTTTTAGGGGGGGTCTCTCAATTGTAAAAAATTACAAAATAGAAAATTCCCCCCCCCCTTCTATAAATAATGACCGGTCCCTTATAGCTGCAATCATTTACATAATGAATTGTAATGATGCAACGAAACAACACCTCCCTAAATCGACAAAATCGGAAACACATGAACAGATGTGTTCCTTTATGTTCCCCAGATAATTCCTTTATGGTGTTAATGCTATTTATCTTGTCATTTGAAAGTAAATAAAGTGTATTATGAGACCATTAAATTAACTTTAAAATCCGGCTTGGGATAGCCGATCACCACTAATCTACAATGAAGGGCTTAAAGGCGTTGTTATACATGCACTATGCAACTTGTCGCGCAATGTTAGGAAAAATGACTTCAGCGTTCCATTGCAAGCTGTGTTACACTGATCAATATATTTCATGCAACTTGCAATGATCATGATTAAAAATAGCATAAAGACCGCGAGTGCTACTGTTTGGCACCAAAATTGTCATCCAAGAGCCAAAAAGAAGCTATTCAGTGAGTAAACATTGCGAGACAAGTTGCACGAAGGTATGTTACAATAGAGCAATGCCAAAATGCGTTGTAGCGTTGCTGGAATCGTTGAGTAAAGTAGACCGTGATTTTACTTCGTTACTATCATGTTACCGCTTGCAATTCACGTGCAACTTGTTTCGTAAAAGCACCTGGATGATAGAATGCTATAGCTTATTGCTTCGAAGATATGTATACGTGGGGTTTCCCACAAAACAAGACATTATGTAGTCTTGTTGATTCACCAGGAACTCTATGTTTAATCAACCGAAATTCCTAGTAACAGCAAGAGATACACAAACAACTAAATAAAATTAATGCAACCAGGAAAGTTAACTTAACCGAATTGGTTCTATTCTTAATTTAACCATGAAATTTTAAGCGGAGGGTTTTAGAGTGCATATACAGGGTGAATAAAAATCAACGGTTTGATTTTGCTAGTTACCACCAGAAGGCAATATATTGCCGTTCAAAGCCAAAGCATATTAGCATACAAAGATTACGAGCATAAATACTGCATTTGGGTGTTAGAAAAGAAAAAACGGTGGTGTTTAGGCGAATAATTTTACAAAATCTACTCAAGCGCTCTTTTAACTAACTTAGCTATAAAATATAACACTTCCCAGCTATTTTTTGACATTTTTCTCTTCAAACTTATTATTTAAACCATATCATTTTGCCGTTGAAATACAGATTGCTTTCGCCAAAACTTTCATCTGCGTAGCAACGCTTAGCACCCACCAATAAAATACGGTTTTGCCAAGTTCATATTGGTTCAGTTGTTGTATGAAAACTCTTGCCGTTAACAATACCGTAACAAGTTGCTCGCACACTTGGTACATACTTGTTAAAACAGTCTTGCTACAAGCTTGTTGAAACGGACTTGTTACAACTTGAAGACCGAAACCTTGTCAACAAGTTGTTCCAACAAGCATGATATGGCTTGTTTCAACAAGCCAACAACTTGCTACAAGTCTGCAAACCAACAAGTTCTAACAAGATTGATGACCCAAGTTTGCTATAGCTTGATAAAATGACAAGCTTGTTACAATTTGTCAACAAGCCTGCTACAAGCTTGTTAAGCCAACAACTTGTCAACAAGATGTGAAATTTTTACGTGTGTACACGCGTAAAAACGCACAAATTGTAACAAGTCTCCAAACAAGTTGTTACAAATCTGTTCACAAGCTGTCAACAAGTTGTCTTTGCAATGCTTGTTCCCAGTCAGGGCCGGACCTACGGGTGGGTTTGAGGCGGTGTCACACACCCCAGAAATTCTATTTGGAGTTTCAGTCAGCAGAAATGCTATTTTAGTCGACAGATAAAAATATTTTTGATGACTAACAACAATGTAGTCGGTAGTTCTTCGTTAGTCAGTTTGAAAGCGAAGGACACCCCTCTCTGATAAATTTTCTGAGGACGGCCCTGTTCCCAGTTGTTGTAACAAGTTTGGAACAAGCTGTTAACAACTTGTAACAAGCTTGATGGCATTATCAGACTTGTTACAAGGTTGTTCCAACAGGTCAGCCATGACACAACAAGAATGTTACAAGGTTGACAACTCAATGTCGTAACAATATTGTTATATCAAGCATGTAACGGACTTGTTGGAAGAACCTTGTAACAAGTCTGATAATGCCATCAAGCTTGTTACCACTTGTTAACAAGTTGTTCCATACTTGTTGACAACTTGGGACAAGCAGCGCGGTGACAACTTGTTGACAGCTTGTTGGCAGACTTGCCAAGATGTGAGATTTTTGCCTGTGTAGCTGGCGACACTACATTTCGTGTTGGCGAACAGCGTTGGGCTTTATTATGAAAACATCTCGGAAATGACGAAAATTTGCAGGATTTTCTACGGCAGAGTAGACAAAGCGTGCCCTTTCGTGTTTGTTATTAATTTTTTTTCAGAATTTTTTCTAATTCGGCAGAGCTAAATAAAGAAAACACGCGCTAAGCAGAATACGACGGTGAAGTGTAGTTGACGGCCTAGGGAGCTAAACGATAGCCTAAAGAGCTAAGTGGAAGTAGATTAAAGAGCGAAAACGCGTCTGATATTACTGCATTATCTGGTTGAGGTGGACTAATCATCTTTAAATAAGTCAATGAGAGAAAATATCTTGAACGTGTGGTGCCACTGTAGGTAACGTCTATACAGTAAACTTCGGGTCTTTCACACTTGCTCCAAGCCTCTCTCTCATTGGCGGTCTGTATCGATCCACTATAGTGTAAATAGCATGACGTAGCGACGGGAGGCGGAGCGAGAAATAGATAGTTTAATTATTCTGTTACCCGCTCCCTTGGAAGTGAGCATTAGCTGAAGGCGTTAGCGTGGGTAAATATAGTTTTAACATGTAAAATAGAGAAGCCTCAAAGCGGGGAATACGAAACTATTTCGTAATTTTGAAAGGTATCTATTTCATATATATATATATGTGTCTGAGTATTGTACCACATGCACTTGGTGAGAGCAAGAGAATGGTGTATAAATACGAAGTCACTCACATCTAGACTGCGCTACAAGCTGCACTGACGAGCCGCTGAACGGCGAAACATACATGTCTGCAGATTTGTCTATATAATTATATATATATATTGACGTATTGATAACCATTCAAAAAATGAAAATATGAGGTTTGAGGAATAGAAAGATTTTTACATTTTTCTAGAAACATTTAAATGAAGCAAAGTGAGCCGAGTCTTAGGATTGTCGTATTTAATCGAGAGCAAAAGTATTAAGAAACGTCGCCCTCGAATACGCGCCGCATTTACTCACAGCAACGCAAAGCATAATTGAAGAACCGTTCCAGGGGATTGTTTGAGCTGTAAACAACTACAGTACATCTTAAACTTTGATCAGGCCCGGACATTTACTATCCTAACTCTAATGCATTGTTCAAAGTGAGCATATATCAATGGTCTTTCGTTTAACTCTCTCTCTCTCTCTCCAGAACATTGGAAATACGCAATTCCTCTATGAAGGCGGATAATAATAGTAAACGCCGCCCACAAATACGCGCTGCATCAAAGACACTAAAGATTTGAAGACGGTCAAACGAGTAAATACGTTAATATTGAGAGATATTTTTATTCCATGGATAAATTATCTTATAGGTTGGATTGTCACAAGCGCGCATTATAAATATAGGGTTCCTTGCAATCGATTTGAAAAGGACTATCAACTTTTATGCATGTAGTGACTGTTAACTAGGTAATACGAACAAACGTTTTCAAATATATTATTAAACCCAAGTTGTAACTTGGATCATTCTATTTTGTACTCGGTATGATCTCTGTGAACAACTGCATGTATAGTAACAATTATTATTCAGTCCACAGAGTGTGGAAGACGGGAAAAATAATCAGTTGTTGACAGCTTTTATATATTAAATATTTATTTGGGAATGTAACAAAGTCTCTTGTATCCTCGCATCGGCACAGGCGGAATGTTCATCTCACTATAGGTATTATAATGTCGGTTTCTAGAGAACGAGACCTAAGAACCATGAAGTTTATAATATAAAGTTCCTGATGATATTTGGCACTGTTGGCCTACTACATTTCAGACGCAATTTCTAGTTCATTGTCACAATCATTATTAAAATAAATTGCTATTGGAATATTTCTCGGTCGCTCTCACGACGAATTTTACCATGCATCAGAAACATTTTATTTCAGTGATTTTAAACACTCCCATACGAAAATTTCACATATCATTTTCACGTGCATGTGAAATTCTATGTAATTGGAACATTTCACATATGAAAATGAACATTTCACACATGAAATTCAGACAGCAAACAAATTTGCTCTATCATGGACGTCATTGCTGTTATTTATGGACGTTTGTTACCGTGGTATAAACACAACAATATAATTCGTGTTCCTTTTTGCTTTGTCTTTGAATTATTTGTGCACAACCCATAAGTAATTAATGTAATTAATGTGCTGAAAGTAAACTTGAACGCTCCTGAGCTTGCTTATAGTTTATTAGCATGAAAACCCTAAAGGCGCTCTGGTTCAATAATTTTCTCGTCGTTTCAAAGTTATGCAAAGTGGTTTATGAAACTGTTTAATTAATTTGCAAAACACGTCGGCGAACAGATCGCCACTGTTCTTATTTGTATTTCCTTCAGGAGTTATAATGTAAAGAATGACAAGCTTGCAAGTTTACTATGCTTGGTATTTTTACCAATACTATATTATCCATATTAAAAGGAATCGAAGGAAATATTGGCAATTTTGGGCATGCAGATGCTAAAGGCATAATCAGCAGTTTCTGGAGTTTCTCATACTTTATCAGCATGAAATTTTGTGTAACTTTTCAGCTGAAAAGTCAGAGAATGTCCCTAAAAGCGCTCTAGCTGGTTTTATTTTTCGGTCCTTTTAAAATAAGTGTGTGGTAAGTGGGGGTGTGCTAACCATCCTTACTTGCAGCTGAGAGCTGAGCTGAGTTACGAAGGACGCAGCTCGACTTGATCGAGTCGAAGGCCTGATGACTCATGCCTGATCAGGGAGCACCGCTACGATCGAAGGGTTAGTCAGTTTGAGCTTATCCAAACTCACACTGTCAACATTCCCTGTGGGAGGAAACTGGTGTACTCGGAGAAAACCCCCGACTTTCGGTAGAGCGTTGACTGACTCTTTTCACATAAGTGTCATGAATCCCCAGCGAGAATCGAACATATTTCTCAGAGTTGAAAGGAGATTGCTCTGACGACTGCACCACCGAAGCCCCAATAAGTAAATTAGTGATTTGTGAGGCTGTTAAATTAACCTTTAAATCAAGTGAGCTAACAAATAACGACTGTTCTAGTACAAAATGAGCGTGCTAATTGCAGGAAATCTAGTTTCATATTATTTCAAATTATGAAGATCCAGGGCTTGGGAATCGAATGTTTTGCCAAATAATAATATACATTGTCAAAAAAACTGAAGAATAACAAGGCCAGTGCTAGTGACTCTATCAAATGAAATTATTAAAGTGCCTATCACCCATTTTTTTATTTGATAAATAGAAAGCATAGTAACTACAAATAAGTTTTCGGCATACTTTTTTTTAATATTCATTTTTATTTTCATATTATTTCGTGATATAAAGTGCAGTATATAATTTTGACCGAGCGCGCCGTGGACTGGTACCTGAGATCAGCTGTGACGTAGGGCGAGGAACTCGGGTTGTTTATACAGAGATAAAATATAGTGGGATTCAACTGTATTTCAAGCAAATTGTGACTTCTTTTGAGTCTTTTACGGTCCAAAATGTATTCAAAGTCTTCTGACTCTGATCAGTGGTCGGTTTCTGATGATGACTCAGAATTTAACTATATTCCGGGCAATTATACGCTCATTGAAACGGAGATTATGCAAGCTTCTGACAGTGAAAATGGCGATTGCGAAGATGATCAACAGACTAGCTGTGATGTTGAACCGTATTCTACCGAACCTATGGCGGATGAATAATGGATTTCAGAGTACAGGCAACGACAAGCGGAGAAAGAACAAAAGCTAGCAAGTTTAAAAGATCGTCTAGCGGGAAAGGAAAGCCTTAGTAATTGGTGAGTATTAAAGCTCGAAGCTTCTATGACAAATAATTTGTTCTAAATCTATGTATATAAAAAATAAAAAATGTAAAGAGTAATTACTGCCAATTGGCAATTGCAATCAAACGCGCCGCGCGCCGAATTTTATGAGTTGTTTGCCTCAGTCAACGTTACGTTGTCCTTATATAAACGTTACCTTTAATAAATTCGATATTTTTCACGAATAACCGTTCTCTATTCGCTTGCAAATGATCGTAGGTTATTGTATAAAATCACTATTATTGTTATCTCATTTTAGGTGCTCTTGTGGAAATTGCTCTGTAGCCTTGCTTCAAAATGCTAACGAGTGTTTGTGTTGTCAAGACATGGAGAAATGCGTAGAGTCCTTATCAGATGAATGGGTGCTTCAAGATATGGAAACTGCTCCACAATGCATAACACTACATCCAGCATTTAACACGGTATGCCTCGAAAGATGGTCATTGCGCCATTGCGGTTGGCAGTGGGAAAATACAGAACCATTGATAAAAAAAGTTATCAGCAAATTGGTTCAGAGGAGGCGTAAGTTAAATCATAGGCGGATTTTCAGATTTTGCTCTGGGGGGGTGCCGAAAATGTAGGGAGGTGCCAAAAATTTAGGGAGGAGGTGAGCGACAGGGTGCGTAGTGCCGTTGAGCAAGCTGCAGCAGGGGTCTGGGGGCACAGTTGGCAATGGGGGTAAGAGGGCGAAGCCCCCAGAACATTTTGAGATTTTTGGTCTTAGTTCCCCCTGCACCCCCCCAGAAAATCTGCCTATGAGTTCAATTCAATTCAGAATATTCAACTTGTATTTTTTATTGTGATTGTTAACACTTGGTTGAAATGGTTTCTGAAAGCCAACTAATAAACATCTACTGTATGTGTTTAGTTGTGTCTTTGCAATTGTATTATAAATTGATAGGTCACTTAGAATAGACTCGTCCTACCATATATCATAACTTCAAATTGATGTCAAAATTTCATTGATAGGTTCATGAGAAGTCTGGCATATCGGCAGTTTATACACCTTGTGTATGACCGTGTAGTAAGAAGCAAATTCCAACTAAAAGACAACAATGAAGGCTTTGTTGGCTTTGAAGATGAGGAAATGGATGACTAAGAAATACAAAACAAACTATCCATAGAAGAATTGGGAACATTATGGGGCTATACGCCTTTTCGGGGCTCACGATGCCATCTTTCCAAGTGGGGCAAACACAATGGTAAAGCCATTATCTCGTTCCAATGGGAATGCTTGTCCCTAGAGTCATGCTATTGTTGCTCTATTATGTTTGCCCCACTTGGCAAGATGGCATCGCAAACCCCGAAAAGGCGTATCTGAGTAAAAAATTATGAACAAAATATATTGTTGAATCTAATCTGTAGATACTGCATAAAAGTTCCTCATCCCTCAATTTGTTTAGCAAAATCACTGTATTAACTAAACCATTAGCTGGCAATGTGCCCAGATGCACCCTACCTTAGTATTTTACTTTGTCTAAGGCCAGACGATTTAACTGTTAGTGGTAGAGTACTGCCAGTTAATGGGTTAACAAAACTATATACCAATGTCTGAGGACCCTTTTTGAAATTTGTTACCGTCACTGATTAGGCTTCCTGTATAATTATTAAATATTATTTTGTTGACCCATTAGCCAGCATGCATATGCACCCTACTTTAGTATTTTACTCTTTCTAAAACCAGGCAATTTTACTCGATGATGGTAGGGTACTGTCAGTTAATGAGTTAATCTCTAAATAGCTTCCCAGCTATGAGACTAATTATGAGAATTTAGTTTTTATCAGTTGATTTACAGTCCCTGATGATAACCTTTAGGCATATTCAACTATGCCTGCATATTTTTTGGGCAGTCCTTCACATTCTTGTGCCCTTTCATGGGATTCTTGCATGATCTGCAAAGTCTTTATCTTTTTGGAGCAACAGTTGTTGAAAGGGGCTCAGTCACTAAAATACAAGAAATGTAATTCATTAAATGAACCAACAGAAAATATGTCCACAATGTGAATGTTGCAATTAACTCATTAATTAGCAAGACCCTCCCCTTGACAAGCAAAATTATCAGCCAAGCATATTGCAGTTCAATAGATTAATGCAACTACAAGTATTTCTTTAGTGTACCTTGCATAGTCCGAGGGACCTCTTGCACAACCATAGCCTTTCTCCACATTTCTGTTGCTTCCTTTCTTGGTTGCTTTACCAGCATGGTGTTCATGTGAGCAGGTGTCATGCTCACAAGCTCTTCTCTTGCTGCCTTCAATTTTTTGTTCAACTTTCCATGAACAAAAGTGTTGAAAATTTCTTCGACATAATCTATTCTAGTGGACATAATGTAGTCATTTTTAGTATTTAATTAAGAGGGACTATTTGGTGGATCCTAAACTGATTTTCTTACCATAATTTGCACAGTAGCCTCCCCATCTTTAAATTTTGGGTAAACTACTTTAATTTGTTCACTGCCATCTTTATTTTTTTGGTCTTTCCGATGCAGATTGTTGTTGAAGTGAATAGCTGCAATTATGTGTCTGAAAAACAATAATGGCATGATATGGATAAGCACAGTTAATTTAGTGTTATTGGTTGTAAACTGGAATATTCTAGTACAGTATGCTGATCAATGAGCTACCAAATCCTGAGTTTCCAAGGACTGCAGTAACCACAAATTAGGTATATTTGGCAAGCGCAAATTGTTATAACTAGCATGAGCCAGGCATGAGCCTAATATATGTGTATATATGAACTTGTGGTTACATAACTCAGTCGTGAACGTGCTGAAAACATCAGGATTGCAGAACTGCATGTTGTCAAATGCTGTATGTATATATAATTTTCATGATGTAGTTTACCTGCAGTATAGTCCTTGATATGAGTAGGCTATCATTTTGGGGATGCTCTCTCGAGGAGGCGCAGACGGCAGTGTCATGACTTTCGACGCGTGGTTCGCCGCAATCGCTGCATCCCTTCTCAATACCGCACGACTAACGAAAGTCGTTACAGGGATCGATATAAATGGAGTTTCAAAATCATCGGCCTTAAAATGCTGTGAACAAAGCCGCGAGCTTGCAGTTGGCGACCATTTCGCCCGTTTTGTTCGCACAAATGCAACCCAACATCGCCCTCTTTTCTTGTCTAAATCGTTTTCTTCTGGAAACTTATGAAGACCAATACTCTTGGAAGGGTCAGGAAGGTTCGAACAACCGCCAGCTACACATCTATTGGGCATGTTTTCGTTGAAAATGCAGTGAAAATACCAAGCTCAATAGTGGAGAATAGCGGAGAAGATGTAAATATGATATTAGGTTACTCGCGCTACGTCACTAGGCCCAATCCCTCGAGATATAATCGCGCTCGGCCAAAAGAGAAATCATGCAAAAAATGCGTTGTTTTGGTACTTTTAAGGCTCCGAAAAACACACAAAAATACGCTAAAATGGAAATATTATTTTTAAATGCCACTATTTAAGGGTTCTACTGTACATTATGATATAAAAAAAATTGGGTGATAGGCACTTTAAGCTGGCAGTTAAAACCTTACCATCGTACTTTACAAAACTTTTTAATAGTATTTTAAATCATGGGGAATTTCCGTCACTATGGACCAAAAGTTTTAATGTTCCAATACATAAATCTGGTGAGACAACTGATCCAAATAACTACAGAGGAATTTGTATTGGTAGCTGCTTAGGAAAACTATTTACATTGATAATGAATACCCGTTTAAACAATTTTTTGGAAGAAAACAAAATAATAAATGCCAAATAGGTTTTCGAAATAAACATCGAACAGCTGATCATATACTCGTCTTGAAAACCATAATAGACCATTATAAGCTAAAGCGAAAACCAATCTTCGCTTGCTTTATTGGCTTTAGGAAAGCCTACGACAGTGTATGGAGAGAAGGCCTTTTTTATAAATTATTGCTATACGGATGTAGTAAAACGTTTTTACGATGTGTTTTAAGTATGTATTCCACTGCTAACTATTCAATTAACTTATTGACATACCTAACTTATTTAATCATTCATGTGACCCGGTAAGGCTTGGTAACACGGAATTTAACTGTTTACTTTATGCAGACGATTTAGTGCTATTATCGGAATCGCAGGAAGGTTTGTAAAAGTGCCTCCTTTGAAATTGGCCACACATTTTAAAGCATTCGTTCTAGTCCATACTTTCGTATTGAAAACCTTCGTATTTCCACGTTTTTACATGAATTAACGACGTTTTGTCAAATTATTTTGACCTTTCAAAACATAAGCGCCATGTTGAGTTTAAGATCTAGCCTGCGAACAGGACAAATTGAATGATGTAATGGCCTTGGGGAACATTACGTCATTGCATTGTAAGCCACTTGCTGATTGGTTATCAATTTAAATAAGCTCATCGCTGAATGACCACAAGCTAACAGCCAACAGCACGATGGCAATATATCTGCATTCGCAGATACAAAAATCATATTCAACAAAATAAGTTAAGAGTATTTAACAAAATCAAAGTGAACTCTGATTTTGAAAAATACCTTTCGGAAATCCATAACGTTAAACACCGACAAGCAGTTACAAAGTTGAGAATTTCAGCACATAGGTTACCAGTTGAAACTGTATAATAATATTTCTTACTGCGATAGAATATGTAAACATTGTGATCTGAATGAAGTGGGGAATGAACAACATTACCTAATGTCATGCAGAAATGCAATGTTTGTAACCCTAAGGAATAATTTCATTGAGAACTTGTATAAAATTAATAAATCATTTATGTTATTCAATTTACAAGACCTGTTTCATTATGTTATTGCTATGCGTGATAGAAATATTTTAAAAATTTCTTCCAAATACTGTTATGACATATTAACAACTTTTGATCTACTACAATCATTGGTTAAAGCACCTTTTACACAATTGTTCACATTTCACTCATTTGTGCGAAGTGGGGAATGTGTGAAACAAGTGCCAGTTGCCTTCGTTTTGATGTCGGGAAAACGCAAACGGGACTACCGGAAAGTACTAAAAGCCATCAAAGACAAAACGAAGGACAGGAAAC
This sequence comes from Trachythela sp. YZ-2020, assembly GCA_016169945.1. Classification (NCBI taxonomy): domain Eukaryota; kingdom Metazoa; phylum Cnidaria; class Anthozoa; order Malacalcyonacea; family Clavulariidae; genus Trachythela; species Trachythela sp. YZ-2020. The sequence goes on along the minus strand of JADLSH010000025.1, from coordinate 934,007 downwards.
TCGAGAAGATTTTTCTCGATTTCGAGAGTGCGCTGTGGCGAGCTATCCCACATGTTTTTCGAGGTGTGCTGATCCGTGGCTGCTCATTCCATTGGGCGCAATGCACCTGGAGGAAGATTCAAGACATTGGTCTGGCCCCAGCTTATAAGAACGACAACGCCACCCATAAGCTGTGCAGAAAGTTCCTGGCTCTGCCATATTTACCAAAAGAGCACATACCAGCTATGTTCGAGAACCTTGCCACAAAGGTCACTACGCCAATGTTGACTGAGCTGGTGACATATATTCGTGTGAACTGGATAGAAGGTACTTAATTGGCTATAAGTAATTATCAGTTTAGTTGACACGCTGCAAGGTTCTTGATAGGTAACCGTGACTAGTTCAGGTTTATGCTCCTTAATATGCTCATTTCGGTTTAGCTTGTCTTAAAGGAAGTCTAATTATTATACTTAAAACATCTATATTTGTGATAATCACAAAATACTAATATATTTGTTATTGTTATTGAAGGTGAATTATGGAAACCAGAGACCTGCATGGAGTGTGTTCAACCAAGCTGTCCGAACCAACAACGACGTGGAAGGTTGGCACGGTATGCTCAACCGACATGCGACACCTTTTATTTGATGGTGCGACTCCTCCACGAACAAGCCCAACTTGTAGACATGCAAGTGCGATTGGTGTCTGATGAGAAACTGAAGAGAAGGCAAAGAAAGAAATACCGGCAAGTAGAAGGTAAACTTTTTGGTAATTGGGCTCAGTACATCGCTGGAAGAATGTCAGCCATGAAACTACTTTCAAAGTGTTCTTATCTTGCCTGTCCAGTGTGAACTTGACACTAGGTAAATGTATAGAGATGTTGGTATATATTAAATATATTGGCTATATATATTGTATATATTAAATTGGCTATAAGATAATTATAAGAGGCAGCTCAATCATGCCCTGTAGCAGGAATTCCACTCACGGAATTTTATATTATAACAATTATTTCATGGACAAAATATATAATAAAACATAGTACAGTTTTTCTTACCTCAAACTTACCACTACACTGTGTTTCATCCGATAATGGAACCACCTGAAGATTCCACTATTGGATGAAACACAGTGTAGTGGTAAGTTCGAGGTAAGAAAAACTGTACTATTTTATTTTTAACTGCACTCTCATTTTCGTGAACCAAAACACACTCGTAACATATAATTCATAAAATACACAACTGTTCGAGCAACATCTTAGCCTTTCGCTGATATTTTTCAGGAAACTGGCACATGATGTAAGTACAAACAATTATCACTCTAGAACTATACTAGAATTGCTCAAAAAGTTGTGTATTTTATGTTTTATAAGAAGAGCTTGCTACATGGTTATGATTGGGCAGCCTGTGAGCAGTTTCAACAGCGAAGCAGCAAGTACTATAAACTATATATTGAATATGTTGTATATATATGGCCATTGGCAATCTTATATTTCATTGTATATATTTCTGTGTGTCCTACGATCTACAAATAAATAATATTTATTTCTACTTTTTTATTTCCTTTTGCATTGTTTACAGTACAGTTTATAATTTAAAAATTTAAAAACAATTTAAAATTTTTGGTTTAAACTTACGTATTTCGCATTCTGAAATTTGGGGACGTTTTGACTAGAGGACGTTAACGTTTTGACCTGGGGACGTTTTGACTTGGGGACGTTTTGACTTGGGGACGTTTTGACCGGTAAGCGATAGGGCATTTGAAATTGATTTTCTATTTGGGCTGTATTAAATTTTGGGCTGTATAGAGCCACGTACTGATTACCAGATAATATAAAACAATATTTCCACGCCAGTTCTTAAACCATTTATAATGCAATGTTAGTGCAGTTCAAATGGTTTGGCATGAAGCAACCTTTTCCTGCAGGGGTTTTCCTGTCTGGATTCAAATTTTGTGTCACATTATTAAGCATTTATACTTTTTTGTCGTCTTATATTTATGTGCAAATATTTATGCATGAATTTGTCATATTACTCACAAGAAACACAAGGTATATACACAAGATATAATGGCATATATGATGACTAACAAATAAAATAAATACTTACCGTCTCCAATCGTATTGTGGATAATTGCCTTAGTATTTTAGCCGTCTCTTGACCGTGAAGATTTTGGAAAACAAGCTTACAATCCTTGGTATGGCCGTCATCCAGCACCAGTTGACTATGCTTCACTCTAAAATGCTGTGTTAAACCGGTGTCTTCCAAAAAGAATTTAATTTCATCCATGTCTTTAAAACACTCCAAACATATTGTCCTGCCGTTCACTTTCGCCTCTTGAAATGGTCTATTTGTGAATGACAAAATAGTCTCAATCGCATGTGCACCTCCATTTTATTGAATATTTATGAGCCACTCGCGTAGTGCCCTGTTTTTCCCTCGGAAATATGACGCCATTTTGAAACAATATATGGCAGAGGCTTCCGCGATTTCCCCCTTCCCTTCACTCTGTGCGCGCTCACCCCACTCCTTCAAAACTTCATGTTATACTAAATATTAAAGCTTCGCTCTCTCCGTGTATTAGACTATAAAGCGTTCGCAAGCCTCTGCGGAGGAGAGTGTTCATAAAAGCAATGCCAATTATAACTAGATGGCACTAAACCTTTGCGCAAAGCCTAAAATGTTTCATCTTATTATAGCTAGTTTTCTATATCATATTTATTTTCCTGTACAAAATATCAGGCATGACGTCTAATAAATACCAAACAGTATCAGCAAATATAGCAACAAATTCCTAGTGTTGTTAATTATAGTATCAATTGGTATCTTAATAATACATTAGACTTGTCTCTCTTTTCACACTGTAATATTAAATGGTTACTGAAAATTGCTATAGAGTTGAAGTAAGGCTGCGTATATTAATAGTCAGAGAGAATCAGTTACTCGCATCATTCTTACAATTGTATGTGAGCATTATTGCCCACATCAAATGTTTACATTTGTGGAAGCGCACACTTGTATCGTTTGCAACAATCTAGTAAACCCAGAACTAAAGTCATAACCTGATATGTGCTTTTCGGCTCTGCACCATTAATGCTATTACACACTACTGCAGTTAGCAGGCTGTATATGTTTTGTTTCTTATATTATCATTGTTGTAGTGTGCATATACCTCCAAACACAGATATTATAACAGATGTTTTGTTTAACAGCTTTTAGTTAAACATGTTATAACTAACTGTTGAATCAGTGAACATCAACATACATTTTACTCAATCAAATCTACATCAGCTATAGAACTCTTAGGAATTATTACTGAAGATGTGGTTTAAGAAAGGATTAAACTAAAAAAAATAGTCTTTTAAACACATATTAATAGCGAGAACGACAGGAGAATTTGTAGATTCCATTTGTTAGCATTTGGCAATATGAGTGATAACATAAGTGAGTGATCATATAGTGATCTTACATAAGCAAATTGTTTGCATAGTTTCGTTTCTTCAAGACAACGACAGGTAAGAAAAATTATGAAAATATTCCTATGCAAGTATTTAAATTTACAAATATGCAAAAAGAACTACACAATTCTATTGTGAGAGGCAGAAAATTCTAACTCGATTTAGGGCATTTTTCTGTTATAAGTAAGACGACGCCATTTTGTTTTTAACAACAACACTGCTGGATAAATTGGAGCCCGCGCTTACTGGAGCAAATTGCATAGCAACCGACCATCGTGTTAATGTAGATTACGCCTGAGGTGCATATAGGAATAAGTAAGGTATATTTAGGTAGGTATAAGATAGTCTAATCAACACCCTCTGTATGTGTGATCTCAGTTATAGGCATTTGGTAATGTGACCCGCCGAGCTTAAAATATATAGTCAATAATTTACGTAGTTCTTTGTTTTTTTTATTATTTCCCGAAGCCGGGACAGCTTAATCCAGACGGGAAAGATTGTAACGAAAGTATGTATAATTGTATAAAACAACATCTTAAATAGACAAATATAGAGAGCAGGTACGGGTTATCAACGGCCATTACCACTTGTACATCTCAACGCTGATTGGTTGACTCGGAATCACACCACAACCCCAGATCACGTATACTAAGACCCCCTGAACCGTACGTAACATAAAATGGCGAGCCCAGCTGAACTCCAGCAGTGGAGGCAGAGTAACCAAACAGTGAAAGCAAAAGCTCAAAAACAGAACTTACAAGACAAACGAAACGAACGAAAAAAGAACGTACTTTTATTATTTTGTATCATTTTGTAAACGTTTTCGCTACCTTGCGTAGAGATAAAAACATTTGATAACAAAAATATATTAAAGTGGTTAAAACCTCGTAACAATATTATATAAAGGCGTTCTGCGAATTGCAGAGGTCATCCAAATTAAGGCCTTCATTTTTCCTAGGGGGCAGTTCTAAATATAAGATGTGTAATTCTAAACCTAAAATAGGCAGTTCTAAATTTTAAATTCTAAAATTCAGTTCTTGGAGCTTTTGGGAAGCATACCCTGTGCGCGGAACTCAAAGGACAGCCAGTATTTCTCCTGGTTCCCGCTAATACCGTCTGCTACGCAGGCTATATGCATATCTATATTATTGCAAAACATTCAATCCGTAATATCCGTAAGTCGAGATTCTATGTTTAATGATCAACAGCTTTGAAACAACAATTTATACAAAAATCAAAATATTGGATTAGACGCCGATATTTCATATTGCCATGAAGCGCAGACTGTTAAACTATTAAAAATTTAGAAGATTTATTCTTAAATAATCTGCATGTACATTGAACGTTTTCAAAATATTCATTTCATTTCTAAACTGCAGGTGAAACTTTGATTGATAGTTTAAAGTGACATTTGGCTACTCAATTAGATCTTCAAAGAAGCAAGGTAAATTCATTAATCATAATGTTAGCTTTAAATGTTTAATGAACTTAATTGCATGCATAAACGTGCGATGCGTGACTATAATTATATAACGCCCCAACTTTTGCCAGCAAGTGCAGTTTTGCAGCAGACGGTCGCGATGCAACGACTAAACTACTTAGCCTGTCTCGTTCTGTAAAGATAAAATGAAACGTTTTCTTAAAAGAGCGTTCTTGTCAGTAAAATTTCTGTTCCTGATCTTGTTACCACAGGCTATTAAAATGGAAGAAGAATACTGCAGGCCCGAGGATGCAACGAACATGGCAATTCCTTTTCGTTTGTTGTACAAAGGTAAATTTCATATTCGAAATGTCCGTCATGCTTACAATATTTCATTCAAATTTTAGAGCATCAAAAGATATTCGAATGACTTCATGTCTTCGCATCACAGTTTCAATTACTTACATGAACGAAGTAGAAACAGCCTAATTGACATTGCAAGGTTTTTGGTTTGAAACAATAGAACTATAGAGCAATTAAAGATATTTGTGTAAAATGAAAAGTCAAAATTGTGTAAAGTACTATACAGCACACCTACTAAAGATGAGTTCATCAAGAACACGAACCTTTTATACTTAATCATTTTCGCTTAGGTCTTATTTTAAAGCCTGTTCTTTTCTCTTTCCAACAAGTCATCATTGGTGTTTTTAATGCTAGTAATAACTGAACAAGAAAATTTTTTATAGAACCTATCAATTTTAGATGCCACATAATTATGCAATATTACTAATGTTATTCCATAGTCGCGTGTCAAATTCTTGAAAACGATTTCACGAGAAAAAGGATTAGAAACAATTTAATAACTTCTCACGAGATATGCGCTAGTTTTAGTTATTGATACTCCGAAATCCAATCCACAAATACCGTAAAACAATTTGGCGTCCATGCATCATCACACAAACGCCGTCGATCGCACGGCAATGTGAACAGCAATTGGTTCATGCTTAAATCATGGCTCAAACCTCCTTTAAACCACCCTTTAGGCATGCCGTAGTTGTTTGGTTTTGACGATTCATTACAAAAATGTTCAGTTTTATCGCTTTGTTGATAAAAATATATTATTAGTATATTATCTCAAATTTTAGATTCTCCAATTACAGTCACTTAAAATATTAGTATTCGCAAACCAATCGTTGAAATTTGAAACGAAACCAACGGTTAGAAAGCCGAATGGCTAGGCTTTAAAATGAACATAAACATGAACATTTTACTCTAGTAGTCTTTTCAAATTTACATTTGAAGCGAGGATTCCGTTTTTATATACACCCTGCATCGGCTGCATGTGTATAAGGGAGAACATATTGTAATGTTGTTCCAATTTTCTCGCTTATTTCTATTATAAAAAGTTTTTGACACCAAACTTTTATTTGCAAGTTTATCTATTTTAAAACGATTAACATTAGTCTGTCAAGCATGGCATTCTGCAGTTTCTGTTTTCGCTATTTGCTTAGAATAAATATACTGTGTGGCCACACACATAATGCATGTCAAATTTGGAACCTCCATTTGGGATTACATTTATTCATCTTAATTTTAAATGGTGTAATGATAAGCTCTCTGTAGGTTTCCATGGCGATATAATTGTAGTTATTTTGTGGGAAACAAGAAATGGATAAATGCATGCCAATAGGCCTATTGCCTTCTGGAGCTTTGGCGCAATGCATGCCGGTAGAGTGGTATGAGCGGTACCGTCATGGCGGCAATTTGTTTCAAAGAACAAATGATTAATTTTCTGTCAAATCTACGCGCGATCATTATTTTTATCGCTGTGTGTAAAGAGAAGCCTTGGCTAAATTCTGTGCAAATTAAAAGGAATTTTCTGCACGTATTACGGAGAAAACAGCCGTGAAAGGACGCCATGAGTGAACAACAATTCGAACATATTCATCGTTTTAGAATCGATTGGCTCAACGTTTTCAGGTATTGTAATGTTGTAAGAGACCGCCAGTAAGCGATTTTGCTCTACAAATATTCTCATGTTGTCTATCAATGCTGATGATGTATTTTTACCGATTGATCGTAAGTTTTACAACCCGCACACCCGATAACCTATTTTTACAGAACTTACGGTTACAGCTTAACAACTGGCCTCTGTAGCTCAGTTAGTTAGAGCGCTGCACCAGAATCGCAGGGCCGTGGGTTCAATTCCTCCCAGAGGACCTAGTGTGGCATTTTTCGCAACCGTTCCTGGTTAGGTCTTAAATTGTGTATATATCTACTCACTTGGATTATCCACCAAACCCAGTATTCTAGTTCAACCAAGTGAAGTGCAAAAAAATCTTTGAAGTTTACCTTATCACAACCCGCACACCCGATAACCTATATATACAGAACTTATGGTTACAGCTCAGAAACTGGCCTCTGTAGCTCAGTTGGTTAGAGCGCCGCACCGGAATCGCAGGGCCGGGGGTTCAATTCCTCCCAGAGGACCTAGTGTTACATTTTTCGCAACCGTTCCTGGTTAGGTCTTAAATTGTGTATATATCTACTCACTTGGATTGTCCACCAAACCCAGTACTGCTTGTTTAACAAAACTATATATCTGCCAGATGGACCCTGATTATATTTTTCAATACTCGGTCTAACGCCAGAGGATCTTACTTGTCAGTGGCAGGGACGTTGGAACCGGGGGGCACATGATCCCCAAACTTTTCTTAAAAGTCCCCCTTTCTCAAGCTCATTCAAAGTGCCCTTTACTAAAGAAGAGGTGCCCTTAAGAAGTGCCCCCCTCTTGAAGTAACAGTTACTTCCTGTGCCTATAGTCAGTGGTAGGGTACAAACACTTAATATAATGGGAAATCTCCCACCTAGTCATGCTTAACCAACTGTCAATAGAGGAAAAACGACCCACATTTCCCTACTATTCCTCAAGGTGGGAGGAGTGGGGGTTACAAGTGACAACTGGAATTGAGTATTCAGGGGAATAAGTACATATGACAGCTCTGGGTCCCTACAACTCTAATTCTAACAGTGTGGTACACAATCCCCCCACTCATTGATACATACAATAGTATTCTTAGCCTTATATATTGTCAATTGTAACTCCCACTCCCCCACCTCAGAGAATTGTGGGGCGTTTTTCCTCTATTGACTGTTACTAAAGCCTGACTAGGTGGGAAATTGCCCATTTTCATGGATTCCCGACCTTTGAATGTGGGGCATATTAAATATGGAGAAACGTTTCGGGGACTTGGCTATACAGCCTAGTCACAGTCTAAGGTTGGCCTGTTAAGTCTGATCTAAAGACATGATCTCAAATATTAAGCAAATTAAATCAAATATTATCTGTTTGTTTTCCTGCATGTTTGTTTTTCTACACAGTGGCACAATGAAATTGGTTCCTGGATTTGTTTTCTCACAGAATTGCAAAATAATTTGCAATAATTTGAAAGAGTGGTTCTGCCCTGCATGTGTACAGCATTGTGTTTTAGTGTTTGAAATTATTGAACTAGAATTTATAAATTTTAAAAGATATTCTTTGTTCAATAAATCAATTAAAATGTCTTTAAATCTTTCGGCGATGTGTTGGGGGTTTTGCCAGGGTGGGTCAGTTCAGTATTCCTCAGGGAGTCAGGCCATTGTTTAGTATGGAGGTATTAACATCTATCTTCCAACCTTTTCCCGATGTTGGAGGGTGGGGATTACAATTGACAAGTTATTTTTAATAGCAGTTTCACCTTGTTGCAGCTGCTCGTTTCATTCTTTCGAAGTGCTTGGTTCATCACCATTACAATAATTTAATCCTATTCTAATCTTTGAAATAATATTTTAATACAATATACACAATAACCTAAGCTACACCTCGAGTTACACTTATTCAGAAAGTACTATTTACAATGATTTCAATACACAATATGTATAGTAAATAATTTACAGACTACCTTTTAATATTGAATTAATACTGTGCAAAAGGTTTACTAATATATAAACAGAAATATATTTCGTTTTTTCTGCTGATTACAGGATCTGGAAAAACCTCCAGACCAAAAGGGAACATCGAATGGAATAAAAATCAATATTAATGTGCGAGCTTGTATTGTTGCCATGGCAACAATACGCATGGAAACATCGGAAAATATGGGAAACATGAGCATTTATTTCTGAAACGAGGTCGGTGACACCCATTTTTTTCATTGCTTATCGTTTTTACTTACTTCAACGAATCTAGTGTGAAAGTATAAAAAAAATCTGACATGCCAAACTTTGGGAATTGAAAAATGGCTTTTTCTAAAAATTCGCATGACAGCTTTTCGAGATATTTCACTATTTTACTCAGCGTCTATTTATCTATTTGCATGCAAATGTTCAGGGTACCTTACCGAACTCGTTTCTTAAATATTTAAGGTTTTCTATATCCACATCCGGCGCGGCCAACGTTTCTCGACTTGTGCGAGATCAATGAATTGACATGCGCGTACAAAATTTATTTTTAATAGCAGTTTCACCTTGTTGCAGCTGTTCGTTTGATTCTTTCGAAGTGCTTAGTTCATCACCATTACAATAATTTAATCCTATTCTAATCTTTGAAATAATATTTTAAAGTTAGTTGAAAAATTGAATACCACTTGAATATTTAAAAAATACAATAACCTAAGCTAGACCTCGAGTTACACTTATTCAGAAAGTACTATTTACAATGATTTCAATACACAATATGTATAGTAAATAATTTACAGACTAACTTTTAATATTGAATTAATACTGTGCAAAAACAGAAATATATTTAACTATGACTTAATACCCGACTTAGGCCATGAGCCACTCGCCAGAAAACGACTGGAAAACCAGTTTCGTTGCACCCCCGCAGAGACCACAAAATTTCAACCTTATATCATTATGTGGTGTATTTCAATCATAAAACACAAATGTTGTACCTCCGAAAACGCGCAGTTTTCGAAAAAATGTTTTTTATTTAAATTGGCTTTTGGCCGCCATCTTGGCCGCCATTTTGTTTCTTGTACACTCGATACAGTGCGGTGAAAAAGCTCATATAAGTTAAAAATATATTGAAAACTAATTTTTCAAAGCAATGATAGTACTGTCCACTGAATAGCGATTTTCTTCAATCTTCACAAAAATTGGTCAAAACAGGGTCAAACGTGCGTTTTGGCAACAAAATAATCTGTCAACCTAAAATGCAATTTATAAACATCAAACCAAATCTTAGGATAAAGAGAAAATTTACGATGTTGAAAAAGAATTTCGAAAAATTGAAAATTGGCTTTCAAAAAATCAATCCCGAAATGTCAAAGTTATACAGGTTCTGCTGATGTAAACTGAAATATTTGCGTATATCATCAGCTCATTGGGCTATTTACAAGTCTTTTACGATCGTTATCTCATATCTATTATGCGTATATTGCCTATTCTGGATCTGAATCATCCATTTCTTCTGGTTTCTGGTTTTCACATTCAGTGCAACCACATAACTCGGTGTATGTCAGATCTTCTTTCTTGCATTTGCATCTTCTCTTCTTGCAACCAGTTTTGCAATTGCAACTGGCACTTTCGAGATATTGTATTATAAGAATAGGTAATAGAACCTCCACTAGCGTTAAATAATTGGTATGTTATGTCCTTTATGTAATTGTGTACGCATGTATGTACTATATTATATAATGAATGGTGTAAATGGTTTTTATACAATCTCGAGGTCTGTAGACCGTGCTGTAGAAAGGACATATGAATAGCGTGCAATGTATATCATACAGCCTTAAAATAGCAGGTCTTATAGATTGTGTATTGTTGGTATTGTATTATAAGAATAGGTAATAGAACCTCCACTGTATTGTATTACAAGAATAGGTAATATAACCTCCACTGGCGTTAAATAATTGGTATGTTATGTCCTTTATGTAATTGTGTATGCATGTATGTATGTACCATATTATATAATGAATGGTGTAAATGGCTTTTAAACAATCATGAGGGTCTGAAAACTAGACCGTGCTGTAGAAAGTCCAAAAGGCATGTGAATAGCCTGCACTGTATATCATACAGCCTTAAAATAACAGGTCTTATATCTTGTATGTGTGGTTTGTTTGGTTAATATATACTTTATTCACAGGGCCCGAAATATTGACCATACTGTGAAATACATAAACTAGATCAGATTCACTAGTAATATAGGTCTAGTTCAACCTACTTTGGAATTAGTGGTGTATTATTTCTGTACGTATATGATACAGATGGTAATTCATTAGGTTTTTATTGTTCACAGGGTCTGAGAAATAGACCGTGCCGTGAAGTATAAGAAAAGTTTATAGACTAGGCAGCGTAATAGTCGTTTCATGAACTATAATATAAATTATTTATACATAATTATGTATTAAAAACAGAAAACATATGGGAGTGAAATATGCGATATATAACTGATTGGAAAAAAAATTATATATATAAAAACAATAAAACAGAATATATGTACTAGAGAGAGAGAGAGAATGGAAGATGCTGTGATGGCATTTATATATATAAAAACAATAAAACAGAATATATGTACTAGAGAGAGAGAGAGAGAATGGAAGATGCTGTGATGGCATTGAGCTATATCATCCATCTCACAGAGTCTTGAGTCGACCATGCTTGCATGTGAGATATGTTAGCTGATGGTGGGTAGATTAGAAAAGGGAAATAGTTGTGTGGTACAGTATTGTGTTTTAATGCGTCGAGGGCCAAAGCGTTAAAACACAAATACCACACGACTATTTCCCTTTTCTAATCTACCCACCATCAGCTAACATATCTCACAAGCATGGTCGACTCAAGACTCTGTGAGATGGATGATATAGCTCAATGCCATCACAGCATCTTCCATTCTCTCTCTCTCTCTATAGTACATATATTCTGTTTTATTGTTTTTATATATATAAAAAATTTTTCCAATCAGTTATATATCGCATATTTCACTCCTATAGGTTTTCTGTTTTTAATACATATGTATAAGTAATTTACATTATAGTTCATGAAACGACTATTACGCTGCCTAGTCTATAAATTGTACTTATACTTCACGGCACGGCCGTCTATTTCTCAGACCCTGTGAACAATACTAAAAACCTAATGAATCATCATCTGTATCATATACGTACAGAAATAATACACCACTAATTCAAATGTAGGTTGAACTAGACCTATATTACTGGTGAATCTGATCTAGTTTATGTATTTCACAGCATGGCCAATACTTCAGACCCAGCTGTGAATAAAGTATATATACACCAAGCACACCACACCTACATGCAGTAACTACCAACATTACACAATCTATAAGACCTGTTATTTTAAGGCTGTATGATATACAGTGCAGGCTATTCACATACCTTTTGGACTTTCTACAGCACGGTCTATTTTTCAGACCCTCATGATTGTTTAAAAGCCATTTACACCATTCATTATATAACATGGCACATACATGCATACACAATTACATAAAGGACATAACATACCAATTATTTAACGCCAGTGGAGGTTCTATTACCTATTCTTATAATACAATTTAATATTTGCACTGGTTGATGTTGATGAACTGGCAGTGCTGCTTGCTGTCTCGACTTGAGCTTCGACGCCATCCAAAACAATCGATCGTGACCTACACTCAACAATCTTACATAATGACGTTCCCGTAGCCGTAATTAAAATCTCGTCATCCTTTGAAATCGCGCTAAAATTAATAAAACATTGGCTCTCTTTGTCTCGTTCCTTGTCGGCCATGACAGCTCTATGTTTTGTGACCTTGTAATTTGACCTTGGCGAGATACAAAATTGACCAATAGCATGACAGAAACTCTAATATCGTGATTCGTGAAATACGCGTGGAATTACACGCAATTGCAAAAATACGATAAAAGATTGTGAAAATACTGCAACTTTGAGCTCATTTTGATTGAAAACTGCATGCTGAATCTAGTACAACATTTTGAAATCGAGTTATATGGACACAAAAGCGTTATTTAGAATGGTTAAATTGTAGTCTCCGTTGGGGTGCAACGAAAAGTCATAAATCTGGCGAGTGGCTGATGGCCTAACTGTAACGCTAAAACTTCAATGTATCTGATGTATAAATGCTAAAACTAAAATCCTGCTGCTTTTTAAAAACCTATTTAGAGTGTGTTTTATGACTTAGAATTAAAAAAAAACCACTGTTTACTTGTAGAATGAAAGAACCAAGGCACTCCAAGTAGAAAATAATTTACAAAAACTGTTTTAACTCGTGCAAAAACTAGCAGCTAGGCAATTTAAATAATGCTTTTGTAAAATATATTAAATTTTGCCAAAATGCGAGTCAAATTTTCGCGCCAAAACACAAGAGAAGCTCTGTTCTTGTACGTCACAAAGGCCATGTTTACAGCATTCTAGGGCAGTTTTTGTATCAATTCTAAGTCGCCAAATGTGGGTATAAAACGTACGATCAATCGGTAAAAATACATGATCAGCATTGATAGACAACATGAGAATATTTCTAGAGCAAAATCGTTTACTGACGGTCTATTACAACATTACAATACCTGAAAACGTTGAGGAAATCGGTCCTAAAACGATGAATATGTTCGAATTGTGTTCCCTCATGGCGTCCTTTTACTGCTGTTTTATCCGTCATACCTGCAGCAAATTAATTTTAATTTGCACAGAATTTAGCAAAGGCTTCTCTTTATACACAGCGATATAAATAACAACGTTTACGACGTAGATTTGATAGAAAATTAATCATTTGTTCTTTGAAATAAAATTGCCGCCATGAAGTGAATTTGATACCACATTACCACTCTACCGGCATGCATTGCGCCAAAGCTCCATTAGGCAATAGGCCTATTATAAATATAACTACGTTTTCGAACTGACCGAAACCTTTTTTCATAATTTTCATAATTTTCATTTTCAGACACCATTATTATCGTTTAAAGTTTTAAGCTTATACTTAATATATAACTGATATAAACTAGCCCTACAATTTCGAAACAGAAATCTTTTTGCCTCTCGATAAACCAAAGTTGAAAATACATTTCGCAAGTTGCGCTAATTCTTTTCCCGAAAAATATTTTTCATTGTATAGATGTTTGCCCGTTAATAAAAGATGTATTATTTGAAGAGACGTATGATTTGCGGAGCATCTGCGCTCAGAAATGTTTGCAAGAACCATTCTGTGCTGGATACAACTTTAAAAAAAAGCTCCAGGAAAAGAAGCCTAACTGCCAGTTAACACACACACTTGATCACGACTTTCATGACTGCTTTAACATAGATGACAAAGGCTGGGGTTTTTTCCATCCTCTTGGCCGAAGAAAGGTAAGAAGCTGCTGTAAATGCGTGCATTCTATTACCTGATTTAGGCTATTCATAGGCAGCAAGTTGCTACTAAGAGAATCCAGCCGTCTGCAAAAATCTCCCATTAATTGTGTGATCATCTTCTTAGATATTGTTTCTACTGGAAAATCCTTGAGCATAATTATGCAAAATAATTTACATAACAGTCTAAACGCGATTGTCTTGTTTTTGATACTAGTAACAATTTTCTGTATTCTGCTCGACTGTTGTTGATTAATAGAGTTTTGAAATCCAACTTCACATAGTAAAACTATCATGGGCACAAAACACATTGACAATGTTTAATGTGGCTCGATACACTTTTTAAGTAAAAGTTGAAACACTCGAAATTTCGTTTTTTCTGCTGATTACAGGATCTGGTAAAACCTCCAGACCAAAAGAGAACATCGAATGGAATAAAAATCAATATTAATGTGCGAGCTTGTTGCCATGGCAACAATACGCATGGAAACATCGGAAAATATGGGAAACATGAGCATTTATTTCAGAAACGAGGTCGGTGACACCCATTTTTTTCATTGCTTATCGTTTTTATTTACTTCAACGAATCTAGTGTGAAAGTATAAAAAAAATCTGTCATGCCAAACTTTGGGAATTGAAAAATGGCTTTTTCTAAAAATTCGAATGACAGCTTTTCGAGATATTTCACTATTTTACTCAGCGTCTATTTATCTATTTGCATGCAAATGTTCAGGGTACCTTACCGAACTCGTTTCTTAAATATTTAAGGTTTTCTCTGTCCACAACCGGCGCGGCCAACGTTTCTCGACTTGTGCGAGATCAATGAATTGACATGCGCGTACAACATTTTGCAGGCGCAGCTCCAGCAAAACACGCACTTCCACGTAATCAAAGTTATAGTGTTTACTTGGCTGGAAATGCAAATATTTTTACTATTTTCCTGCTAACTAATGGGGTAACTCAAAGAAAACAGACGAAACTATCTCAGACCATCGCTTTGTTGCATCGTTTGACATAAGATATGTATGACATGTGTTAATATTTTGAACTTTTGACTGTTTTCACTTACAGTTTTTGACTTCGGCTTTCGTAACGGCAGTTTTGTTTTCATGCTGTTGTTGACATAAAAAACAGTTGGACGAAGCGAAAACTGCTGTTTCGCTACACTTTTTTGCTGTTACTAACACCGTGCAATATATTTACTTTTGTAAATGAAAAAACACCATGAAATAGAATTATAAATGGCATGCGAAAGCCGGTTAAAAGCCGAAAACCGGTTTTCATAGAGTTTCAACTTTAAACATTGTTTATTTCAGGTTAAAACATCTTATAGAAATACTAACAATTCAGGTTAAATTAGTACGAGATTTTTTCTTTCAGGAAAATGAAAACTAGGAAGATTTAAAACATCGAAATAAACCTGTTTTGTATTTCTTTTTTTGACTATAAAAATCTTATTTATTTTGCATGATTTTTAAATGCAATCTTCGCGCGAAAACTCGACTTGGTACACGAACCAATCACAGTGCGAGATTAGATACCAGTTCCCCTATGATGAAAAGGGTATCGAGCCACCTTAAGTGGCTTGTATACAACCATTCAAATTTCATCAAGTTCACCTGATATTCTCCACCGGAATCTTTTACATTTATCAGACCACATGTTATAGTAACTTAATTTGTAATATTATGCTGTAGGTTAATTGTTTAAATTTAAAGACTTTAACTTTTTCCGAGTGCTTAACTCGAACATATTTACTTTTATAGGTGCCATGCAGTAAAATGAAGCATTGTAAAAATGGGGGAAAGACGATCATTGATCTTCGCAATGGACCTGGTTCCGATCCTTACAGATGCAAATGCAAAAAAGGAAGCAAAGGAGTTCTTTGTGAAATTGGTAAGTTACTATTATCAAAATTGGTTTAACTAAATGTAATGGTTTATCTTAACGCATGCCAATCGAGAATTCGCCCGAGTGATGGAACATGTACACGAAACATATTTTCATTAACATGTGTTGAAATCAGTTTGTTGTAAGTTGCAGCAAATGTGTGTACATTAGACTAAGTAATTCATCTGATTTTTGTTTAGCCATAGATTTGTGATATTCTTTGAATATCATGATCCATAAAAAGACTTTAATATATTGCAAAGCCAAGTTGAACGATATATTTATACCGCACAACGTACAATATACATATGCAACGCAGTATTTGTATAATAGAGGGAGTTCATGTGAGGTAACAAAATGTTATATGGGACGTCACAATATTTGCAAGATCATTACACCAAGGGTGCACGGCAGTACGCTTTTTGATCACTTTTAAGAGTAAATTGTGACACTAATTCTCATTTCTTACCTGCGATAATCTGTGAATTATTATTATTTCATCTTTGTCTTCTCTAGTTGCAAAATACTCTGGAAAAAACTTCGAATATTTAGATTAGCTTCACGTTGTTTATTTAAATTTTGTGTTTTAGTTTCTACACTCACATGGATATCCGCTGACGTATTGTATCGGATTGTCGTTTGTAAAATCCGTGCGAATTTTAAAATAATAAATAGAGGGGAGTGAAACTGTCGGCAAATCATGTAAAATCTATGGAATTGCGCAATTCGAATGATATTAATAGATTTCAACGGCTCAAACTTTGTCAATTGAGTCAAATTTCGATATATTGGTGTCATATTTTGTTCTATTTTAAATAGAATTGAGGCAACTTTCGAATATGCTTGTGGCAATATTTTAGAAGTAGAAGCAGCGTACGATAAATTTGCAAGGGAATGTGAGCAGAACCGTCTGCGAAATATAAGGTATTTTCCGTAGGCTATTACAAAAGTCGCTGCCTACGTAAATAACTAAACGTAAAAAACTAAAAATATCTAGTAGATTCCAATATCCTTTGATGTAAATAATCTTACATCGTCTTGAGACAACCAATTAATACCTCTAGCTCTACGTTCCCGAAACTTGTTTTGTAGTATAGTTCAAGTATCGTTGTTTGTTTTAAGCCTTTATTAACAAACATTTTTGGCCTGAATAACGACACAAAATCAATATTTTGCGCGTTGATAAATATATAGAGAATAATACATGGGTGCGCGGAAATACCAGATTTATTTCGAGTGTTGACTGTTGAACATGATATCTCACGAGTGAGCGCAGCGAACGAATTCAACACGAGAAATAAATCTGGTATTTCCAAGCATCCGATCCATATAATTTTCTGTTTATTATATAAAGGACAGTCTTTTCAAACAAAATAAAATTTTCACATGTGAGATTATCATAAATAATCTCACATGTGAGATTATCAGTTTTATCAGTGCTCGAAATCTCTATAAAGCACTATACTTTATATAATAAACATTTTTAATTATTCTCATTAATAATTCATGATGAAAACACAAAAGAAATCATGACCATGAGACCCATGAAGGAATTGGTAAATTCCATTGTCTAAACCAGGGCTTCAGTTACCATGCATCCCTTTCCTCTGGTGTTTTTGGGCTGAGCCCATCCCCCTAAACTGCTGGTTCTCAGCCAACCAGAATGAATTGTTAATGATTTCATTTAAGGTGGCTCCCAACAATTTTGAAATATGGTAAATTTATGATTTAGATTGAATTTTTTGAAGAACTGTTACTTGTTAGAAAACAAAAATTGTACCACATATATTGAGCTACATTGTAAGAGTCGGAAATTGTTCACAATTGCTATGGTAACAATGACGTTTCAGTATGGCGACATTTTAGCTTTTAACGCTTTACTTTTGAAAACACAATGGTTGTAATAGAGAAGTATTGTGTAGTACTATTGTATGTGGCAGATATCTATATTTTCTAGTTTATATATTGAAGGAATTACTTAAACAGCCTGTTCGAATATGTTTGGAGTATGTTGACTATGCATACAGTATGCATCAATCAATTCCTAGATGCAAGTATTTGTTGCTAAAACGTATCGTGGTGGGGCATTTCCCCTCTATAGTTGGGTAGGTAGTTTAATCGATCTGCCATAGAAGTATGATTTAACAGCATTTGAATAACAGTTTTTGATTGGGGGTGGGAAATTTGATCATTAATTGAAATGCCCGGAAACCTCCTCCAGGAGATGTTAGGCCGTTTATAAATACATTATCCCAAGATGAAGTCAAAAATTTAATGCAACACTACACTTCACGTCTTTGTATGTACATACAAATTTATTGAAGCGTTTCTGCAATTTGATAGTATGTTCTCCATAATAGTTATCAAAATAGTTCAAATCACGAACAAAGACAACAAAACCCTTTGTCAGTAGCTCTACCAGTGTAATTTAATGAGTAGCAAAACATTATAACAGATCTACAGGAAGACATACAACAGACCAAGCCATCGGCGTTCACTTGGTTAATACACCTACCGGCTACTGTCCACAAAAGTCCAAAATTTTACACGCGACGACCATTATCTGTATTATATATTTGACAACATTTACATAAAACTATTTGTTAACCGCTTTGGCAAGATTTATTCTGACAATTTATACGTGATGAGAACTGAACAATCCAAGCAGCATCCAAGCAGCACATCTTGACAAACTTTTATATCTCCTATGCCTCGAGATAGCGATTTACTTTGAATTCCGCTTCAAATTATAAATTTCTGAGCAAATACTTCGTAATCCAAAACTCAAATGACATGAAGAATAATTTTCGTCAGTAAGAACAAAATCGCAGATCAATTCGTTGTAGATTTCCCACAATAAATATTTTATTGTTTTCTTTATAAAGACTTGCTTTTCGTTTCCAGGCTCCAAGATATGAGCCGAAATCCCCCCTGGTTTTGCTACGACATTTGGAGAAGCGATATTCCAAATCCTTAAATGCTATTGGTTAATTTGCATCACGTGTCGACAGTTTCACTCCCCTCTATTTATTATTGTAAATTTCGCGCGGATTTAAAAACGGAAATTCAATACAATAAGTCAGCGGAGTCCATGTGAGAGTAGAAATTAAAATAAAATTTAAATAAACAACGTACGTGAAGCTAATCTAAATATTCCAAGTTTTTCCACAGTATTTTGCAACTAGAGAAGACGAAGATGAAATAATAATAATTCACAGATTATTGCAGGTAAGAAATGAGAATTAGTGTCACAATTTACTCTTATAAAAAGCATACTGCCGTGCACCCTTGATTACACCGAGTCTTATTACAAAAATTTAGATATTCGTACAAATATTCCTCCTTGAGTTATAGAATTTTTAATATGTTGCTGACGTTACCAGATATTAGGAAAAGGTCCGTTAATAACTCTTTATCGTTGAATCTCATGCTCGTAGGTCACTGATATGAGCTACGACTTTACAGTTTTCATATCTCCGGTTCAGTGCATGCTATGTAGATGACAATACTATATACCGTTCGATTAAGCGATTTAGCCACTTTTAAACACTCTAAATTTTGTTTTGTTTACAAAATATTAAAATTCTGAACTAATTAATTATTCATTTCGTTTTCCTACCTTTGTTTTGCACACTACCATTATAAATACCACCATTGGATAGCTATTGAAAATATTTTTACAATGAACCATTTTGTTTACATTACGGAATAATCTAGCCCTTTTATGGCAATTCTCGTGAAAATGGTTTCTTTGTCGGCGCACGCTCCGACAACTTCGAAAACTAAATCTCTGGGATCTTTGCACCCTATCGGTTTGAAAGTACCGGCAATTGATTCCTCGTGATGTAATTGCCTAGATGGCGGATTTTCATTGGTTTATGGTAAGCAAGACTGACCTTATATGGATTTTCGTATGTCGCGTGCGGGAATTAATTTCGAGATTTCGGTAATTTGTATGCGAATTCTAAAAAATAAATAAAAATAGTTCTACTTCTTCAAAAGCAATGAACCTTGCTAACAATATTCCTTTTTTCATGAGCTACAATTTTTGTGGAATATTGCTCAGCAAATTCTAAATCCTGTTCTGACAACTAAGATTTATACTAACACTAATTGTAAAATTTTTAGATAATTTATGAAGATGTCTGCAATTTAATTTGGACATGTAATATGAACCAATGAACTCTAAGTAAGCTGGAATTATAACTGAATTGACGAAGTCCTATGATTAGTTGAAGCCGTCGCGCTGGAAAATCAGCTTTCAAAAAGAATAAGGACAGTTTCGAGGAGTGAGAAAAATTCAGTCGAAAGTTTGTTTTTGAAAATTTGCAAGAAAAACACTTTTTCCGTAGAAAGACTGCAATGATTTGGATTCAAACCTGGTTTTCCAATTAGTTCTGACTGCTTTACATCTATCTGCAGCAAATAGAGTTTTACCTTTGAATTTTGAAAAAATGATGAAAGTTTGGACGTGCCGAACGAAATTTCGCTCTTCAACTAAATAAAAATATACTATAAAGCAGTTTGAGAGTCCCAAAACTTATTTTTTACTAAACCCCAGGTATTGTTATTTATCCTCAGCTTTTAGTCCTTGTTTTATTCCTTCTAAAACGTGAGTAAATTGATGTTTTTCAAGTGTTGTTATTTTAGGCATTTCGGCATCGCATCTTCTTGTTGGCCATTAATAATAATAATAATTTTTTTACTTATTAAATTACGTTTCTGCATGCTTGAATCAGGGCCTTTTTTAACTAATGCATTGGAGGGGCCAAAGCCCTCCCAGCCCCCACATTGGCCTCCCAGTAAGCTATTTGCACCCCCCCCCCCAGTGAAGGCCCCTTTTGTCCAAAATATAAGCAAAAAAGGGGGGGAATGAGTTTAGAGGAAAGTTTTCTGGTATTCTCACAACAAAACCTGACTCCGTTTAAATGGGATATATAAAAAATTGACTCTGAAAATGCAGGAAATCAAGCCACAGAGATTCAAGAATACAAAAATTTTCTGGAGGAGGACCCCCAGGATCTCCAATCTCCCCTTCAGCTTGCCACACCTTTAATACACCACCTACTTGTCACGTCCCCTTTCGATGATGACCCCCCCATTAACGATTTCTTAAAAAAGGCCCTGGCTTGAATGTACATTGTAAAAAGCGCCAATGCTTTTTCTATATAAAGGATGGTATAATATCCACGATCTCTTTCTAGGAAGCCCAAAACCACAAAAAAACAAAAACAATTTGCGCGGTTTTTGCTCGATTTTCGTTCTGTTTGCGTTATATTTCTGCAGTAAAACAATTTTGCATATTTTATGTGCCTGGTTTGAAAGTACTGTTGTCCTACTATTCTCTTACTAATAGATAAAAACTAAAAGGATCAAAATAAGGAAAGGTGAGGAAATTTATCGATTTCCAACCTGTATTTTTCGACTACCTACAAAAAAATCACTCATGAGTGGCTTCAAACCTGGCGGCCAAGTTATCATTCCAGATTACTTAGAGTTCACTGATATGAACTTGGACAAACCAAATACAATTTTAAAGAGGAAGTCTTAAGCTATCGAATGCCGCTTGTCCTGTTGCCAGAGAAAAACACGTCTGGAGATATTTATACATTTGAAATAACTGATCGTAAATACAGCGGAAATGAAAGCTATTTTGTATAACGTATTTTGATGCAGAAAGTTTGGTTATGCATTGTAGAAGTTATGTTTCACCTTTGTAAGTTCGATTTGAATATTCTATTTGAAATACAGTTAAATCTGATATCTGGATGTTTGCACTTTGGCCGCCGTGTTTCTGGTCAAATACTATTGTATATGTGACCACAAACATGACGGCCAAAATTGTGAAACCCATATTTGAAAGAGTTTTGGCCAAAATGTTAAATTACTGCAATTTGTAACGGATTAATTTACATTTTTGAAGCCACAAAAATCTTTCAGTTCCGTTTTGAGTAAAAAGTAGCGTTAATAACGTCTTTTTAAAATATGCTGACCTCGGCAATGCTATTATTTAAAACTCTGTAACTCTAGAAAGAATTATTCTACAAACATAAAATTTTCGCAGAAATTCTTCATAATTAAATACAAATCTGTTAAAGTATCAGCGCCATATTTCGAATTTTAAAAGTTTGATATTAGACATGAAAACACTCTATTGTGTGCGACTACTAAAAATCAATGAAAATCGTCAACATTCTTAAGATCGTCTTAATGCTTCTCTAATTATATTGATAAGATTTTCGAACTCAGTGATCTGCCTCCTCCGCAGGATCTTCTACATATATTAATATAGCATATATATAGACCACTTTCATAATTCAGATGAGTTTAAATATTCTTTTATATGCATCTTAATAAGCCTTATCAGCCTCGTTTCTGTGACTGAAATTGAATAGAATTTATTAACCTGAACGAGGTCGACGAGGCTTATTAAGATGCACATAAAAGAATATTTAAATTCATCTGAATTATGAAAGTGGTCTATAGATCAAATATCAATATCAGTAATATTCGGCGTGCGCGGGCACTGCAAGCCCGATAAAGACGCACGCCCGCAACTAAGGACAAGCGCGCAAAGGGAAATGGAAAGGCGAGAAATTGCGAGGGAAGAGCCTGCCAAATCCTGTGTCGAAACTGTGCAAATGTGATCGAAACTGTGAACAATAGGGGTTTTTTGAGGCGATGGAGGAGTTCACTTGACGACAGTTGGCCGTTAATGAGTTAAGAAGAGACTTCCATTTTGATGATAATGATGATTTAGAACCTTCTTTCAGCAATGATTTATTTTTGGTATCCTCATCGTCATTCTGTATTATAAAATAACTGAAGTAAATAGAGCGCGCTGATTGGTCAATACCCATGCAGGATGAGAGAATCATGCACGGGAAATTTTCCCGCGCCTGAAATTTTAAAAATGTCGGGCGATAATAGTTCAACTTTTGACTTTGACAAAGAAAATAATGGCGAAAAAAGTAAACAAAAGTTCGTCTTAAAGTCGGATAAAGAAGTTGACGAGTTGGTGGATAGCGCACAAGCAGAAAGCACAAAGCATAAAACAGTATACGCTGTAAATATGTTTAAAGGTAAGCTTTATTACGTAATGAATAATTACTTTGAAATGTTTGTTTACAACATAGTATTAAATAAAAAATAAACTGCAATAATGAATATTTTATAGTCATGCAATTAAAAATTATTGAAGTATTATTAATTAAATAAACATATTAATTTTAGACTGGGCCAAAGTCCGTAAAATTACAGCCGAGTTGCACGAAATGGACAACGAAACGTTGGACAGTAACTTACGATTATTTTACGCTGAAATAAAGTCGCTTCAAGGAAAAGACTACAGTCGCTCTACTCTTCTCGGCATAAGATACGGCTTGGAGAGATATCTTGACTCCCCACCATACAACAAAGGCATTTCGATATCTGGTAACCCGCAATTCAAGAAGTCCAACATAGTCCTTAACGCCAAAATAAAATCCCTCAAACAAGCAGGTAAACAAAATGTCCAGCACAAACTTCCGCTTGAGCCAGAAGACCTTGAAAAACTCAAGACAAGTGGTGTCTTTGACTCCTCCAAACCGCTTTCGTTACTGAGAAATGTATGGTTCCACGCAGTTTTATTCTGGTGTCGTCGTGGTCGCGAAGGTCAAAGAGGTTTGACAAGAAACAGCTTCGCGTTTGTAACAGATTCAACCGGCGAAGAATATGTGACAATGACACACTGCGAATCGTCAAAGAACCACCCAGGAGGTATACAAGATACAGAGAGTTTCCAGCATATGGGCCGTATGTATAAAACCAAGGAAGAAAATGACGGGTACACTTCCTTAAAAGTTTACATCAGTAAATTAGATACATGATGCGAAGCCTTCTTTCAATACCCAAAGCGTAATTGGAAGTCAACCGATAACATCTGGTATGAAAATCGTCCTCTTGGCGTAAACAAACTCGCTGATATGATGAAGTCGATAATGAGTTCTGCTGCCGAGTTGTCCAGAACATACACAAACCACTGTGTAAGAGCTACGTCGATCACGCTTTGGTCTAACGCCGGCTTAACCAACAGGGACATTATGCCCATTTCAGGCCACCGAAACGAGCAGTCTCTCCAACACTACAACTGTAGGCCATCCACATCACAGCTCAAACGATGCAGTGATGTTCTTTCACAAGCTATTGGTGATGAACCTGAAGTCCCCCATCAACAGCGACAAGTCCAGCGAAGACGCTTCAACGGTGTTTCAAATGCGACTGCCACAACGACAACAAACTACACTTGGCAGTCTTCAAACGTTCAAATTCAAGATCTTCCAAATTTTGGCTCTATCTTTAGCAGTTGTTCGATCGGAAATGTTAACGTTAACTTTAATATGCAACAGTGAACTTGAACTGTATATTCCTGTGTTTTAATCGAAGACGTTTGATGTTTATATATAACTAACTTGTTGAAAATTAATTTGATAAATGTTTTCGAGTTGATTTCGACTCGAAGGTCAATTGCGGGGGGTCGTTTATATCTTCCCGATCTCTGATTGGCAGTTGAAGTTAGTTGACGTGTTTTGGGAGAATTACAATGTACATCAAATATATTAATAAACTTTTTTTATATTTCTGCGTGGTTATTTTATAAAACAAATACCGTATTGATTTCCGTGCATGATTCTCTGTTTCTTACACTTGGGATGTTGCTCGACTTTCGTAAAGCTAAAAAAACTCGCCTGTCGGCTCGTTTTTTTTTACGCTTTTCGAAAGTCTCGCAACATCCCAAGTGTAAGAAACAGAGAATCATGCACGGAAATCAATACGGTGTTCCTTTAATCGTTCTATAGTCGATGTTCTCGCTTTGAATCGAATTTTATCTTGTGAGCTATTTGTCGGATTTATTTTCTCTATGTTACTGTGTACAGTGTTTTATGGTTGTAATATTATGTGAAAATTTGATGTGGTCAAGTTATATGGATTCGTCGTGACCACAAGCGGCCCAATCTTGTGTAGAGTTGTATTATTTTATAGTATACTATATTATAAAGATTGTATTATGATAAAAATATGTGATGAAAATATATATTGTGGATTATTTCGTCGTTTGTTTGTACTTTTAGATCCGTTGCGTACTGTCTAGTTACATAGACAATTTAAAAAAATTCAAACTACACGAATTTTACGTTTTTCCAACAGTCATATTCAGTCTGAAGTTCGTTTGTATTATCTGAAGAATCTACGCATTCGTTTTGCGTCATTTTACATATTTGTCAACACATTCAGTCTCTTGACAAATGACTTTCCGTATCTGACAAGCATCATGGAATGGCCAGTGAAAATTTTCCGATCTATCACCTTCGTCCGCTTTTGCAGCGGACGCAATCTTGAATGCAGGATTTGCCTCCGCAATTCCTCCCCTTCCCATCTTTCCGCGCGCCAACATCATACGAAAGTACCCTGGTGGATCGTGGTCACGTGGTTTCGCTTTATTGCCCAGATTTTGGGCAATAAAACAATACACTGTATATTTTGAGGGAGGGATGGGAAAGGCAATATAATATACCGACAAGTTTGTATTGTATTTAAAGGTGTTAATTTCAGTCCAGGAACATTGGAACAATACAACAGCTGTTCAAACAACTTTCAAATTTTGAGTTGCAACAAGCCTTACAAATTTTGGTCACGTTTTTTCAATGTTTGCAGGTTTTGAGGTCTGTTTTATACGTATGGTCTTATACTGTAGTCTATTTTATTTGTACATCGTGTGTCGATATTTTGACGTGTAATCAACGTATTATAAAGTTATAATTTGTACATTTCATTTCACGATCCACCAGGGTAGTTTCGCTCCGAGAGGGCAAAGTACCCTGGGTACGAGGTTGTAGGCGAATTATTCTAATTATTTGTTTTCCTCGTTAATTATTCGGGTTTTTTCGTTTTCGTCGTTAATTATTCGTTTTTTCCTCATTAAATTTTTGTTAGCAAGCGACTGGGGACGAGACAGCTCAGTGATATTGTCTGGAGAACCAACCTTTCGGCAAAACCTAATTTCGTGGGTTGAAACAATAAGAAATTGGACGGTCTGTTGGCGTGCATCTAGAGACGGATGGGCAGTCAGTACTTTCCATACCAAATGTGATAACAAGAAGCCAACTGTGACCATCATTAAAGATGGTCAGTATATCTTTGGAGGCTACGCTACAGCATCATGGGATGGTGAGATTAACAATACTATTTCTTACCAACTTTCCAACTCACCTTTTCATTTTTCTATAAGGGAATTCCAAATTATTATTGCATATGCATTGTGTAAATTTCTATAAAATAGAGAGGCAAGGTGCGGAAATAATTGTTTCATGATAAGTAGCTGGTGCAAGGATGAAATTTATTAATATAAAAATGTTACTTTTATTAGGTTTGGATAAACTGTTAGAGTACATGCTATGTTTGTAAGTAACAGTTAGTTATCGAGAAGCTGGGTTTTAGCCAAGCCAGGGGGGTGATATGATGATATCCAGTAAGGAATAGCGTTGTTGATGAATTCGAAATTTATATTTAAGTTCATATGAAAAAGACCTGTTTACGATCTTAAATGAAAGAACTCTTAAAACTGTGAACTTTCTGTTATAAGTCTATATTTCCATGTTTTGTTTTTAAGAAATGTAATTCTTCCTGCATGTTTTCTGTAATAATGCAATGCAACCAACTTGGTGGCATACATGAACAATAAGATATCAGTAAATATTATATTTCTTCACATTCCCGTTTACTCCTTTGAGCGCCGCCGGCTCTTTACTACACGTTTAGTGTTTTTGATGCGGAGCTTATTTGATTGCTTAAACGAGTAAATACGGTATATTTAGCGAAATGAGTTTAAGCAGTACCTGTTTTATTGTCTCTGCAGAGCATTAAATATGCAGATCCTTAAATATATAGTTTTTTTCGACGATAATATTAATGATAAAACATTCATTAACATCTTATTATATGTAAATTACGTCAACGTCACTGCCATTTCCCTTAAGTATAACTTCAATTTAGCGTTAAAATAGGTATACTTTAGATAGTTTATAATCATCTATAATAACTTCACGCTTAACGTTGACAGTTCACACAAATCCATACTATGGATATCATATTTGTATCATTAACTCCTTAGTAAAATTACATAGGTGATTATTGAAAATTCTCAACGCTGATTGGTTGTGCTACGTCGGATTAATACGCGATAATCATGCACCTAAAGCGTTTTAAGCCGCTTTTATCGTAAATATTCAATTAAAATATTTTTGAAATGTGCATTTTTATTTTTTTGCAAATGATCACCTATGTAATTTTACTAAAACAATTATTTGCATCACTATTTCCACGCTATTTCCATACTATATCCATGATATGGAAATGGCATTGGTATGGAAATTCGATTTCTGTATTATTTCCAACTTGGACCCACACTTTTTAGTAAGGATTTTCAAAGAATCTCCTAGTCTCTCTATCTGAAAGTACTGTTACAAAATAATTGTTAATATTAAATAGCTCAAGTTGAACTCGTACAAACAAGCATGCATATTTTGTAATTATATAGTCATTCGCATCTTCAGAACGAAATAATTTGCATTAAAATTCTATATCATCAGTTGCAGAACATTAAAAAATGTACAATGCGATGAAATGTTCTAAATTTAAAGCAAACTTCCAACATGGGGATCGAGAGATCAGATCCATGCCTTACTGCATCATTAGAGAGCTTAAGCAAGCGACGTTTTTGACAACACGGACGTCACGTCAGTCCGGAAAGGACTAGATCGAGTACGGCGGTTTTGTAGCAAATTTGAACATTAAGCAGTCACGTAAATAAACAAAAACGCGATCTATAACGCGAGCAGTCATATCAGTTTCAGTTTGTGTTTCATATATATATATATATATATATATATATATATACGTGTAGGTTTAGGTCTACGAAACGCAAAGAGTGCTCGACAACATATAGTTAGAGCAAATTATAGATTTTCGCTTACCTCAAAACTTGTCTGCAACAGGCTGTTTCATCTGTAAAAGAATCATCAGGCAGTTTACAAGTATCGAAAGAAATGACCGCTTATATGCTTCCTGCCGGGGCGTGGGGGTGTGTGTGGGAGACAATGTGTGCATGCATGGCTTTGTTTGCGTTGTTTACGCGAAATTTATTACGATGACGACATCGTGAAATTATTTCAGCTCTTTTGTTGAGTAAACAATCCTTGTTTTTTTCTTTCAAAATACAAAATTTTTCTTCTAAACATAAATTGCATCGTTTTGATCCTCCCGTATACGAAATAGAATGTTTTAAAATTTGCCAATTAATACTGAAATCCTTATTGTTTTCTTTCAATGTCCAAATATATTTCGAAAGTTCCGTGTCATTTGCATGCTTTTATGCTGAAAAGATTTAGTGTGGTTGGCCAATCGCTCTTTGAATGTGGTTGCAGTCATGCCAATGTAATTTTGATCGTGTTTGTGTTGCTTACTGTGACTGTTGCTTTGTATACTATGTCCCTAGTCATGCATTGTTTTTGAAGCGGGCAAATGGTGTTTTCTACAACTGCAATTGGTAGTGTCCCTCTCCTGTGGCTTGTTATTTCTAGATATGCGTGCATTGTGTTTAGTGATTACTGACTTAATATTGTTCATGCAGCTATAGCTTACTTTAACTGTATTTCTGTTAAAAATTTTATGTAGCTTGTGGTGCGGTGGAAAATGCTTGTCAATTAGACTAAGGAAATTACGTCCCATGTTTGTGCTAACACTCTTGCTAAATGGTGGGTTGAACCAAATGATGTTGCGTTGTCTATTCCTGCGTTGTTTTTGCGGTGTGTGCTGAGTGTAGCTAAGTTCATGAGTAAAGTTGCTATGCCTAAGTGCGTTCTGATATATGGGTGCAGATTCCTGAAAAGTTTGCTCATCTGATGAAAGAAGTGCGATGCGCTTGTTAATTGATGCAGGTAGTTGCCTTGTGATGCTCGGTGGGTGATTAGAGTGCATATTTATGTATAGTGGATCGTCATTGGGCTTCCTATAGGGCCTATTAGGCCATCAGCCACTCGCCAGATTTATGACTTTTCGTTGCACCCCAACGGAGACTACAATTTAACCATTCTAAATAACGCTTTTGTGTCCATATAACTCGATTTCAAAATGTTGTACTAGATTCAGCATGCAGTTTTCAATCAAAATGAGCTCAAAGTTGCAGTATTTTCACAATCTTTTATCGTATTTTTGCAATTGCGTGTAATTCCACGCGTATTTCACGAATCACGATATTAGAGTTTCTGTCATGCTATTGGTCAATTTTGTATCTCGCCAAGGTCAAATTACAAGGTCACAAAACATAGAGCTGTCATGGCCGACAAGGAACGAGACAAAGAGAGCCAATGTTTTATTAATTTTAGCGCGATTTCAAAGGATGACGAGATTTTAATTACGGCTACGGGAACGTCATTATGTAAGATTGTTGAGTGTAGGTCACGATCGATTGTTTTGGATGGCGTCGAAGCTCAAGTCGAGACAGCAAGCAGCACTGCCAGTTCATCAACATCAACCAGTGCAAATATTAAATTGTATTATAAGAATAGGTAATAGAACCTCCACTGGCGTTAAATAATTGGTATGTTATGTCCTTTATGTAATTGTGTATGCATGTATGTGCCATGTTATATAATGAATGGTGTAAATGGCTTTTAAACAATCATGAGGGTCTGAAAAATAGACCGTGCTGTAGAAAGTCCAAAAGGTATGTGAATAGCCTGCACTGTATATCATACAGCCTTAAAATAACAGGTCTTATAGATTGTGTAATGTTGGTAGTTACTGCATGTAGGTGTGGTGTGCTTGGTGTATATATACTTTATTCACAGCTGGGTCTGAAGTATTGGCCATGCTGTGAAATACATAAACTAGATCAGATTCACCAGTAATATAGGTCTAGTTCAACCTACATTTGAATTAGTGGTGTATTATTTCTGTACGTATATGATACAGATGATGATTCATTAGGTTTTTAGTATTGTTCACAGGGTCTGAGAAATAGACAGCCGTGCCGTGAAGTATAAGTACAATTTATAGACTAGGCAGCGTAATAGTCGTTTCATGAACTATAATGTAAATTACTTATACATATGTATTAAAACAGAAAACCTATAGGAGTGAAATATGCGATATATAACTGATTGAAAATTTTTTATATATATAAAAACAATAAAACAGAATATATGTACTATAGAGAGAGAGAGAGATGCTGTGATGGCATTGAGCTATATCATCCATCTCACAGAGTCTTGAGTCGACCATGCTTGAGATATGTTAGCTGATGGTGGGTAGATTAGAAAGGGAAATAGTCGTGTGGTATTTGTGTTTTAACGCTTTGGCCCTCGACGCATTAAAACACAATACTGTACCACACAACTATTTCCCTTTTCTAATCTACCCACCATCAGCTAACATATCTCACATGCAAGCATGGTCGACTCAAGACTCTGTGAGATGGATGATATAGCTCAATGCCATCACAGCATCTTCCATTCTCTCTCTCTCTCTCTCTAGTACATATATTCTGTTTTATTGTTTTTATATATAAATGCCATCACAGCATCTTCCATTCTCTCTCTCTCTCTAGTACATATATTCTGTTTTATTGTTTTTATATATATAATTTTTTTTCCAATCAGTTATATATCGCATATTTCACTCCCATATGTTTTCTGTTTTTAATACATAATTATGTATAAATAATTTATATTATAGTTCATGAAACGACTATTACGCTGCCTAGTCTATAAACTTTTCTTATACTTCACGGCACGGTCTATTTCTCAGACCCTGTGAACAATAAAAACCTAATGAATTACCATCTGTATCATATACGTACAGAAATAATACACCACTAATTCCAAAGTAGGTTGAACTAGACCTATATTACTAGTGAATCTGATCTAGTTTATGTATTTCACAGTATGGTCAATATTTCGGGCCCTGTGAATAAAGTATATATTAACCAAACAAACCACACATACAAGATATAAGACCTGTTATTTTAAGGCTGTATGATATACAGTGCAGGCTATTCACATGCCTTTTGGACTTTCTACAGCACGGTCTAGTTTTCAGACCCTCATGATTGTTTAAAAGCCATTTACACCATTCATTATATAATATGGTACATACATACATGCATACACAATTACATAAAGGACATAACATACCAATTATTTAACGCCAGTGGAGGTTATATTACCTATTCTTGTAATACAATACAGTGGAGGTTCTATTACCTATTCTTATAATACAATACCAACAATACACAATCTATAAGACCTGCTATTTTAAGGCTGTATGATATACATTGCACGCTATTCATAT
Organism: Trachythela sp. YZ-2020; assembly: GCA_016169945.1. Lineage (NCBI taxonomy): Eukaryota > Metazoa > Cnidaria > Anthozoa > Malacalcyonacea > Clavulariidae > Trachythela > Trachythela sp. YZ-2020. The sequence continues at coordinate 902,532 of JADLSH010000025.1, read as the reverse complement.
GTCCTTTCTACAGCACGGTCTACAGACCCTCGAGATTGTATAAAAACCATTTACACCATTCATTATATAATATAGTACATACATGCGTACACAATTACATAAAGGACATAACATACCAATTATTTAACGCTAGTGGAGGTTCTATTACCTATTCTTATAATACAATATCTCGAAAGTGCCAGTTGCAATTGCAAAACTGGTTGCAAGAAGAGAAGATGCAAATGCAAGAAAGAAGATCTGACATACACCGAGTTATGTGGTTGCACTGAATGTGAAAACCAGAAACCAGAAGAAATGGATGATTCAGATCCAGAATAGGCAATATACGCATAATAGATATGAGATAACGATCGTAAAAGACTTGTAAATAGCCCAATGAGCTGATGATATACGCAAATATTTCAGTTTACATCAGCAGAACCTGTATAACTTTGACATTTCGGGATTGATTTTTTGAAAGCCAATTTTCAATTTTTCGAAATTCTTTTTCAACATCGTAAATTTTCTCTTTATCCTAAGATTTGGTTTGATGTTTATAAATTGCATTTTAGGTTGACAGATTATTTTGTTGCCAAAACGCACGTTTGACCCTGTTTTGACCAATTTTTGTGAAGATTGAAGAAAATCGCTATTCAGTGGACAGTACTATCATTGCTTTGAAAAATTAGTTTTCAATATATTTTTAACTTATATGAGCTTTTTCACCGCACTGTATCGAGTGTACAAGAAACAAAATGGCGGCCAAGATGGCGGCCAAAAGCCAATTTAAATAAAAAATTTTTTTTCGAAAACTGCGCGTTTTCGGAGGTACAACATTTGTTTTTTATGATTGAAATACACCACATAATGATATAAGGTTGAAATTTTGTGGTCTCTGCGGGGGTGCAACGAAACTGGTTTTCCAGTCGTTTTCTGGCGAGTGGCTCATGGCCTATATGTTTTCCGTTGTTAAGGTCGAAAGTTACATCTAAAAAGTTTACAATGCGTAAATTTGATTCGGCGGTAATTTTTAGGTCAAACTGCTCGAAAATTTTGTGGAGATCTTTTCTTGTTTTGTCTGCTAAACGTGCTGATTTACTTTTTATAATAGCCAAACCGTCATCTCTATATAGGCCGATGCTTTCTTTGCCAAATTTCTTACTCAGGTGGTTTAAAATGAAAAGGCCTACTAACTCACAAATTTCCGCGCCGTCGAAACTGCCCATGCTAACGTCAATGCCATACTGCCCATGCCATACACAATTACATAAAGGACATAACATACCAATTATTTAACGCCAGTGGAGGTTATATTACCTATTCTTGTAATACAATACAGTGGAGGTTCTATTACCTATTCTTATAATACAATACCAACAATACACAATCTATAAGACCTGCTATTTTAAGGCTGTATGATATACATTGCACGCTATTCATATGTCCTTTCTACAGCACGGTCTACAGACCCTCGAGATTGTATAAAAACCATTTACACCATTCATTATATAATATAGTACATACATGCGTACACAATTACATAAAGGACATAACATACCAATTATTTAACGCTAGTGGAGGTTCTATTACCTATTCTTATAATACAATATCTCGAAAGTGCCAGTTGCAATTGCAAAACTGGTTGCAAGAAGAGAAGATGCAAATGCAAGAAAGAAGATCTGACATACACCGAGTTATGTGGTTGCACTGAATGTGAAAACCAGAAACCAGAAGAAATGGATGATTCAGATCCAGAATAGGCAATATACGCATAATAGATATGAGATAACGATCGTAAAAGACTTGTAAATAGCCCAATGAGCTGATGATATACGCAAATATTTCAGTTTACATCAGCAGAACCTGTATAACTTTGACATTTCGGGATTGATTTTTTGAAAGCCAATTTTCAATTTTTCGAAATTCTTTTTCAACATCGTAAATTTTCTCTTTATCCTAAGATTTGGTTTGATGTTTATAAATTGCATTTTAGGTTGACAGATTATTTTGTTGCCAAAACGCACGTTTGACCCTGTTTTGACCAATTTTTGTGAAGATTGAAGAAAATCGCTATTCAGTGGACAGTACTATCATTGCTTTGAAAAATTAGTTTTCAATATATTTTTAACTTATATGAGCTTTTTCACCGCACTGTATCGAGTGTACAAGAAACAAAATGGCGGCCAAGATGGCGGCCAAAAGCCAATTTAAATAAAAAACATTTTTTCGAAAACTGCGCGTTTTCGGAGGTACAACATTTGTGTTTTATGATTGAAATACACCACATAATGATATAAGGTTGAAATTTTGTGGTCTCTGCGGGGGTGCAACGAAACTGGTTTTCCAGTCGTTTTCTGGCGAGTGGCTCATGGCCTATATGTTTTCCGTTGTTAAGGTCGAAAGTTACATCTAAAAAGTTTACAATGCGTAAATTTGATTCGGCGGTAATTTTTAGGTCAAACTGCTCGAAAATTTTGTGGAGATCTTTTCTTGTTTTGTCTGCTAAACGTGCTGATTTACTTTTTATAATAGCCAAACCGTCATCTCTATATAGGCCGATGCTTTCTTTGCCAAATTTCTTACTCAGGTGGTTTAAAATGAAAAGGCCTACTAACTCACAAATTTCCGCGCCGTCGAAACTGCCCATGCTAACGTCAAACAAACTATGGCTATCTTTTTTTATCCATGAAATTCCGGTATTGAAAAGGAGAGATTTTCTAGCGTGTTTTATTATTGAAATATCGTTTTCAGGTATAGTAGTCAAATTTGAAGCCCAAGATAAAGCTTGGTCCAATAGTTTTTCAGAAATAGATGGGTAGAAATCGACAATGTCAAACGAAATAAAACTGTGTCTGTCCTTATCTTTTATATTGCCAAACCACTGAATAACTTGTTTTGTATTCCTCCATTGATTTAAATTCAGTTTTTCTCTCAAATTGAAATTAATTTTGTCCAAAATAACTTTGCTTATTTTTCCGCTTAATGCCGATCAATCCAAAATGCCGATTAATTAATCCCGCTAAAAGCGAATCCGGAAAATTTAAATTTTGAATTTAAATCAATGGAGGAATACAAAACAAGTTATTCAGTGGTTTGGCAATATAAAAGATAAGGACAGACACAGTTTTATTTCGTTTGACATTGTCGATTTCTACCCATCTATTTCTGAAAAACTATTGGACCAAGCTTTATCTTGGGCTTCAAATTTGACTACTATACCTGAAAACGATATTTCAATAATAAAACACGCTAGAAAATCTCTCCTTTTCAATACCGGAATTTCATGGATAAAAAAAGATAGCCATAGTTTGTTTGACGTTAGCATGGGCAGTTTCGACGGCGCGGAAATTTGTGAGTTAGTAGGCCTTTTCATTTTAAACCACCTGAGTAAGAAATTTGGCAAAGAAAGCATCGGCCTATATAGAGATGACGGTTTGGCTATTATAAAAAGTAAATCAGCACGTTTAGCAGACAAAACAAGAAAAGATCTCCACAAAATTTTCGAGCAGTTTGACCTAAAAATTACCGCCGAATCAAATTTACGCATTGTAAACTTTTTAGATGTAACTTTCGACCTTAACAACGGAAAACATAGGCCCTATAGGAAGCCCAATGACGATCCACTATACATAAATATGCACTCTAATCACCCACCGAGCATCACAAGGCAACTACCTGCATCAATTAACAAGCGCATCGCACTTCTTTCATCAGATGAGCAAACTTTTCAGGAATCTGCACCCATATATCAGAACGCACTTAGGCATAGCAACTTTACTCATGAACTTAGCTACACTCAGCACACACCGCAAAAACAACGCAGGAATAGACAACGCAACATCATTTGGTTCAACCCACCATTTAGCAAGAGTGTTAGCACAAACATGGGACGTAATTTCCTTAGTCTAATTGACAAGCATTTTCCACCGCACCACAAGCTACATAAAATTTTTAACAGAAATACAGTTAAAGTAAGCTATAGCTGCATGAACAATATTAAGTCAGTAATCACTAAACACAATGCACGCATATCTAGAAATAACAAGCCACAGGAGAGGACACTACCAATTGCAGTTGTAGAAAAACACCATTTGCCCGCTTCAAAAACAATGCATGACTAGGGACATAGTATACAAAGCAACAGTCACAGTAAGCAACACAAACACGATCAAAAATTACATTGGCATGACTGCAACCACATTCAAAGAGCGATTGGCCAACCACACTAAATCTTTTCAGCATAAAAAGCATGCAAATGACACGGAACTTTCGAAATATATTTGGACATTGAAAGAAAACAATAAGGATTTCAGTATTAATTGGCAAATTTTAAAACATTCTATTTCGTATACGGGAGGATCAAAACGATGCAATTTATGTTTAGAAGAAAAATTTTGTATTTTGAAATAAAAAAAAAAGGATTGTTTACTCAACAAAAGAGCTGAAATAATTTCACGATGTCGTCATCGTAATAAATTTCGCGTAAACAACGCAAACAAAGCCATGCATGCACACATTGTCTCCCACACACACCCCCACGCCCCGGCAGGAAGCATATAAGCGGTCATTTCTTTCGATACTTGTAAACTGCCTGATGATTCTTTTACAGATGAAACAGCCTGTTGCAGACAAGTTTTGAGGTAAGCGAAAATCTATATATATATATATATATAAATAAATAAGTACTTCGATAATTTCTATCAGACAGTGCTCAATACTATTGTAGAGCGGTGATATTAATAAGGTTCGGAGTCTTTAAATTCTTGGTTGATTCATTTATTACTCTACAATATTGTTTCGTGAGGTTCAAAGACCTCACTCGTCAGGTGTGATTCAGTAATCACTCCTGACGAGTGAGGTCTTTGAACCTCACGAAACAATATTGTAGAGTAATAAATGAATCAACCAAGAATTTAAAGACTCCGAACCTTATTAATATATATATATATATATATATATATATATATATCAAACGTTATTTTGAAGTATTTTTTCTTGCTATGCCTTCTTTTAAGCACACTCGGGACTTGCTTCTATTTAGTTATTGCAAAAAGCATATTGCTGCAGAGCAGCTTTTGGTTTTGCTGGAGGAAAATACATCGCAAAATCGCGAATTTAATTTCGTACAGTATGAACGATTTGACCTACAAAGCATTCCTGAACCGGAATGTGTGTCAAATTTCAGAGTTGAAAAGGCAGATATTCCCTTTTTGGCAGACGTGCTCGGTTTACCGGCGAATTTCAACTGTTACCAGCGAACAACTGCAGGTAACCTCGAGGGGCTTTGTATACTTCTACGACGTTAAGCGTTCCCATGTCGATATGGGGACATGATTCGTATGTTTGGACGGCCTGTACCGGAGTTGAGTCTGATTACCAACCAGGTTTTGGACTTTATTTATAACACTCATAGCCACAGACTTGTTGAATGGAACGAAGACCTTCTAAGCCATCCAAAGCTAAAAATTTATGCCGACGCAGTATGTGCGAAAGGCGCAGCACTGCCAAATTGTTTTGGCTTCGTTGACGGAACGGTTCGGCCAATGTGCAAGCCAAAAACACACCAACGGCTCGTCTACAATGGACATAAACGGATTCATGCATTGAAATTTCAATCTGTGTCATTGCCCAATGGATTGATTGTTAATATGTTTGGTCGAGTTGGTATGTACCAGTACAATGTGTTAATACCTACCTACTGTGATTATTTTCCAATTTACATGGGTTATTTCTACACCCTTCCCCTGCAATATTTTCTGTGCTGAAACAATGCCGAGCTGGGTTAAAAAAATGTACTTGGCCCCAGGATATTTTTTAAACTACATACAGTATTACAGTAGTAATAATAATAATAACGCCCCGGCATAGGAACCTTGCAAATTCCTAGGAGCTGAGGGTTGGGAATTATGTAATAATAATAAAATAATAATATGCTGGAATTGACTGCTGCACTATTAATATTTGTACAGAGGGAAAAAGACATGATGCTGGAATGCTAGCTGAGTCCAACCTGCTGGCTTCCTCGCCAGCCTTCTCGCCTGAAGGAGAGCCCATGTGCATATATGGAGACCCTGCCTATCCTTTGCGTCTCCACCTATACAGGCACCATTCAGAGAGGCTGAATTGACCCCTGATATGCAGGAATTTAATAAATCCATGAGCTCTGTCCGTGTATCTGTAGAATGAGCATTTGGCGAAGTTGCAAGTTCATTCAAGTGTCTAGACTTTAAGAGTAATTTAAAGCTTGAACTCAGCAGTGTTGGCAAGATGTATTTGGTTGGTGCAATAATTCAAAATTCCCTGTCCTGTTTGTATGGAAATTAAACGCCAAAATTTTTCAACCTAGCTACCCCTTCTCATGAAGATTACTTTTCTTAGTTTAACTTATTGCAAAACAGGACATATTATTTAAGAACTGACATTAACTTGAATGGTTTCAATTCCTTGTTCAATATTAATAGAGGATATATGGTAGCTTTAAGTTACTTATTAGATGATAGTTTTTCTATCATTGACAGCAATAGACTGTTTTGTTGGACCATCATCATTTGAAACTGTCCCATTTGTTGATGCTGTTGGGCCATTTGCTGAGCCATCATGTCTTTCCAATCATTATATTTTTGTTCTTCTTTTGCCTGTTTTCCTTTCTTTAATTGGAATTATTTTCCCCTAATCAACATTTCATTTTCTGTCTGCTCTCTTAAAAATATGATTGTATCTGATCCTGATCTTCGTTGTCTCCGTTTTTTCTGTGTTGCTTCTCCATCATCCGCCTTCCTCTTATTTGTCTCCTCCAATCTTTCCATTGCTTTCTTTCTTTCATCAATGGCATTCACCCGGTCCTCTTCATTTTTATTTTTCTGTTCATCATCTTTAAAAAGTGCAACACAGAAAGCAGATTATAAACAAAGGCAATTAGCAATATTTTTGTGTTTAATATGGATAAGAGTTTTTGGTTACAGTGGCTGGCACAGCACAGGAGATATGGTGGTTAACTTTACATTTGTTTACATTTTTGTTTGGCCCATTTTTAATAACAGGAGTAAAATCGTCTGGCATTGGACAGAGTAAAATACTAAAGTGAGATGCAATGCCAGCTATAAATGGGTTAAACTTCAAATTAACATCACTATATACTGTACAAATTTACTTTGCGTCACCCTTATTTCTTCACTAAATTCTTCTTTTTCGATAGCCTCCTCAATTAGGACGTCTAGCTCCGTCAACTCAGGAGATATACCTGAGGCCTTGTTTTCGTGGCTGACGAGGGAGCAGCGGTCCTGCACCGATTTCCTGCTCAAGGTTTCTTTGAAGTTGAGTTCATCGACTTTCTTCAAGTTTTCAGCGATATTCTGCCATAATTTGGCTCGTAGAGTCGTCGTTTTCTTAGTCTGGAATGGATTCACAAATAAAACCTCCCTAAACAGCAAAGTGTCGTGTCTTTTTGTCCATTCCATCGGAGTATTCCTTAAAAAGACAAAAACAAAGAGATGAATACACACCGAAATCAAGTACTTATACCTACCTTGACGTCCGTGTGAAACAAATTGAAATAAAAAGCTAAAAGCCAAGAAAAAGTATGCATATTTATTTCTCCCATTTCTGTACAAAGACTTCCCTCCAATGGCGCCAAAGCATTAACCTTGCACTTACACTTGACCTTGAACCTCATTGTTTTCCTGGGGTTTTCCATCATAAATATGCGCTAAAATGTGACAAATTATAATGCTGTCTTACAAAATATCATTCATGGGAAAACTATCTTTACCTTTGACGTTTTAGACAAATCAACACGGACGCGAAACTCATCTACTTGCGATCCGTCACCTCACACCACGGACTGCTCACGCCATTAAAAACGTCCAATTTACTTCCGGTCGGCGTTCGTGAATCAAAAACGTCGCTTGCTTCAGCTCTCTATTAACATGGAGTGACTACCGCTTTACAAACAGGGGATAACAAATACACCCTTAAGCTGAAAATAATAAATAACATCAAATAGGAACAAGTGCATTACAAATAGAATCGTCACTTACTCTTGATGCCTTCTTGTAATCCCCTTCCTAGCAGTACAATGTAATAACACGTCGTTGTCAATCCTTACAGCAATCAATGGTAATCTTTAGTCTTTACTGATTAATGAGGCTCAATATAAACCTAATTAAACGAATATTTTTATGTTATAACAGGAAAAAATGGATACAAACAAGCCCCAGGATCCTTCATTTTCTCACTGCGAAACAAGGAAAATCTCCCGTCTTTTAAAGCTCCGCTCAAAGATCAAAATTATTGTTGCGCAATTTCCTCCTACCACAATTATGGACCAGTTTTTGGAGGCGGTTATGATTTTCTCATATACAACAATGCAGCTTCGAATACCGTCTCATATACACGTTTTGGTACCGCCTACCAAGCTCCATCTGGCGTCAGCGACACCAACACGATCTTAGCAGGAACCTACAACTTCTCTCCATCCGAAGTTGAAGTGTTCTATCTTGTGTAGAACTGATCTCAATATACTCCCTGAACTAAGCATTATCATTTTGAAAATCGACGATAAATATAGTTTAAATCACGTCTCATTATCATATCTTGGCTTAGCTAAAAGAAAAGAAAATATAGCAATGTACTTCCCCTTAGTTTTTTGATGATTTTGTTGAAAGGTTTTGCTTACTTTTAATTGTTTCTGATTTACTCACCACAAATGACGGGTAAATCGCGATGTCACTCGGCGATCGAATAGGTAAATGTATATTTCAGACATGAATAATTCCGAACCAATGTTTAGGTATTATATATACCAATGTTTGTAGCCATAAAATACTAAAAGCATTTCACAAACTTATTTTTTAAATAATTACTCCAGAATAGACCAGAAATGAAATCAAAACTATACTGTACTCCGTGTCCCAAGGGCTGGAGTCAAATTTATTTGATAGCTGGCGAGGGGAAGGATATTACTGTTTATGATATGATTTATTCATGGTAGGATAATATATTGTTTTTATCTTATTATTTCATTTGCGTACTTTGATGGTGAATGATTATGCTTACGCCTATGTTCATTCTGGTTAACGTATCTACCGCAATGGTAGGATCTTATTCGTTGTGGGCTTTCGCTCCAAATTATATTGTTTGAAGGGGTGTCCTTAAACTATACAGTGTTTACACTTAAAATCCTTGTTATTTAATAGGTACCCTTAACGCATGGCTTCTTTATCATGTGATCATATCATTTATTTATAGAAAGCATTATCTAACATCGTATTCATTACGTGAACAACACTATATTGTTTGAATAATGTGTATTGTGATAACGACTCTTTATTGATACATTTAGCTAACCTACGTTTGTTTATTAATTTAGGCTTTTTTTAGTTACATCTCGTTGTATCATTCTATATTGTTGTTTCTTGTATAAAGTGTCATTTTTCTTGTTTCAGTCTGGTCCTTCCTCCTTTTAAGCCGCCTTCCAGTGTCACAAGGGCTGGAGTCAAATTTATTTGATAGCTGGCGAGGGGAAGGATATTACTCTTTATGATATGATTTATTCATGGTAGGATAATATATTGTTTTTATCTTATTATTTCATTTGCGTACTTTGATTGGTGAATGACTATGCTTACGCCTATGTTCATTCTGGTTAACGTATCTACCGCAATGGTAGGATCTTATTCGTTGTGGGCTTTCGCTCCGCGGGTTTTATGAGATTATATTGTTTGAAGGGGTGTCCTTAAACTATACAGTGTTTACACTTAAAATCCTTGTTATTTAATAGGTACCCTTAACGCATGGCTTCTTTATCATGTGATCATATCATTTATTTATAGAAAGCATTATCTAACATCGTATTCATTACGTGAACAACACTATATTGTTTGAATAATGTGTATTGTGATAAACGACTCTTTATTGATACATTTAGCTAACCTACGTTTGTATATTAATTTAGGCTTTTTTTAGTTACATCTCGTTGTATCATTCTATATTGTTGTTTCTTGTATAAAGTGTCATTTTTCTTGTTTCAGTCTGGTCCTTCCTCCTTTTAAGCCGCCTTCCAGTGTCCCAAGGGCTGGAGTCAAATTTATTTGATAGCTGGCGAGGGGAAGGATATTACTGTTTATGATATGATTTATTCATGGTAGGATAATATATTGTTTTTATACTGTACTATATATAGTTCCTGAAACGTGGGCTAAACATAGTGACTGTATTTTAATTGTTTTGAAAACACAATAATTATTCATTTGGCAAATCTTTCTACCCGTAAGCCCAGCTACCGTCGTCAGTGCAAATGGCATATTAAATCTTATATTAATTTGCAGTAATGACGATTTCTGATTACGTTATTTAATAGTCACTTCCCGAATTTGCTGGATGGCAATGAAAAATTGCCTGTTTACAATGGATTACATTGGGCGCCTCGATTTCAGGCTATTGTTTCGTGTGCACTCAATTCAATTGTGGAAATGTCTATTAGCCTGCAACCAGCATTTAATTCACGAGATCACCTGAGTACAGAATATGCAAGTAGCTTGGACTGTTCTAACTCTCTTACTTCCATTCACACCACCATACAATAAGCCCTAGACTCACAATGGAAAATATTATTTCCGCCGTAAAAGTATACGGCGAAGTTATTCCCATCGATACGGTGCTTAACCGAAGCATTCTCATTTAGTGAGGTCGCGGGTACGTTTATAAACACAAGTGACCGATGACTAAAAGAGACGGCAATGCTTTTGTAGATTAAGAATATCCAGAAATTGATTGCCCAAACTGAAATTGAAATTTGCATTCCAAGAAAGATTTCTTTTTATATTTAAACTCAAATCGGTGTCCGATTTGAAGAGAAAATTTATATTAAAACAAGACCCTGCTGCTTGCAGGACTGGTGCGCTTGCAAGGGGTAGTAAAATTCAACACAACACCATAGAATGAACAGGAAAATAAGAGTTGTTCCAACATTTATAGTATCTGCCCCACCAGACTGCAACCTGTACTGATGCTGATAATACAATAATAATTATATTCAGATTATAATTGGGGATTTGTTGCTGTCCATGCAATAAGATTGCGCCAATTACAAAAAGTAATATACTTACTTCTCTCTTTTTTTCCTCTTTACTTACGAAAATTTACATAGTAAAATAATCCCCGAAAAATATTGAATAACCCAAAAAAATTGGAAATATTCATAGGCATAGGAAGCAACTTCAAGTTGGAGGGGCACTTTGTCTTAAGGTGGCTCCCTACAGTTAGTACAGCTTGAAACACGATCTATATAGATCAGATGTCATCCTCGCGTCTCACGCGTGGAATCTTCGTGACCCGGTAAAATTTTGAAACAAGCCGCGGGAAGTTATTTTCGAGACTTTTCTGCGAAGAAACCACAACGTTTTCATTAAAATCGTAAATCTTTGAAGTTCAAACAGTACGTATGTTGTTAACCAGTTTCTAAGCTTTCTTTTAGTATGTTTTTTACGTATTTACGTTCAGTATTATCTTTTATAATGTTAAAAATCTTCGACTTGTTGCCGACTAGAAATTCTTATACTCTCCTCAAGGCGGTCTAGAACTGTCAAAGTAATATAATTCTTTAAAGCATTCAAAAGTTTAAAAACTACTGCATACAACTACAGTAGAGACAGTTACGAAATTTTGAATTGTTTGAATGTTTTGAAAAGTTTTCATACCGATTTCAACAATAAAAACAAATTTAAGAGGCGTTGGATTAATTCAATGCTTAAACCACGGACAAACCAGACCAGAAAAAGACCAACAACAAACAATCTTGGGTCCAACAATCCAAGGGTAACGAAAACGAAGAGAATTTTGCTCGCAATTGTATACCATTTCGGAAAAAACCCAGCCTGTTTTACAGTGAGCGAGTTACTCGAAGAAGTGATGGGCGCGCGAGACCATCACGCGAAAGACATGGACATGCGCAGATGCCGATCTTGTCGAAATGAAATTCTGTTTGGCCGCGTAAGTTTTGTGCGTGGCTTAATGACTTTAGTGTCCTTTCGTGAAATTTTCCTACGCCATTAGAAATATTGCATAATGTAGGTTTTCTATATAACCGAAAACAAAAATATTTAAACCGTAAAATAGCGCAGCACCGCGCATATATTTTATAGATTTTCCAATGGAAGTCCCTGTGGTCGTGAATATACGATGTTCGTCACAAATAATACAAAAAGTACTATGAGCTTTTCCCCCGGAACCTTCTAGATGGTAACGCGTTCTGAACATGGACTCGAATATTGGACATTCTTTACGTTTTGTATAATATACTATATCTTTGCATCTATTTTATACTTTGTTTTCTATATGCATGTTCTAATTATGTGATTTGTGTATTTGTTGTTCCTTACTATTAGGCACGAGAGAATGTAATGAGGGGCTTCGGTGGAGCAGTCGTCAGGACAAGCGCCTTCCACCTCTGAGTCATGAGTTCGATTCCCGCTGAGGACTACACTCATCACACTCATGTGAAAAGAGTAGGTCAACGCTCTGCCGAAAGTCGTGGGTTTTCTCCGGGCAGTCCCGTTTCCTCCCAGAGGGAAAGTTGACTGTGTGGGTTAGGATATACAGATTAGGAAAGTAATATCACAATTGTTGTAAAAATAGATAATGTAGGCTACGTACATAATATAGGTAAGCGAGATACTTGATGTAATCGGTCACTGAAAAGCGCCAACGGGGAGTGAGCTGAATAATGTATGAATGAATGTAAGGAATAAACCAAAATTTCTTATGTACACTCAGCATGCTGTATACATTCATGTTGCCGTAGGTTAGCGCGTGCATGCATTCAGTTGGGTCAGAATTGAAAATGTTATTGTGATATATTTACTTTGTTCGTATTGCCGTATTTTCTCCTTCCTCGGGACAGTCAAAGGGTCTCCCAACCGTTCTACAACGAGGTATGAATTTTTTTCAAGCCAAAAGCTTATATATTAGGCACATTCTAGTTTTCTCTATGTAGATTCGGTATATTTTGTGTCGTTTAAAAGTTACGTTTAGCAGTTTGGTACTGTATCAAAGTGGGCACTGGCTACGCTCAATTCGCTCACATTGTTTGTGTGGGCCGCGCATAGTTATTCTTAGGAGACTGGGTTTGAATTATTTTCATATAGAAAAGTATTTTTAGCTCATCTGTTTCGCCTTCCCAAAAGGCCTATGTGCCTTGGTGACAAAACTGATCAACACAGGGACAAAGATCAGATAAAAAGCTCTAGTTTGATACCAAATAGGTCCAAATTCGTGAAGAAAAGATTTACTTTCACGCTCGAGATCATAGCCTATTTTTAAAGTTGTACGATGGACAGTGTTTTAATTTGAGTGTAGAAGATGTCTTATTTGGCTTCATTCAAGTTTGTGCAGGTACATTATTGTGGCAGTTTACTGCTATTGATTCGACGTTTGGGCCTTGTTCTTCGATGGTATGTTTTTTGTTTCCTAAGAAATAATTTGTTTTCCTAGTATTTTAAACGATTTTGTGGAGCAGTCTGCATGGCTGCCACTTCTGGTGCGATGAAAAGACGTTACAACATGTTTCCAGTTGGAAAATGTATGGCTCTTCGGAAAGAGAAATTGGACAATAGTTTAAAGGAAACAAAGATTATTCAGGATACAGATGAAGAATTAACTCAGAAAAACAAAGAGCTTTGTTTGAAATGCGAGCGAATGAGACGAATAGATGCAAAAGTAAGTTGTTTACATATTCAGTTTTAATCATTTTTATAGTCAAGTGTGCTACTGTCTGTTGACTTCAGCAGCCAGTTATAGAACTGCTCAGTGCCCCTTGTCTCACTAAGTCACTATACAGTTTTACATGATTTACAATGGCTTGTACGTAGTGTGTATTGTATTTCCCTTGTGCATACAGTAAATTTTAAAACAATCTACCTGTATTCATGGCTGACTTTAGATTGAAAAGCTTGATGGAAGTATAGATAAAGGAAATGAGGTTTTGAGAGAAATTAATAGAGTAGATCATGGTAGTGTAGAGATGCCTAAGAAGACACAATGGTTTGCTTCGGAGAGATCTATCTCGATACAGAGGAAGAATCCGACAAGACTGGGTGAGAAAAGTACAGTTAGCGTAGCGACCGAGAGCAGAAGGAGATCAGAGACATTTGAGGCAGCATGTTAGATTCATGGAGGTTCTGATCACTGGACTTTGCCAGGCAGGTTGGTCTGTGTGACATAGCAATAAAGTGCTCGAAATGTTTTGGTTGAGGTTTTGTCAACAAATAATAAGACAGGTAAAAGAGTAATTCCTAAGATTTTTAGTAAAGGTGTGAATATTATGAAAAATCAAATGACAACTTGATTAGGAGTATCGCCGTATATTACAGTGGCGGTATAATGGGTAAAAGAAAGTGCTGTAACGTATTTAGAGAGAGTAGTTTTAAAAAAATACTGATAACACAAAGTCTGTTCGCATAAAAGTCAACAGCTGCTTTATGTTAAGACTATTGCCTTACAATAAGCAGTCAGTAAGCAAAATGACCTTTGAGATTTTTTCCTCTTGTTTTTGTTTTGCTTTATTTCTTGCCAACAGCCAAAACTGATCAATTAGCCTTTCTCACACCGCCTTTTTTCGGGTACTTTTTCCTAAACCTGCGACCGTAAGACCATGTAACAGCGGCTTTTCATGATTTTTTTGGGCGTATGATGGTAATTTTACTCTGTAAATGGTTAATTTGCTCTGAAAAATTGCTTTTCACATTGGCTTAATTGCTTACAAGAAAATACAGTACCCAAAAATGGCGGAAATTTGTCGCGTGATAAAGACTAATTACGTACAAAGTATGTGTGACAACCAATTTAATTGCCATGCTACATTTCATGACATCATGAATAGTAAGTAGAGACAGTACAGGGAGTATGGAAAAACCATTTTTTAAGCAGTGCCACTAGAAGCACTTTTCGATTGGACGGTTGGGGCTAACAAACGCATTGAGGAGCAACAGGTTATGTTCCTTGCCCCCCCCACCTCCTAGGTGGTTACAAGGATGGATCAAGTATGATCTGGCGGGGGGAGGTGCTCCAGTGCCGAACGGGTGTCGGTTCCCCACAGGTTTCGGCCGGTGCCCCATGGGTGTTGGTTGGTCCACAGGGAAATTAGCACCCCCACATTAAATCCATCCCTGGGTGGTTAAACTATCCAAATTATTCCTAGCCGAAAGGGTGATGAACTTTTAATTACCTTATAATGACGACAAAACCAGGTATTCACATTCGCTGTCTTAATGACGCTGACCTGTCAGATGAGCGATGGCATAATAAAAATTGTTGGTATTTTAAAAAATTACAGCAAAAAATGAAAATCCTCAGGTTTTGCAGTTTGTTGTGCATTACTGCAGCCACAACCAGAGTTAGCTGAGCATGAGAAAAAATCATTGTCTTAATGACCAATTGTCTTATAAAGGTATATTGATTTATACCCCAATTATGTTCCGTTTGATTTTCAAAAAGAATATTTCTTTGGCAAATTGGCTGTATACAAACTTCTACACAGCTGGTATTATTCTTGTTTGCAGTTTGCAAAGGGGACAGGCTAGTATGCAGCATGGCACTTCATGGTACAGTATAGATAATATTATGGCATGGAAATTTATTGTGTAGTATGTCATGTTTATTCATACCAACTGTAGCCAATTCAATAAAAAATATTAACAGTCTATTTCGGCTCGATCGTTGGTCGGCAATGCATAAAGATCAACCAATAATTTATACAACATATTTTGAAATGCATACCCCATACCGTACAAACAGTAATGAAATGTCATTTCAATAATAACACTTGTAAAATATGAACATGGGTTTCTTTTCACAGTCGCTGTCTGATACTGTACTTATATTTAACATAGTACAGACGAGTCAGCTGTGCATCTAAACAATATGTTCAAATATTCAAATAGCTATGCTGAGGGAATCCATGAATATTCCACTCTCCATAACTATATGAAATGGTCAACTGCTCCTTTCTAAAGTTGTACATAAATCCCAAATCTTTAGTATCACTTATTAATATCTTAATTTTGTTTCCCTTCCTTCTACCTCCCAGAGTCCTCTTCAAATATCTCCCTACCACTTTCTTCTCATATCCTGACAGCAAACAAAATAATTTAGTTGCAGAGTGATAGGTGACGAATGAAATAACTTCTGCTGCTTTATTTTTGGCATAGAAGCAATAAGGAGGGGAGAACTCCGCCAAGGCAACATTCTTAACAACACGTACGACGATATTAAATATTCCATACGTAATGTCCCGTCGTATTGTTGCACAATATGTGTTACGGATACCACTTCTTCTGCTGAGCCATCGATAAATAGCGTTAAGCAAATGCACACTTTCTTTTCTTATTATTGGAAGAAAATTAAACGAAGAAGATAGCACACTTCCATATCAGCTCTTGTGGCCTCTTCCATGAAATATGGACAAGGGATGTCAGCATTTCCAGTGCTGAATCACGAAAAAAAATCTTGTTAAACGCCGGTCCCCTTCCAAACTCTCCAAAAAACCAACCAACGTTTCCTTAACAGCTTCTTCGCCACTATTTTGTGACTCGTCAGCGCTGTTTTCATCATTTTATTGGTCATCACTGCCGTTAAATACAAGTTCTACAAGAAATACAAGAAATACAAATAAGAAGTATATAAAAGTTGTTTTATTTGAAATATTTTGAAGTTTAAGGAAATATTTGAAGTTTAAATATTTGTAGGGTATTATTATAAAGAGATTTTATATCAGAAGAGTGTATAATAATTTCCGGTTATGTAAAGTTGATCACCCAAAGATTTGAATACAATTTTCGCTGTTGCAAAGTTAAGTTCTTTTATGAAATTTTATTGGCACACCTTTTGATTAAATCTTATTCAGTATCAAATTATAAACCCTGGTAAATAATTCTGGAAAACAAGCTATTTTGTTTTCACATTCAGTTGGTTTGACTTACTTCATTCTCACATGTCCAATATATGTGTAGTATTTTGCTTTATTCGAACTCCAATCTATATACAAGTTCACCCGGACGTAAACCGGAAGTCTCATACAACACTTCTCCTCTCTGAGTTAAAACTAATGTCTGAACGTAACGTTATGCAAATATAAACGTAATAGTCAATAATATCAAGGCTATGTTTAGAATCCCTTAATCAGTTAGTCAATCTTGCCCGTAATGGTCTGTTTTTTGTCTCTCTCTTGTTGGATATCGATGGCTCACTGCTTCTCTTCCATGCTCTTGTACTGCCGCCGCGTCGCTCTCGTTGGTGTGTTGTACATCCATTTCTGCCCCAATTGGTTCTCCGCTTTGTTCTTCTAGACTGTTCGTTGCTGAATTACCGTAATCTTCTCCGTCGTCATTTTCTCTGCTGAAAATCTGATCTTGGTGTCTCCTCGTCATGTGATGGTCTTCGAGCTCTACTGTGAATGATACTGGTCCCGTTCTCTGATCTATTCGACCTGGAACCCACTTCTCACCCCGGGCGTAATTCCTTGCATACACCCGGTCTCCTGGCTTAAACGATCGCTCTTTGGCATGACAATCATGTCGTTGCTTTTGTTCTACCTGTTTCCTTTCCACTCTTCTTCCCACCTCAGGTGTAAGTAAATCTAATCTTGATACTAACTTCCTGCCCATCAGTAACTCGGCTGGTGCCACTCCTGTTGTAGTCTGAGGTGTGATGCGGTATTGAAACAAAAAGCGTGAAACCTTTGTTTCAATACGTCCCGTTTTCATCTTTTTCATGCCTTCTTTAAACGTTTGTACGGCACGTTCAGCTAACCCATTTGAAGCTGGGTGATATGGAGCGGTTTTTACATGCTTGATGCCGTTCATTTTGAGAAATTGTTCAAATTCGTCGCTTGTAAAATTTGACCCATTATCACTGACAAGCTTTCCGGGAAGCCAATGTGTAGCAAAAACCATCCTTAGTTTTTCGATTGTTGCGCTTGAGGTCGAAGTGTTCATTGGGAAGACTTCCATCCACTTCGAATATGCATCAATCAAGATGAAAAATATTTTGCCTTGAAATGGTCCGGCATAGTCTACATGCACTCTCGACCATGGCAACTCCCACGGATGCAGCGGTGCTTCAGCTGGTGTTTTGCGGTGTGATTGGCTTTCTGTGCAGCTTTTAACTTTCCATTCTAAATCAGTATCCAACTTAGGCCACGAAACGAAACTACGTGCTAGTGCCTTCATTCCGCAGATTCTCGGATGCGTATCATGCAGTTCCTCGATAACCTGGCTTCTCAGGATTGGTGGGACCACTACTCTTTTACCCCACATTATACAACCATCGTGTATACTTAATTCCTCCTGTCGATTGTGATATGGACGTAAGTCCTCATCTGGACATCGTTCTGGCTATCCCAGTTGGACCATTTTGCACACTCTGGATAACACGGGATCTCTTCTGGTTTGTGTCTTTATTTTCCCTGAATCCACCGGAGTTGATTCCAAGACTTGCATCACAAACACGTTGTCGCCAGGTTCTGGAGTCCTGCTCGGCATATATGTCCGGTAGTGGAAGACGACTAAAGGCATCGGCGTCGGCGTGTGCTGTTCCTGGTTTGTGGGCAATGGAATATTCATAGGCAGCTAGAGTTAGAGCCCAGCGCTACACTCTTCCAGATGCCATCTGCGGTATCGGCTTGTGCTCATTAAATAAACCAATTAGTGGTTTATGATCGGTATTGATGGTGAAATGTCTTCCACATAAATACTGATGGAATTTTTTCACTCCAAATATAATCGCCAGTCCTTCTTTGTCTAATTGGGCATAGTTCCTCTCAGGAGCTGAGAGGGTGTGAGACGCATATGCTATCGATCGGTCGCTTCCGTCTTCCAATTGATGTGACAACACTGCTCCCACCCCGTATGTCGATGCATCACAAGCCAGGAGCAATTCTTTGCTACTATCATAATGAACCAACAACTCTGCCGATTTCAACAGTTCCTTGGACCTACCAAATGCTTCTTGCTGTTTCGTACCCCATCTGCAATGAGCTCCTTTCCTGAGCAACTCGTGTAAAGGCGCCAAAGTTGTTGCTAGATTGGGCAAGTATTTCTGATAATAATTTATCATACCCAGATACGACTTTAATTCTGATACATTTCTCGGATTTGGAGCATCAGTTATGGCACGCACTTTCTCTTCCACCGGTTGATTTCCTTCTCGGTTGACTCGTTGCCCCAAATAGGTTACTTCTGGGGCCATGAACACACACTTCGACTTCTTCAGCCTTGCTCCAGCATTTGAAAGCCTCTTCAAAACTTCTTCAAGATTAGCGATATGCTCTTCATCATTTGTACCCGATACTAGAATGTCGTCGACTCGAACAATGACATAAGGTATCCCTTTTCCATGGTTCTTTGGAAGATACCTGGTGCTGACGATATACCGTAGGGAAGTCGGTTATATTGGAACAGGCCACGGTGTGTGTTAATGGTCGTATATTTCTTCGAGTCATCATCGAGTGGTAGCTGTTGGTAAGCTTGGCTCAGATCCAATTTAGTAAACCTTTCTCCTCCACCCAATGTTGTAAACAAATCTTCCGCTTTGGGTATTGGATAATTATCTAACTTTGAAACAGCATTGACCGTCACTTTATAGTCCCCACAGATTCTTATGGTTTGGTCTTCCTTCACTATAGGCACAATCGGTGCAGTCCATTCTGAAAAGGTGACTTGCTCTATGGTTCCTTCTTCTTCCAATCTCTTCAGCTCTTTTTCAATTATATCTTTGATGGCATAGGGCACTGGTCTGGCCTTGCAATATTTAGGACTTGCATTTCCTTCGACCACAATTTTTGCTTTTGTAGTTTTGAAAATTCCGAGACCTTCTTCGAATACCTCTGGATATTTCTTTAAAATTTCACTTAGCTTCCGATCTTTGATGCCTTGGTTGCTTGCATCTTGCTTTACCTTACTGGTGGTTGTTGAAAATACTTGTTGCCAATTCAATTTTATCTTCTCTAGCCAGTTCCTTCCCCAGTAAATTTGGAGTCTTCCCTGCAACGACAATGGCTGGTAGGGTCTCTTTCTGATTGTTGTATTCCACCGGCACTTGGATTATTCTAACCACTTTAATTTCTTCGCCTGTATACGTATGCAAGTTTACATCGCTTGGTTGAATCTTTGGTGTTGATTTCAACGTTTGTCGAAAAGTCTGTTCGCTTATTACCGTCACGGATGCCCCTGTATCCACTTCCATTTTTACGTCTTGGCCATTTAACTTTATGTTTACGCAATAGGGATCAGGTTTCGATGCTTCAATGGTGTACAATGAATAACTTTCTTGTACCTCTTGATCTTCACCCAAATAATTTGTTGTTTGGCGGTATTTCCTCGTTTCCAGTGCTCGTTGCTCTTCGCGTGGTTTGTTAGCAGTATTTTCTCGCCGTTTTGCTCTGCATTTCCTTGCTGCATGACCTTTCTTATGACAATAATAACATTCTTCTTCATTAAACTTGCATTCCTCTTGTTTATGCTTTCCCCCACATCGGTAGCACTCAGTAGCACTTGAATAATCTCCGCCTTGCGTTTTGACGTTACCATTGACTTTGTTTACATTCTGTTGACCTGACGTTTGGCTCCCTTCCAAGGTCAACGCGGCTTGCTGAATGTCTCTCGCGTTTTTCGCTGCGGTTTCCATTCCCACAGCAATTTCATATGCTTTTTTAAAATTTAAGGTTGTCTCAGATAGCAAACGGCGTTGAATTCGGTCCTCGTTGATTATACAAACTAAGCGATCTCGAAGCATATCTTCTAACCCTGTCCCAAAATTACAATATTCAGTTAGTTGTCTTAATTCTGCCACATACGTTGATATTGATTCTCCGTCTTTGACTTTGCGAAAACGGCTGTTAAACCTAAATCGCTGCACAATCTCCGATGGTCTTGGATTTCGATGATTTTTTTACTAGCTCGGCCAACTTTTACAAGGGGGTCCAACAGAAAAATATTTTTTTCTATCTATTAACAGTATGACATTCTATTCATAGTATGTTGTTTGGTAAGGTCTCCTGCAAAAAAATATATTTGGCGAAGACACTGTTGCCATGGTTACCAAGATATCATCCCCCCTATGGTGAAATACGGGTAATTTTGTAAGCATGATTACTGGAGAAGTTTTGATGATAAAGACTTGCAATAACTTTTATTTATTTACTACCAAGATTAGCTAGGAGGTGAACCAGGCTTATTGACAGAGATTGCATAATACACATTTTGAGGTGGAAATACTAGAAATTTACCCGTACAAAGAACCAACCGAGCTACAACTTGGTAATTGTTGATCATACAGTAGTTTTTCAGGTTCACCTCCTAGAGCAAGGTATGCTGACTTCACTGTGAAAATTTCATCAAGATAGCTTCAATGCCTCTTCAGATATCCTGCGCGCAATAATGGAAATCGCTAAATTTTGCTAATTGGAGAAAAATGCATTTAAAGTTCAATGTTCGGTTTATCAACATGATGGTGAAATTAAGGTGGTCTTATACATTGAAAACTATTTTTCCTAATTTAATACTTTTTCCTCATTTTTTACTCTAATATTATAGAATATGGGTGGCTGACACAAAATCACTCCCTGTTACAATTTGTGGATTAGTGTTACAAATTTTAGTGATAGATAGTTCATTATAGTTTATATATTCGGTATATAAATGTGCCCATATAGATATTTGGAAATTATGTACAAGTTATATTTGTATATTTGCAAGTGTATGCGCTTTATATTGTTTTTTGTATGCGCCTTATATTGTACTTATATTATACGCACAAATGAAAAATTCGACATGGAGTTCCCCTATATTTCATATGCTCACAAAATATACTAGGGTCGAAATCACATAGCCAAACACATCCTAAACGGGAGAGGTAGGCATATATATCATGAAAATGCCATGCTAGATTTTTTCAAAAATCTTTAACACGTACTATTTCAACACCTAAGTTTGGTTCCTAGCTGTGACCTCCGCCGTTGCCGTCTTTAAAAAGACACCAATGTTTAACCCTTCGGTTCTTTGAAAGGTTATGGCAGATCGACTTTCGTCGGACTTTACATGATGTCCTCAATCAGTCATAGCCTTGAAGTGGAACCGTAATTATACAAAATATATAGCATAAAACGATTTGCTTTCACGCCATTATAACGCCTCTCCCGCCTAAATATAACCGAATTGTACTTGGTGTAATTTGAAATAAAATCGTTTAAAATCACTATCTAGCTAGGGAGGGATAGGTGGGTACTCATTTGGAGAAAAAGCTTTTTCGTAAATTCTCCAATGCTCGCGATTTTCCAATAACATGTCGTTGCTATGGTGGTTGCTACGGGACAAAATTTCAAACAAGCTGCTATTTTCCGCTATTTATCCATTTTCCGCAAAACAAATAGAAAAATTAACGCAAGAAAACGAAAAAGGGATCATTAATGATGCATAATATGGCTAATTTCTAAATAGGATTTTCTTTTGAAATTTTGTATTGGACCCCCTTAAACGATTTCGAGTCCGGTTTCTCTGGAGCTAACAAATTCCGAATAAGCTTGTATGTTTTGGCACCACAAACGCTTAAAAATATCGATCTTTGTTTATCTTCGTCGTCGATCTCGTTCGCTATAAAATAGTGAGCTAATCTTTCAATATATTCCACCCACTCCTCGTCTTGTTTATACTCTTCAACTTTCCCATAAGTTGCCATGTTCTAAGATGTATAAAATTAATCCTCGTCGCCAATGTAGTATTTTGCTTTATTCGAACTCCAAACTATATACAAGTTCACCCGGACGTAAACCGGAAGTCTCATACAACAATATGTTAATGTAGATTACCCCTGAGGTGCATATAGGAATAAGTAAGTTATATTTAGATACTTTTAGATAGTCTAATCAAGACGCTCTATATGTATGGTCTCAGTTATAGGCATTTGGTAATGTGCCGCGCCGAGCTTAAAATATATAGTCAATAATTTATGTAGTTCTTTGTTTTTTTTTATTATTTCCCGAAGCAGGGACAGCTTAATCCATGCGGGAAAGATTGTAACGAAAGTATGTAGAATTGTATACAAATAGTTACGTTTGCACCACAGGTCATTGTAAACATTAGAAACGTCAAATGAAAAGATAATGGACATTCTTTGCTACAAAAGGCAGATAAAGTAAATATAATTTCGAACTTACGGAAAAGTGTCAATTACGTTTACATAAGTCATGATAGTTTAGATAAATGATACTTAAACTGTCAAGGACAAGAAGCTTGCATGGTGGGCAGATGTGTTTTCATGATAATCCAAACTTAAATGTTAAGCTGTACATTGATATTACACGTATATATGATTAGGGCTCTGCTGTCAAACATTCTTGGGAATATTTCGCGCGATCAAGTACTTACAAAAGCTTATTTCGTTAAATTTTAGTAAAAGTTAGGTTAAGTCGTAAATTAAAGTTCATATACGTAGAGATAAAAACATTTGATAAAAAAAATATATTAAAGTGGTTAAAACCTCGTAGCAATATTATATAAAGGCTTTCTGCGAATTGCAGAGGTCATCCAAATTAAGACATTCCTTTTTCCAAGGGGGCAGTTCTAAATATAAAATATGTAGTTCTAAACCTAATATAGGCAGTTCCGTAAATTTTAAATTCTAAAATTCAGTTTTTGGAGCTTTTGGGAAGCATACCCTGTGCGCGGAACTCAAAGGGTAGCCGGTATTTCTCCTGGTTCCCTCAAATACCGTCTGCTATGCAGGCAAAACGCATATCTATATTATTGCAAAACATTCAATCCGTAATATCCGTAAGTTGAGGATTTATCCTTAAAGATCAACAGCTTTGCAACAATAATTTATACAAATATTAAAATATTGGATTAGATGGCGATATTTCATATTGCCATGAAGCGCAGACGGTTAAACTACTAAAATTTTATAAGATCTATTCTAAAATAATCTGCATGTACATTGAACGTTTTCAAAATATTCATTTCATTTCTAAACAGGTGAAACTTTGATTGATAGTTTAAAGTGACATTTGGCTACTCAATTCAGATAGTTTTGTGTATTTTTAATCATGATGTTAGCTTTAAATTTTTAATGAACTTAACTGCATGCATATAAACGTGCGATGCGTGACTATAATTATATAACGCCCCAACTTTTGCTAGCAAGTTAAGTGCAGTTTTGCAGTAGACGGTCGCGAAGCAACGACTAAACTACTTAGCCTGTCTCGTTCTGTAAAGATAAAATGAAACGTTTTCTTAAAACAGCGTTCTTGTCAGTAAAATTTCTGTTCCTGATCTTGTTACCACAGGCTGTTAAAATGGAAGAAGGATACTGCAGGCCCGAGGATGCAACGAACATTGCAATTCCTTTTCGTTTGTTGTACAAAGGTAAATTTCATATTCGAAATGTCCGTTATGCTTACAGTATTTCATTCAACTTTTAGAGCATTAAAAGATTTTCGAATGGCTTCACGTGTTCGCATCACAGTTTCAATTACCTAAAAGAACGAAGTAGAAGCAGCCTAATTGACATTGCAAGGTTTTTGGTTTGAAACAATAGAACTATAGAGTAATTAAAGATATTTGTGTAAAATGAGCAGTCAAAATTGTGTAAAGTATACTATACGGCACACCTAGAAAAGAAGAGTTGATCAAGAACACGAACCATGTACAAGTGAAATGTCATACATGCATATTTCAAGGCTTTAGGATGTCTACAGGGTGTATAAAAAACGAAATCCATCTTTCATACTTAATTATTTTCGGAATACCGGACCATATAACATGATTTAGGTCTTATTTTAAAGCCTGTTCTTTTCTATTTCGAACAAGTCATCATTGCTGTCCTTAATGCTAGTGATAACTGAATAAGAAAATTTTTTTATAGAACCTATCAATTTTAGATGTCGCATAATTATGCAATATTACAAATACAAATTGGTTACGTATCTGAGAACATTAGTTTAAAATTGGTCATTAAAGAATGACCCAATTTAAATTGGTTGTTGTCTGAATACCATTTAACAAATTTGTTTACAGAACTATAATGTTATTCCATAGTCGCGTGTCAAATTCTTGAATTTTGTTGTTTAAACTTCAATATTGTCCGCCTTGCCGCACGATTTCACGAGAAAAAGGATTAGAAACAATTTAATAATTACTTCTCACAAGATATGCGCTAGTTTTATTTGTTGATACTCCGAAATCCAATAGTCCACAAATACCGTAAAACAATTTGGCGTCCATGCATCATCACACAAAGGCCATCGATCGCACGCGCGGCAATGTAAACAGCAATCGGTTCAAACCATGGCTTAAACCACCTTTAAACCACCGCTAAGGCACGCCGTGGTTGTTTGGTTTTGACGATTCAGTACAAAAATGTTCAGTTTTATCGCTTTGTTGATAAAAATATATTAGTATCAATTATTATCTCAAATTTTAGATTCTCCAATTACAGTCACTTAAAATATTATTCGCAAACCAATCGTTCAAATTTGAAACGAAACCAACGGTTAGAAAGCTGAATGGCTACGCTTTAAAATGAATATAAACATGAACAATTTACTCTCATTTTTCATTTCATTTAAACACTTTATTACCTGAAAAATAGAGGTAACAGGTGGCTGAACAGAGCATAGCCCCAATTGACATCAGCTACCGTAATAACTTACTATATATACATGGTAATATAATATTAACTATATAACTTAGATTATATATACATATATAATTATGTAAAAGTATTTAGATAGATTAAAAACCATATAGTTTTAATAACAGTTCTAAAGGAAATTGTTTTTTAGTTTAGATAAGTAGGTATTCCTTAAAGCAGTTTTAAAATGACCAAGATTTCTTATGCATTTTACTTCAGGGGGCAAAACGTTCCACATCCGTATTATTCTTGGAAAAAACTAGTTTCCAAAATAATTGGTCTTGTATCTGAACTCTTTAAGGTGGTCTTGGCCGGGTTCTCTTAAGTTATAGCGAGATACTGGCTTCGGTTTAACGTAATCTTCAATATTATTTAAAAATAAATACTAGATCCTTAATATCCCGGCGATTCTCAAGGGGAAGAAGACCAAGCAACAGTAATCTGTTTTTATAATTTGTGTCCTTAGGGTATTTCAAGATAAATTTTGTGGCTCGGCGCTGGACATTCTCAATTTGTGATATATACTTCAATTCGTAAGGGGACCATTGTTCACTCCCGTACTCTAATAGAGGTCGAACAAGGGCACAATAAATTTTCTGTTTAAGTTAGCAAGCCTCTTATTTGCCTTTGATGGTATTTCAATAGTCTTTTCTAGCAGTCTTTTCAAAATTTACATTTGAAGCGTTTACATTTGGGATTACATTTATTTATCTTAATTTTAAATGGTGTAATGATAAGCTCTTTGTAGGTTTCCATGGCGATATAACTGTAGTTATTTTGTGGGAAACAAAAAATGGATAAATGCATGCCAATTATAAATATAATGTTTTTGAACAAACCGAAACCTTTTTTCATAATTTTCGTAATTTTCATAGTGTTTGTGATATTGAGTAAATCTTAGCGGACGCCGTTATTATCGTTTAAAGTTTTAAACTTATACTTAATATATAACTGATATAACCTAGCCCTACAATTTCGAAACAGAAATTTTTTTGCCTGTCGATAAACAAAAAGTTAAAAATACATTTCGCAAGTTGCGCTAATTCTTTGCCCGACATATATTTTTCATTTTATAGATGCTTGCACTTTAATAAAAGATGTATTATTTGAAGCGACGTATGATTTGCGAAGCAGCTGCGCTCAGAAATGTTTGCAAGAACCATTCTGTGCTGGGTACAACTTTAAGAAAAAGCTCCAGAAAAAGAAGCCAAACTGCCAGTTAACACACACACTTGATCACGACTTTCATGACTGCTTTAACATAGATGACAAAGGCTGGGTTTTTTACCATCCTCTTGGCCAAAGAAAGGTAAGAAGCTGCTATAAATACGTGCATTCTATAACCTGATTTAGGCTATTCATAGGCAGAAAGTTGCTACTAAGAGAACGCAGCGGTCTGCAAAAATCTCCCTATAATTGTGCGATCATCTTCTTACATCTTGTTTCTACTGGAAAATCCTTGAACATTCTGCAAAATAATTTACATAACAGTCTAAACGCAAAATAATGTCTTGTTTTTGATACTAGTAATAATTTTCTGTATTCTGTTCGGCTGTTGTTATTTAATAGAGTTTTGAAATCCAACTTCACATAGTAAAACTATAATGGGCACAAAACACATTGACAACGTTTAAGTGGCTTGTATACACACTGTTATTTTCAGGGAGTTATTTTAACTCCAAAAACGGGGGTTAGCAAAAAAGGTTCAAAATAATCCGTTTTTTGGAGTTACAAATAACTCCATTTCTGGGGTTAAAATTTAACTCCACTTTTGGAGTTACAATAACTCTCATTTCGGAGTTAATACAAATAACTCCATTTCTGGGGTTAAAATTTAACTCCACTTTTGGGGTTAAATTTAACCCTCATTTTGGGGGTTAAAAATTTTTAACTCCGTTTCTGGAGTTAAACTATAGCGCTCTTCGAAGACGTACCCTCGTCTTTTTAACTGTTTCTACACATTTTAATGTTATAAAAACTAAATTAATCATTTAAAAATATCATTTATGATTTAGCTTTTATAACATTAAACAACTGTCTGTGTAGAAAAAGTTAAAAAGACGATGATAATTATGTCTTCCCAGCGCGCTATGATTATTAATCCTTTAATGACTTAATGTCACTTACTTGGCAAAATGGCTAAGCATTGAGAATACAAAAACCTCTCAATTGACAACTATTTAACACTTCAACTCGCTTCAGTCAAGTCAGTTTTCCATGGAATATGTTCTACATCAATCGCCATGTAATATTATAATATGGTTCTACAAATTAATGTGTATTCTGAATCTTGATTCCAATTCAGTGACACAAAGTATCCAAGTTTAATTTGATCGATTGAATTTATTACATCCAACATTAGCTGGTTAATACCCAACACTTTCCTCTTAACAAGTAAAGCTTCTGGTATGAGACAGAATAAAATGACAAAGTAGGACACATCAGGGTGTATTAATTGGTGCATTAATTGCAGCTTACATGCATGCAGTGTCCTCTGACTAGCTTTATTGTTTACAAATTGAAAAATATATATTCAAGTATAGTTGTTATAACTTTCTCAGTTAAAGTCCTGACACCCACCTTGGAAACAGACCTAAGGGTTCAACCTCTGAAGTACTAGCCACTAAGCCCTAGTATAGAGCTAAGGTTGTTATTATTGGGTTAGTACTCCTAAGGTCTTGCAAATCCCAGTTGAGAGTCAGGATGCTTTTGATAAATAATAATGACAAGGACAACTAATTAAACATCAGTAAGACAGCATTTATATTCTACAGCATTAAGTAAGGCTTTTGTAGTTTTGACTGAATGCAAATAATAACAAATCAACATAACATTAACATGTGATGTACATTCATTAAATCATTACTGGCAATGTGCCTTCTATATTACCAACTGTATGGCAATGTCAATTGATTGTCCACCAGTACCACCACACAATTTTGTTTATCAAAGAGAGACATTTGTCCAGTACAAATCTGTTGATGGTGACCCTCTCTCCATATATATAAGCATCCTTTGGATTGTTCAAGAGAGTTGCTTAATGAACCCATATACAGCATGATATTTATCTACATCAAGCCAAATCAAAATCCCAGTCTCCAGTTATATGAATGAACATGTACAGGCTGTGATTCTTTTCCACACATCAAGTGTTTTAGTGTGTTAGTACCAATCTACAATTAAAGGTGTAGATATAATTTAACACCAAGAACCTTGTTGTGGCTCGAATTAAACAGGGATCTTATTAAACAGTCATAGCAATAGCTTGGCAATGTTAGACTTACAAAAGCACAGAGAAGGCTGACAAGGCTGTATAATCTACCTTTGGCTTTGGCTCCTAAAATTATTAATAACACCAACTAAGTGTATGCATGACTGAAAATCCATATTAAATCTCAATTTTCATACCTTTTTTCAACTTCAGGCATCACCAGTTCTGCACCTTTCCTGAAAAATGAAGGGAAAAGGAATCAGTGGCAGTGACGAATATATAATATACCTATATAAAATATTGTATTTATACTCAACAAAGGTAGCTTTTTTCGTCCGGCACATCAAGAAATACTATTCGAAGGTCCATTTTAATCTTAAAATAAATGCAGACCATTTGTATCTTGACAAAATATTTCAAATATTGGCAGTCTTCGCTGTCAAAATCTATTCAGCTTTTTTGAACACGAAACCACTAGCTTCGTGGGAAAAATGAACTAAAAATTGCATAAATATTACACAAAAGCTCATAAGAAACAAGTTTACCTTCATATACATCTTCTAAGTCCTTACAATATCACTCTTCTAGCATATTTCTACAAAAATAACCGAGTTTTTTCAAGAAAACTTTATGTTAAAAGCTGCAGTACAAAAAAGAGCGGGAAAAGAATTATCCGGTCGGGTAAATAGACTCCTATTCATTTCTGAATTGTAACTGGATAGTTTGCTTAATATAACTACCGGAGAATTATCCCCTCGGCATTTTCTTGCCAAAATGTAAACAATAAATGAAATAATGAATGAAAACATTTGTATATTTCATGTCGGGTATTTAAAAAGTTCTAACACTCTGAAGTTCAACATACAAAGCAACCTAGTTGTTGAAAGTAATTGAACTCAAGTTATGCTGTGATCATATAAAATTTAATGGGCTCCACGGCACTGAATGCCACTTAATGTAAGCTTAATAAAACTTGCGTTTATACATAAAACTTGTTTTAGGGGCTGTTTATATGGAAACCAGGATGACTCACTAACCGGGCCTGCCCGGTAAGCGGGATGAATTTGTGTTGTGTTGTGTTTATATGTGAAAATTTCATCCCAGTAAGTGGGATAATTTTGTTGTTTTGACCTGTGGTGGCAGCGTCTCTTTGAACTTTCATCTCGGCAACTGGGCAGGCCGGTTAGCGAGTGTTTATATGGGGAAATTTTTATCCTGGTAAGCAAGAGCCGACTTGTCCATATAAACACACAGTAATTTTTACTATAAAATAAATTACATAGCAGATCTTGCTAAGTGAGAAATACATATAAACAGCCCTTTACTGCTTTGGGGGAACAAATCCGAGTTAACTATCCCAATATACTGCATGTGCTGTGCCGCACTGTGTTATGTTCTGCTTTTCTGTATTGTGTGTTATCCTACCATATTTTACTCACCTGTGATGCTACATTATACAATAGTATCTTGTACTCTGAGTTAATGTGCTGTGCCGCACTGTGTCATGTTGTGCTTTTGTGTGTTATCCTACCATATTTTACTGACCTGTGATGCTACATTTACAATAGTATCTGGTACTCTGAGTTAATGTGCTGTGCCACACTGTGCTTTTGTGTATTGTGTGGTGTCCTAGCATATTTTACTGACCTGTGATGCTACATTTACAATAGTATCTGGTACTCTCAGTTAATGTGCTGTGCCGCACTGTGTCATGTTGTGCTTTTGTGTATTGTGTGGTGGCCTAGTATATTTTACCGACCTGTGATGCTACATTATACAATAGTATCTGGTACTCTCAGTTAATGTACTGTGCTGCACTGTGTTATGTTGTGCTTTTCTGTATTGTGTGGTGTCCTAGCATATTTTACTGACCTGTGATGCTACATTATACAATAGTATCTGGTACTCTCAGTTAATGTACTGTGCGGCACTGTGTCATGTTGTGCTTTTGTGTATTGTGTGGTGGCCTAGCATATTTTACTGACCTGTGATGCTACATTATACAATAGTATCTGGTACTCTGAGTAATGTGCTGTGCTGTACTGTGTCATGTTGTGCTTTTGTGTATTGTGTGGTGTCCTAGCATATTTTACTGACCTGTGATGCTACATTATACAATAGTATCTGGTACTCTCAGTTAATGTACTGTGCCGCACTGTGTTATGTTGTGCTTTTCTGTGTTGTGTGGTGTCCTAGCATATTTTACTGACCTGTGATGCTACATTATACAATAGTATCTGGTACTCTCAGTTAATGTACTGTGCCGCACTGTGTTATGTTGTGCTTTTTTGTATTGTGTGGTGGCCTAGCATATTTTACTGACCTGTGATGCTACATTTACAATAGTATCTGGTACTCTCAGTTAATGTACTCCCCGGCGAGAATTTGTTCATGAAGTCATGAACTTTGATGGTTTGTTCATGAACGTTCATGCATATTCATGAACAGTTCATGCCCTGTTCATCAAACGTTTTAACAAAAGTTCATGAACAAGTGTTCATGAAGTGTTCGTGAATGCTCTTCATGATCCGTTCATGAACATTTGATGAATGACAAATTGTTCATGAACTTTTTGTTCATTAACAGCATAGTTCATGAATGTTCATGAATATTCATTTAATTATTTCATGCACAATGATTCATGAAAATTTCATAGAATTAGGTTCGTGAACTAACCATGAAATTTTAATGAATTTCATGGAACCATCTTTTCGTTAAATTTTGTTCATGAATGATTCATGAACGTTCGTGATTTCATTTACCAATCTGGTGAACTAATTATTCTTCAAAATTTTCTGAAGATTTGTTTATGAACTATTCAGAAAAGATTGCTGAATTTTTTGGAGGATCATACACTGTAAGAAAATCATAAAACATGTTCATAAATACCTCATGCAGTGATAATGGCTTTTTCTATATCAAATTTTCAATAAATAAAAAACAAGCTTTCTTCGAGGCCATATACATGTACAATTATTCTACTAGAAGAACTATATAGCAATATAGCATAACAGAAGTTAGACGCAAGAATTTGATGTTGAAATAATCCATATCAGTACTGTTATTAATTTCCGCCAATTTATCTGATGAAAGTCCAGTTGCACACATTGCCGTTGGCCATGTAGACTGGCTATCGGCCAACTGCAAATAGTTGACATTTTATGTGTGGGAATAAAATCGTGCTTTTGATGCAACATATCATCGTTAGTACGTTTTTATACGTTTTTGTTGTTGAGTGGATTAATTATTAAATGTGAAAAGCATTAGCTTGCTAAGAAAGGATTTCGACGAATACTATCAGTTGGTGATGAAGTGAACTAGCAACGGAAAGGCAGCCGTTCTCTGAGCAAGGATTACAAATAATAAAGTAAGTTTACGGCATAACTTCAATGTTTTACGCATTTTTATAACTTCAGATTTAGCCCTAAATGCTTCAAGAAATTCACCATGTTAACTGCAAATTTACCAAACTAGCTTGTCTGTGTCTCTTCGACCTTTGGCCTACGCATAACTCTTAATTACAGTACAAGTTACAGTAAATTTCTTCTGATATGAATGCGCGACCGCAAATGTTGAACACAACAAAGACAGAGTGAAAATTATACAAAGAATTGAAGATGTGTAAAAGAAATGGGTTTCACAGCCGATGATATTTAATATAAGCATGAGCTAAAATGATATTTTGCGGCCCTCAGCTTGTTGACCCTTGTTTGGCTTCCCATTGCAAAACTCCCTCTCTCAGCATTTATACTGTTAATGTACAGTACGTGCAGCCAATGAGGTAGGAGTTTACTAAAAACGAACAAGATATGAAAAAATACGCATACTGTACTATATTTGCGCAAACAGGATGCTTTAAAAAGATGTTTCAACACTGATGTTGGCGGTTAAATTTGCCTTGTTCAATCTGCCCTATGGTATTAAATACCGCGTCTTGTTAGAAGTCATCTTGCTGTTGGCGTTTTGGCGGTAGACACGGGGCATGAAGTAAAAGCGCAATACGAACTGCTATATGCCATATTAACTAACGGTAAACACAAAACCTTATTTTAACTGTATTATGAAACCTGTTTCACAATACTTTCCAATAGAAACTTGATTAAAAAATCTTGCTTCTAAGAGTTACGGTTGTGACTTGTGAGTTGTGTGAATAATTCTAAGTATTAAACCGTAGGCATAGTCCGCAAGGCAGTCAGTTGTCTTTCTTGTCAACTAAGCCTTGTTAAACTAAGAATTTTGTGGTAATTTTTGCATAATTCATGTACATGAATCAGGTGAATGAGATGATGAACATTTCATGAATATTCATCATGAATTGTACCATCAAATGTTCATGACAACTCATGAATTACTTCATGAACATTTCATGAATTACTTCATGAACATTTCATGAAAGAGTGATCACGAATAATTCATGAGAAGTTCATGATCTATGGAAACATAAAAGATCATGAACTATTCATGAACAACAATTTTCATGAACTGTGCCATTTAATGTTCATGAGCAAATTCATGAATAGTTCATGAATATTGTTCATGAATTGCTCATAAAAAATGCATGAACAATAGTTCATGAACCGTTCGTGAACAGAAATGTTCATGAATTTATTGTTCATGAACTGTTGTTTTCATGAACTGTGCCATTTAATGATCATGCACATTCATGAACAGTTCATGTACTTTTGATGGATGTTCATGAACAATATTCATGAATTTTTCATGAATAATTCATCAAATTTTCGCCGGGGCAGTGTGCCGCACTGTGTCATGTTGTGTTTTTGTGTATTGTGTGGTGTCCTAGCATATTTTACTGACCTGTGATGCTACATTATACAATAGTATCTGGTACTCTCAGTTAATGTACTGTGCCGCACTGTGTTATGTTGTGCTTTTCTGTGTTGTGTGGTGTCCTAGCATATTTTACTGACCTGTGATGCTACATTATACAATAGTATCTGATACTCTCAGTTAATGTGCTGTGCCGCCCTGTGTCATGTTGTGCTTTTGTGTATTGTGTGGTGGCCTAGCATATTTTACTGACCTGTGATGCTACATTATACAATAGTATCTGGTACTCTCAGTTCATGTACTGTGCCGCACTGTGTTATGTTGTGCTTTTCTGTATTGTGTGGTGTCCTAGCATATTTTACTGACCTGTGATGCTACATTATACAATAGTATCTGGTACTCTCAGTTAATGTGCTGTGCTGCACTGTGTTATGTTGTGCTTTTCTGTATTGTGTGGTGGCCTAGCATATTTTACTGACCTGTGATGCTACATTTACAATAGTATCTGGTACTCTGAGTTAATGTGCTATGCCGCGCACTGTGTTATGTTGTGCTTTTCTGTATTGTGTGGTGGCCTAGCATATTTTACTGACCTGTGATGCTACATTATACAATAGTATCTGGTACTCTGAGTTAATGTGCTGTGCCGCACTGTGTTATGTTGTGCTTTTCTGTAGTATGTGGTGTCCTACAATATTTTACTGACCTGTGCTACTTGTTGTGCGACCTGTGCTACTATTTTACTGACTGTATAACTACCGGAGAATTATCCTATTAAAAAGTTCTTGAAAGCACTCTGAAGTTCAACATACAATGCACTGAATGTATGAAATTTTGTGTATTATGTGGTGTCAGTGTACATTGAACTTTGATGCTCATTATACAAGCTTAGCAACTAGTGTTTAAGAAGTTAGCTGTGGAAATTTTATCCTGGTAAGGAAGATACTGACTTATAATGTCCATATACTATAAAATAAATTACATAGCAGATCTTGCTAAGCGATGTGCTGTGTTATGTTGTGCTTTTCTGTATTGTGTGGTGGCCTAGCATATTTTACTGACCTGT
The DNA here is from genome assembly GCA_016169945.1 of Trachythela sp. YZ-2020. Lineage (NCBI taxonomy): Eukaryota > Metazoa > Cnidaria > Anthozoa > Malacalcyonacea > Clavulariidae > Trachythela > Trachythela sp. YZ-2020. The sequence continues at coordinate 867,811 of JADLSH010000025.1, read as the reverse complement.
GATGCTACATTATACAATAGTATCTGGTACTCTGAGTTAATGTGCTGTGCCGCACTGTGTTATGTTGTGCTTTTCTGTAGTGTGTGGTGTCCTACAATATTTTACTGACCTGTGCTGTACATAGTGTGCTGTAACTGTGATAGTCTGTGCTGTACTGCTCTTTGCTGTACACTGGCATACTGTGTTGTAGTGTACTGTGCTGTGCAATGCTGTACTGTACAGTGCTAAACTGTATTAAAATCTTAATGCCTTGTCTTGTTTTTTTTTGTCTTGTCTTGCCTTTTATATCTTAGCTTGAATTGCATTGTATATGACAATTATAAGGTACAGTCTAGTTTATAAAAAAAATCTAGTTATTCACGCAGTAAATTAAATACGGCACAGTACATCAATATAAAGTATAATAAATTGTCGTACACTGCATTATTGAGTTGGTTTGACAAAAAAAACACTAACTCCTCTCCACTGAATATTGAAAATAAAACAACAAGTAAAGACTATTCCCTTACCTAAACATAATACTGTAGTCCCTTTCTACTTTTTGTGTAACTAGGCACGTTCTATTCTTGTGTACAAGGCAAAAGAACGCAATCCGAGCGAGTTGAAATTGTCAAAGTCACCAAAAATACGACGCCATTTTGCTTTCTTCCAACAACAAATAACTCCAAAAATGGAGTTAAATCACTTAAATTTGACTAACTCTAGCAAAGAGAGTTAATCGTGCATGCTAATTAGCTCGCCAATAAGCGTAACCCCAATAAAGGAGTTATTATAACTCGAAATATGGGGTTAAAATTTTAACTCCACCAAAAAGGAGTAATAGGGGAGTTAAAATAACTCCCTGAAAATAACAGTGCAACCATTCAAATTTCATCAAGTTCACCTGATATTCTCCACCGGAATCTTTTACATTTATTGGACCACATGTTATAGTAACTTAATTTGTAATATTATGCTGTAGGTTAATTGTTTAAATTTAAAGACTTTAACTTACTTTTATAGGTGCCATGCAGTAAAATGAAGCATTGTAAAAATGGGGGAAAGACAATCATTGATCTTCACAATGGACCTGGTTCCGATCCTTACAGATGTAAATGCCCAAAAGGAAGCAAAGGCGTTCTTTGTGAAATTGGTGAGTTACTACTATCAAAATTGGTTTAACTAAATGCAACGAAACTTATCTTAACGCATGCCAATCGAGAATGCTTATGTATATTCGTCCGAGTGATAGAACATGTACACGAAACATATTTTCATTAACATGTGTTGAAATCAGTTCGTTGTAAGTTGCAGAAAATGTGTGTAGCTTAAGACTAAGTAATTCATCTGATTTTTGTTCGGCCATAGATTTGTGATATTCTTTGAATATCATGATCCATGAAAAGACTTGCATAGAGTGTAAAGCCAAGTTGAACGATATATTTATACCGCACAACGTACAATATAAATATGCAACGCAGCATTTGTATAATAGAGGGAATTCATGTGCGGTAACAAAATGTAATATGGGACGTCACAATATTTGCAATATCTTAAAAAAATATATAATTTTTTATATCTTTTGAAGATCATTACACCGAGTCTTATTACAAAAATTTAGGTCCGTACAAATATTCCTCCTTGAGTTATAGAATTTTTAATATGTTACTGACGTCAGCAGATATTAGGAAAAGATAGCTATTGAAAATATCTTAACAATTAATCTAATTTGTTTACATTACGAAATAATCTAGCCCATTTATGGCAATTCTCGTGAAAATACTTTCTTTGTTTCGACGCCGGTATTGTCGGCCCACGCTCGGACAATTTCGGAAGCTAAATCTCCGAGATATTTGCACCATATCGGCTTGAATGTACCGGCAATTGATTCCTCGTGATGTCATTGCCTAGATGGCTGATTTTCACTGGTTTATAGCAAGCAACACTCACCTTATATGGATTTTCGTAATTTATATCGAGTACGGGAATGAATTTCAAGATTTCGGTCATTTGTATGCGAATTTCAAAAAATTAAAAAAAATAGTTCTACTTCTTCAAAGGTAATGAACCTTGCCAACAATATTCCTTTTTTCATGAGCTACAACGTTTGTGGAATATTGCTCAGCAAATTCTAAATCCTGTTCTGGCAATTCAGGTTTATATCAACAATAATTGTAAATTTTTTAGATAATTTATGAAGATGTCTGCAAATTAATTTTGATATGTAATATGAATAAATGAACTCTTCTAAGTAAACTGGAATGATAACTCAATTGACGAAGCCTATGATTGGTTTAAGCCGTCGCGCGCGAAATACAGCTTTCAAAAAGACTAAGGACAGTTTCGAGGAGTGAGAAAAATTCAGTCGAAAGTTTGTTTTTGAGCAAAAATTTGCAAGAAAAACACTTTTTCCATAGAAAGACTGCAATGATTGGGATTCAAGCCTGGTTTTCCAATTAGTTCTGACCGTTTTACATCTACCTGCAACAAAAAGTGAGGAGTTTTACTTTTGTATTTTTAAAAAATGATGAAAGTTTGGACGTGCCGAAGGAAACTTCGCTCTTCAACTAAATAAAAATATACTATTTGTTATTTATCCTCAGCTTTTAGTCCTTGTTTTATTCGTTCTAAAACGTGAGTAAATTGACGTTTTTCAGGTGTTGTTATTTTATAATGCTTTTTCTACATAAAGGATGGTATAATATATCCCGCGCGGTTTTTATGCTCGATTTTGGTTTTGTTTGCGCTATATTTCTGCAGTTAAACAATTTTTGCATATTTTATGTGCCCGGTTTGAAAGTACTGATGTCCTACTATGCTCTTAGATAAAAATTAAAAGCATCAAAAGAAGGAAAAGTGATGAAATTTATCGATTTTCAACCTGTATATTTCGACAAAATTTGTAAAAAGGGACTGGGGCTACTTACGAGAATCACTCATGAGTGGCTTTAAAAATGGCGGCCAAGTTATCATTCCAGATTACGTAGAGTTCACTGATATGAATCGGGACAAACCAAATATAATTTTAAAGAGGAACTGATAAGCTATCGTATCGAATGACGCTTGTCCTGTTGCCGGAGAAAAAAAACGTCTGGAGATATTTACATTTGAATGAACTGATCGTAAATACTGTACAGGGCAAATTAAAGCTATTTTGTATAACGTATTTTGATGCATAAAGTTTGATTATGCATTATAGAAGTTATGTCTCACCTTTATAAGTATACAATCATATCTGATATCTGGACGTTTGCACTTTGGCCGCCGTGTTTCTGGTCAAATACTATTGTATATCTGATCATGATCACAAACATGACGGCCAAAATTGTGAAGCCCATATTTGAAAGAGTTTCGGCCAAAATGTTAAGTTATTGCAATTTGTAACGGATTAATTAACATTTTTGAAGATGCTGACCTCAGCAATGTTATTATTTAAAACTCTGTAACTCTAGAAAGAATTATTCGACAAACATAACATTTTCGTAGAAAATTCTTCATAATAATATACAAAATGTGTTAAAGTATCAGCGCCATATTTTGAATTTTAAAAGTTTGATATTTGACATGAAAGCACTCTATTGTGTGCGACTACTAAAAATCAATGAAAATCGTAAACATCTTAAGATCTTCTTAATGCTTCTGTTATTATATTGATTAGTTTTGGCATTTTCGAACTCAGTGATATTGTCTGGAGAACCAACCTTTCGGCAAAACCTAATTTCGTGGGTTGAAACAAACAGAAATTGGAAAGTCTGTTGTTGGCGTGCATCTAGAGACGGATGGGCAGCCAGTACTTTCCATACCAAATGTGATAACAAGAAGCCAACTGTGACCATCATTAAAGTTCGTCAGTATATCTTTGGAGGCTACGCTACAGCATCATGGGATGGTGAGATTAACAATACTATTTCTTACCAACTTTCCAACTCACCTTTTCATTTTTCTATAAGGGAATACCAAAGTCATTTCCAATAATTAGCTAGAGGTACAGGGATTATTGCAGATGCATTGTATAAATTTCTATAAAATAGAGAGGTAAGGTGCGGAAATAATTGTTTCATAATATGTAACTGGTGCAGGGATGAAATTCAATAATAAACGTTTAGTGTTTTGATGCGGCGCTTATTTGATTGCTTAAACGAGTAAATACGGTATATTTAACGAAATCACTTTAAGCAGTACCTTATTTATTCTCTCAGAGCGTTAAATATCCAGATCCTTAAATATATAGTTTTTTTCGACGATAGAATTAATAATAAAACATTCACTAACATCTTATTATAAATTATGTAAATTACGTCAACGTCACTACCGTTTCCCTTAAGTACTAGAAATACATGCTTGCAGTAACCCCTCGCCCCATGCACCCGAACATTGCCAGACACTACTTTCCAAAACACTACTATTACTAAGCTTCTTCATCCAAAATCTGCTATGCAAAGGTGGTAGACGAGTCAGATATCTGGGTTCAAAGCAATGTTTTGGCTTGGGAAATCGAAAGGGATCTCTGGCTCACACCCCTCTTCACGACGCACTCAAAGGCTATCGCCATATGAAATGTTTTACTTGACGTAATCACTATGTTTTCCTTCATTTTAAATGTGCCATTAAAATTTTGATCATTACTGTAATAGTTTGGAAAGAAGAGTGGAAGGAAACAATAATATTTTGGGAAATTTATTTTGGGTTAAGAATTTTTGAAAGAATGAAAAATGGAAACCTTTTTCAGGAAGAGGAAGCACAGTAGCCATGGCAACATGATTAATAATATATATTTATTTTCTGGAGTGCAACTGTACAGTTAAACAGGTTACAAAAGCTGCAAAAATAATTTAAATATCAGTTGTTTTAGCCATAGCAATATGAGATATACGCGGTAGGTGTGTTCTTATGCATTCTATAAGCTTCAAATTAATGTTTAAATGGAACCTTCCGTTCACTAAAACGTTTCGAAAAGTTTGTAAAACTAAACTGCCTTTTACCGATATTATTAGTTTTTGAAATGAAATCAGATGAAAATATCCCAATTCTCTCAAGAAATAATTTCTGAAACTTTTTGATTAACTTTTTCTGATTAACTTTTTGAAAACATAAAATATAGGATATTTTATTTGGAATAAAATGAAAATCAATGTTACTAAAACAACATTTTAGGGCTATATTAAAATACATCAACAATTATAAGAAACTTGCCATATTTCTTCGACCATCTATCTCTGTTTATCCTTTTTATAAAGTATAAAGGATAAATCCCTTCCGCCGCTTTTCCAGAAGTCCCAAAAAGCGATTATAAGTTATAATTCAGACTTACTGATACTCATGTTTTTCTTATAATTCGTTCATTCCACTCCTAACAATTACAATAGGCCTATTGCCTAATGGAGCTTTGGCGCAATGTATGCTGGTAGAGTGGCATCAAATTCACTTATTCGAGAAATTTTGTTGTCATGGCGGCAATTTTGTTTCAAAGAACAAATGATTAACTTTCTAACAAATCTAGGTCGCGGTCGTTGTTATTTTTATCGCTGTGTGTAAAGAGAAGCCTTGGCTAAATTCTGTGTAAATTAAAAAGAATTTGCTGCACGTATATTACGGAGAAAACAGCCTTGAAAGGACGCCATGAGTGAACACAATTTGAACATATTCAGCGTTTTAGAATCGATTTGTTCAACGTTTTCAGGTATTGTAATGTTGTCAGAGCCCGTCAGAAAACAATTTAGCTTTAGAAATATTCTCATGTTGTATATAATGTTGGTCATGTATTTTTTACAGATTGATCGTACGTTTTATACCCATATTTAGCGACTTAAAATTGATGCAAAAACTGCCCTAGAATGCTGTAAACAATGGCCTTTGTGACGTACAAGAACAGAGCTTCTCTTGTGTTTTGGCGCGAAAGTTTGACTCCAATTTAGGCAAAATTTAATGTGTTTTACAAAAGCATTATTTAAATTGCATATCTGCTAGTTTTTGCATGAGTTAAAGCAGTTTTTGGAAATGTTTTTCTACTTGGAGTACCTTGGTTCTTTCATTCTACAAGTAAACAATAGGTTTTTTTAAATTCTAAGTCATAAAACACACTCAAAATAGGTATAAAAAGCTGCAGGATTTTAGTTTTAGCATTTACACATCAGATTTATACATCACATTGAAGTTTTAGCGTTACAGTTATGTATTAAGTCATAGTTAAATATATTTCTGTTTATAAATTATTAAACCTTTTGCGCAGTATTAATTCAATATTAAAAGGTAGTCTGTAAATTATTTACTGTACATATTGTGTATTGAAGTCAAATTGTAAATAGTACTTTCTAAATAAGTTTAACTTGAGATGTAGCTAAGGTTATTGCGTTTTTTAAATAATCAAGTGGTATTCAATTTTTCAGCTAACTATAAAATATTATTTCAAAGATTAGAATAGGATTAAATGATTGTAATGGTGATGAACCAAGAACTTCGAAAGAATCAAACGAACAGCTCCAACAAGATGAAACTGCTATTTAATATACCTCCATACTAAACAATGGCCTGACTCCCTGAGGAAGCTAGTCTGAACTGACTAATCCTGGCAAATCTTCCAACATATGGGGGAAAGAATTAAAGACATTTCAATTGATTTATTGAACAAAGAATATCTTTTAAAATTTATAAATTTAGCTTGTTCAATATTTTCAAACACTGAAACATAATGCTGTACATATGCAGGGCAGAACCACTCTCTTTCAAATAGTTGCAAATTATTTGCTATTCTGTGAGAAAACAAATCCAGGAACTAGTTTCATTGCGCCACTGTGTAGCGAAACAAACATGCAGGAAAACAAACAGATAATATTTGATTTATTTTGCTTAATATTTGAGATCATGTGTTTATATAGATCAGACTTAACAGGCCAACCTTATACTGTGACTAGACTGTATAGCCAACCCCCTAAATGTTTCTCCATATTGAAAGGTTTTGTAGATGGAAAATTATTGAGTGTAAATTATATACATTTATTAGACCTAACCAGGAACAGCTGCGAAAAATGCAACTTTTTAATATATTTATATGCCCCACATTCAAGGGCCAGGAATCCATATACTGGCAGTACCGTACCACTGATGAGAAAAATTGTTGTGCGTTAGACAGAATAAAATACTAAGGTAGGGCACATATGGTCGTATTCCAGCAAATGAGTTAATTTAACTCATTAGCTGGAATACGCCCACATATGCCCTACTTTAGTATTTTATCCTGTCTAACGCACAACAATTTTTCTCGTCGGTGGTAGGGTACTAGTTGGCAGTTAACAAAACTATCTGCCAGATGCACCCTTTTATATTTTTCAGTGCTCTGTCTAAAGCCAGAGGATCTTACTTGTCAGTCGCAGTGGCGTGGAAACCGGGGGGCACATGATCCCCCAACTTTTCGTCAAAGTTCCCCTTTCTCCAGCTAATTGAAAGTGCCCTTTACTACAGAACAGGTGCACTTAAAAAGTGCCCCCTTGAAGTAACAGTTACTTCCTAATGCCTATAGTCAGCGGTAGGGGACTGACACTTAATGGGAAATCCCCCACCTAGTCATGCTTAACCAACAGTCAATGGAGGAAAAATGCCCCACATTTGCCTACCATTCCTCAAGGTGGGGGGAGTTGGGGTTACAATTGGCAACTGGAATTAAGTATTCAGTGGAATAAGTGCAAATGACAGCTCTGGGTCCCTACAACTGTAATTCTAACAGTGTGGCACACAATCCTCCCCCTCCCCACTCCTTGATACATACAATAGTATTCTGAGCCTTATATATTGTCAATTGTAACTCCCACTCCCCCACCTCAGGGAATCGCGGGGCGTTTTTCCTCTATTGACTGATACTAAAGCCTGACTAGGTGGGGAATTTGCCATTATCATGGATTCCCGACCCTTGAATATGGGGCATATTAAATATGGGGAAACGTTTAGGGGGCTTGGCTATACAGCCTAGTCACAGCCTAAGGTTGGCCTGTTAAGTCTGATCTAAACACATGATCTCAAATATTAAGCAAATTAAATCAAATATTATCTGTTTGTTTTCCTGCACGTCTGCTTTTCTTCACAGCGGCACAATGAAATTAGTTCCTGGATTGTTTTCTCACAGAAGAGCAAAATAATTTGCAATAATTTGAAAAAGAGTGGTTCTACCCTGCATGTGTACAGCGTTGTGTTTCAGTGTTTGAAAATATTGAACAACAATTCATGAATTTTAAAAGATATTCTTTGTTCAATAAATCAATTGAAATATTTCCCCATGTGTTGGGAGATTAGCCAGGGTTAGTCAGTTCAGTCTTTCTCAGGGAGTCAGGCCATTGTTTAGTATGGAGGTATTAACATCTATCTTCCCACGTTTTCCCGATGTTGGAGGGTGGGGATTACAATTAACAAGTTATTTTAAATAGCAGTTTCAGATTATTTCGAAGTGCTTGGTTCATCATGCATTACAATAATTTAATCCTATTCTAATCTTTGAAATAATATTTTATAGTTAGTTGAAAAATTGAATACCACTTGAATATTTAAAAAATACAATAACCTAAGCTACACCTCAAATTATTACACTTATTCAGAAAGTACTATTTACGATTTGATTTCAATACACAATATGTACAGTAAATAATTTACAGACCGCCAATATTGCGGACTACCTTTTAATATCCAATTAATACTGTGCAAAAGGTTTAATAATTTATAAACAGAAATATATTTAACTATGACTTAATACCTGACTGTAACGCTAAAACTTCAATGTATCTGATGTATAAGTGCTAAAACTAAAATCCTGCAGCTTTTTGAACCTATTTAGAGTGTGTTTTATGACTTAGAATTTAAAAAAACCTACTGTTTACTTGTAGGATGAAAGAACCAAGGCACTCCAAGTAGAAAAACATTTACAAAAGCTGCTTTAACTCATGCAAAAACTAACATATATGCAATTTAAATAATGCTTTTGTAAAATACATTAAGTTTTGCTTAAATGCGAGTCAAATTTTCGCGCCAAAACACTAGAGAAGCTCTGTTCTTGTACGTCACAAAGGCCATTGTTTGCAGCATTCTAGGGCAGTTTTTGTATCAATTTTAAGTTGCTAAATATGGGTATAAAACGTGCGATCAATCGGAAAATATACATGATCAGCATTGATAGACAACATGAGAATATTTCTAAAGAAAAATCGTTTACTGACGGTCTCTTCCAACATTACAATACCTAAAAACGTTGAACAAATGATCATAAAACGATGAATATGTTCAAATTGTGTTCACTCATGGCATCCTTTCGCGGCTGTTTTCTCCGTAATACGAGCAGCAAAATTCCTTTTAATTTACACAGAATTTAGCCAAGGTTCTCTTTAGACACAGCGATAAAAATAACAAGAATCGCGACGTAGATTTGATAGAAAATTAATAATTTGTTCTTTGAAACAAAATTGCCGCCATGACAACAAAATTTCTCGAAGAAGTGAATTTGATGCCACTCTACCGGCATGCATTGCGCCAAAGCTCCATTAGGCAATAGGCCGATTCGCCATACTCAAAGATCAGTGAGATGATTACCCATCACACCCATGAAACATAGCCATGCGCCCGCAAAAATTGATGGACTTCAGATTTCCCATAGTTTTTCTTTTTTCCCGGGTGTAATAAATAGCCTAGCGAAATTAGTACCCTTGCCCGGGCTATCTAACGGAACGGCGCTTGGCTCAGGATAACTTCAATTTAGCGTTAAAATAGTATACTTTAGATATAATCATCTATAATAACTTCACTCTTAACGTTGACATTTCACAGAAATCCATACCATGGATATCATATTTGTATCATTAACGGCCCAGAAACACCGGACGCGATTCGGCAACGCGACGCGATTTTTCAGTTTTTAAAAGTAAATAAAACCGTCTATGGAAGGAAATTTTAAAAGATATGCAGAGCAAATAACTCAAACTGTCATTGCGCTTCTGAATATTTGAAAAACTTATAACAGGATCAAAGTTATATGTCAGTGAAAATCGAAAATTCACGTCGCGTTGTAGAATCGCGTTCAGTCTGTCTCGGCCTTAACTCTTTAGTAAAATTACATAGATGATTATAGAAAATTCTCAACGCTGATTGGTTGCGCTGTCTCGGATTAATACGCGATAATCACCTAAAACGTTTTAAGCCGCTATTATCGTAAATATTCAATATTTTATCGTATTATTTTTTTTCCAAATAATCACCTATGTAATTTTACTAAAACAAGGCTCAGGCTCGGTGAATATCGGCGAATAAAAGCCTCGACATCGTCTCGGTTTTTAATCACCGATATTCACCTCGCCTTCGGCGAATAATTGTTAAATATTATTTCAATATTTGCATCACTAATTCCACACTATTTCCATACTATATCCATGATATGAAAATGGAGATTGGTATGGAAATTCGATTTCTGTATTATTTCCAACTTGGACCCACACTTTTTAATAAGGATTTTCAAAGAATCTCCTTGTCTTTCTATCTGAAATTACTGTTACAAAATAATTGTTAATATTAAATAGCTCAAGTTGAACTCGTACAAACAAGCATGCATATTTTGTAATTCGCATCATTCGCATCTTCAGAAAGAAACACTTTGCATTAAAATTCTATATGCATCAGTTGCATGCATTGAACATTAAAAAAGTACAATGCGATGAAATGTTCTAAATTTTTAGCTAAATTCCAACATGGGCATCGAGAGATCAGATCCACGCCTTACTGCATCATTAACATGGAGTGACTACCGCTTTACAAACAGGGTATAACAAATACACTCTTAAGCTGAAAATAATAAATACCATCAAATAGGAACAAGTGCATTACAAATAAAATCATCACTTACTCTTGATGCCTTCTTGTAATCCCGTTCCTAGAAGTACAATGTAATAACACATCGTTGTCAATCCTTACAGCAATCAATGGTAATCTTTAGTCTTTACTGATTAATGAGGCTCAATATAAACCTAATTAAACGAATATTTTTATGTTATAACAGGAAATAATGTCAAAAAACAAGCGCCAGGATCCTTCATTTTCTCACTGCGAAACAAGGAAAATCTCCCGTCTTTCAAAGCTCCGCTCAAAGATCAAAATCATTGTTGCGCAATTTACTCCTACCACAGTTATGGACCAATTTTTGGATACGGTTGTGATTTTGACATATACAACAATGCAAATTCGAATACCCACTCATATACAGTTTTTGGTACCTCCTACCAAGTTCCATCTGGCGTCAGCGACACCAACACGATCTTGGCAGGAACCTACAACTTCTCTCCATCCGAAGTTGAAGTTTTCTATCTTGTGTAGAACCGATCTCAATATACTCACTGAACTAAGCATTGCCATTTTGCAAATCGAAGCTAAATATAGTTTAAATCACGTCTCATTATCAAATTTTGCCTTAGCTAAAATAAAAGAAAATATAGCAATGTACTTTCCCCTTAATTTTTTATTATTTTGTTGAAAGGTTTTGCTTACTTATAATTGTTTCTGATTTACTCACAACAAATGACGAGTAAATCGCGATATCACTCGGCGATCGAACAGGTAAATGTATATTTCAGACATGAATAATTCCGAACCGATGTTTAGGTATTATATATACCAATGTTTGTAGCCATAAAATACTAAAAGCGTATTAATTGATTTCATATAATTACTGCAGAAATGAAATCAAAATTATACTGTACTATAGTTCCTGAAACGTGGCTTATACACAGTGACTGCATTTCAATTGTTTTGAAAACACAATAATTTTTCATTTGTCAAAACTTGCGACCCGTAAACACAGCTACCGTCGTCAGTGCAAATGGCATATTAAATCTTATACTAGAAATACATGCTTGCAGTAACCCCTCGCCCCAGCTGAACATTGCCAGACATTACATTCCAAAACATTACTATTGCTAATCTTTTTTATCAAAAAATCTGCCATGCAAAGGTTGTAGGCGAGTCGGATATCTGCGTTCAAAACAAATTTTTGGCATAGAAAACAGAATTGGATCCTTGGCTCACACCCCTCTTCACGACGCAATCAAAGGCTATCGCCAAATTAAATGTTTTACCTGACGTAATCACTGTGGCTTCCTTCATTTTAAATTTGCCATTAAAATTTTGATCATTACTCTAATAGTTTGGAAAGAAGAGTGGAAGGAAACAATATTATTTTGGGAAAATATATTTTGAAAGAATATAAAATGGAGATTTTGTTTCAAGAAGAGGAAGCACAGTAGCCATGGCAACACGATAAAATAAACTTATTTTCTGGAGTACAAAACAACAGATTACAAAACTACAAAAATAATTAAAATATTAGTTGTTTTAGCCATACAAATCTGAGATATATGGTGTAGGTATGTTCTTATGCATTCTATAAGCTTCAAATTAATGTTTCAATGCAACCTTCCGTTTACTAAAACGTTGCCAAAAGTTTATAAAACTAAACTGCCTTTTACTTATAAATTAGTTTTTGAAATGAAATCAGTTGAAAATATACAAATTCTCTCGTGTGAAACGATATCGCTTTCCTTTTAAGTTGGTACTTTTTGATAGCATAAAATATAGGATATTTTAATTGTAAAAAAATGAAGATCTATGTAAATAAAACAACATTCTTACGGCTATATCAACAATTTAAGATAAGAAACTTGCCATATTTTTTCGACCATCTATCTCTATTTATCCTTTTTTTATAAAGTATAAAGTATAAACGATAAATTTGTTCCGCCGCTTTTCCTGAAGTCCCAAAAAACTATTTATAAGTTATAATTCAGACTTACTGATATGACTTACTCATGTTTTCTTATAATTCGCTCATTCCACTCCTAACAAAGATTAGTGAGATGACCACCCATCACTCCCATCACACCCATGAAACATAGCCATGCGCCCGCAAAACTTGATGAACTTTGGATTTCCCGTTGCTTTCCTTTTTTTCCGGGTGTAAATATCCGCGCGGAATTAGTACCCTCGCACGGCGCTTCGCGCCGGCTCGGGGATTAATTTGCAGTGGTGACGATTTGTGCTTACTGCTCGAGTATTGTGAATTGAACAATATTTTACGTCATCTAATAGATATTTCCCGAATTTCCTGGATGGCAATGAAAAATTGCATATTTACAATGGATTACATTGTCCGCCTCGATTTCAGGCTATTGGTTCGTGTGCACTCAATTCAATTCGGGAAGTGTCTATATTAGCCTGCAACCAGCATTTAATTCATGAGATCACCTGACTACGAATATTCAAGTAGTTTGGACTGTTCTGACTGTCTTCATTCCATACACACCACGATGCAATAAACCCTAGATTCACAATGGAAAATTTTAAATTAAGTATACGGCGAATTTATTCCCATCGATACGGTGCTTAACCGAAGCATTCTCATTTAGTGAGCTCGCGAGTACGTTTATAAACACAAGTGACCGATGACTAAAAGAGATGGCAATGCTTTTGTAGATTAAGAATATCCAGAAATTGATTGCCCAACCTCAAATTGAAATTTGCATTCCAAGAAAGATTTTTTTCTATATTTAAACTAAAATCGGTGTCCGATTTGAAGTGAAAAATTATATTAAAACAAGACCCTGCTGCTTGCAGGATTAACTGGTGCGCTTGCAAGGGGTAGTAAAATTCAACACAACACCATATAATGAACAGGAAAATAAGAGTTGTTCCAACATTTATAGCATCTGCCCCACCAGACTACAACCTGTACTGATACTGATAATGCAATATAGTCAGATTATAATTGGGGATTTGTTGCTGTCCATGCAATAAGATTGCGCAAATTACAAAAAGAAATATACTAACTTCTCTCTTTTTCCTATTTACTTCTTTAGTAAAGTAATCCCCGAAAAATATTGAATAACCCAAAAAAATAGAAAATATTCATAGGCATAGGAAGCAACTTGAAGTTGGAGAGGCACTTTTTCTTAAGGTGGCTCCCTACATTTAGTACAGTTTGAAACACGATGTATATAGATCAGATGTCATCCTCGCGTCTCACGCGTGGAATCTTCGTGACCCGGTAGAATTTTGAAACAAGCCGCGGGAAGCTATTTTCGAGACTTTTCTGCGAATAAACCACAACCTTTTCATTATAATCGTAAATCTTTGAAGTTCAAACAATACGTATGTTCTTAGCCAGTTTCTAAGCTTTCTTTTAGTATGTTTTTTACGTATTTACGTTCAGCATTATCTTTTATAATGTTCAAAATCTTCGACTTGTTGCCGACTAAAAATTCTTAAACGATATTTTATACTCTCCTCAAGGTAGTCTAGAACTGTAATATAATTCTTTAAAGCAATCAAAAGTTTAAAAACTACTGCATACAACTACAGTACAGACAGTTACGACTTACGAGTTGTCTTACGAAAATTTGGAATTGTTTGAATGTTTTGAAAAGTTTTCAATGCGTAAACCACGGACAAACCAGACCAGAAAAAGACCACCAACATACAATCTTGGGTCCAACAAGCCAAGTGTAACGAAAACGAAGAGAATTTTGCTCGCAATTGTACACCATTTCGGAAAAAAACAGCCTGTTTTACACTAAGCGAGTGACTCGAAGAAGTGATGGGCGCCCGAGACCATCACGCGAAAGACATGGACATGCGCAGATGCCGATCTTGTCGAAATGAAATTCTGTTTGGCGCGTAAGTTTTGTGCGTGGTTTAATGACTTTAGTTTCCTTCCGTGAACTTTTTTCATCGTGTCGTGAACTTACAAGTCGCCTTTTTTAATATTTCCAAATTTGTAAATATCTAAAAAACTTATCCTACAACCTACCTTAATTTCTTGATATAATGTTCCGCTTAGTATTCCAATTAAATTTACTTGCAATTTTTTAAAAAAATTCACCGAAGGAAATTCAAGTAATTTTATTTTTTGTCCCATTCATAGGATATGACTACTATAGTTCATACGCTGTTGTTGCCATAGCAACGCGAGTGTGGTATATTTAGAACGCATAACAGTTATATTAATAGTTATTACCAAAAAAGCAACTATATATTTCACAAACATGAAGATATGTGTTGCAGTAGGAAAGCACATTTTCACCCCTTGTTTTAATATTAACTGTAGGGAGCCACCTTAAGGGCATCTCTTCTATTAGAAAAGGGCACTTTGTCCAGTGTTTTACCTGGATGAAAGGGCACTTTGAGGAAAATCTGGCGTGGGTGGGGGGGGGGGGGCATGTTCTCCCAATAACCGAAAACAAAAATATTTAAACCCTAAAATAGCGCAGCACCGCGCATATATTTTCTAGATTTTTCAATGGAAGTCCCTGTGATCGTGGATATATACGATGTTCGCCACAAATAATACATAAAGTACTATGAACTTTTGCCCTGGAACATTCTAGATGGTCATCGTGTTCCGAACATGGACTCGAATATTGGACATTATTTACGTTTTGTATAATATACTATATGCATGTTCTAATTATGTGATTTGTGTATTTGTTGTTCCTTACTATTAGGCACGAGAGAATGTTGCCGAATTAGGCCCCCAAAATTTCTTAGGTACACTCAGCATTCATGTTGCCGTAGGTAGCGCGTGCATGCATTAAATATTCAGTTGGGTCAGAATTGAGAATGTTATTGTGATATATTTACTTGGTTCGTAGTGCCGTATTTTCTCTTTCCCTGGGACAGTTAAATGGTCCCCCAACCGTTCTACAACGAAGTATGAATTTTTTTCAAGCCAAAAGCTTAAATATCAGGCACATTCTTGTTTTCTCTATATAGATTTCGTATATTTTGTGTCGATTAAAAGCTACGGTTAGGATTTTGGTATGGTATAGGCATGACATTTGTTAAATTATCACAAGATGAGTTTTCGAGTATATTAAGAAGTATGTAAAAGTTGTTTTATTTGAAATGTTTTGATGTTTGAGACGTTTATTAAGAAGTATATTGAGAAATATTTGAAATTTAAATATTTGTACACTGTTAATTTTAGGGTGTCAATTTAACACCAAAAAGTGGTGCTAAAAAATTAGGTAAAAAATGACACCTTTTTTGGGTGCTATTTTAACACTGCCTTTGATGGTGTTGATTTAACACTAGTTACGGTGCTAAAACAACACCTTTCCTAGTGTGATATTAGCACTGGTTTTTAGAGTTAATTTAACACTTGTTGTGTAGTGCTAAAATAACACTTTGTTTTGGTGTTAAAGTAACACGCCTTTTCAGTGCTAAAGTCACACCAGTTTTTAAGTTTAACTGTTAACCCTGGTGAAAATAAAACTTAATTTTGTTATTAGTTTACACTGCACTAAAGTGATTTAGTGCACCAAAATGGCCTCATAATATTACACACAAACAAGAAAATAGTTTCATAATTATTATTAAATTAAGTTAAAATTTGTTGGGTTCATTTTCCTTAGCTGTTCATGATTAAGTTTAACAATTGTTAATATTCTTCCACTTGAAATATCCTTTCACAAAACTTTTAACTAACCATTATGCATGCATTAAATGAAGTTTAATGTAAATGTTGTATATATACTATTTCCATTGGAGTCCCAGCTCATTGCAAATTTCTGGACAGAAATTCTTTGTCCATCAAAACCGCTTCCAGGAAGGCGTAGATATTCGAAACTCCTGGAGTGTACTCCATATTCAGCACATAAAAAGTGGCGATAAGCATGGTCACCACCATAGCCACTGGAATGTTTTTGCCTGAGAAGTTTAAACAGATTTGTCCATCAGCAGCGATGTAAAAAGGATCCAAGATTACCAGGTCTCCAGAAGCTATAATCCGTGGATAGGTGGATTTCTCTACTTCTTCGTCAATGGAATCATCATCCTGAAAATATTCATTTTGATTTTAGCTTATAAGTTCAATATCGACTAACCTTAGGCCCTTAACCTCACCCCTTAACACTGAGCCTAAGTCACATTGTTGCATCTTTAATGATTATGTCATAAATATTTTTTACCAGGAAGCTTTGCTCTCATTAATAAAGACATTAAGCAATCGGATCTAGAATCAGGCCTCCAGGCCAAAAAAGTGTTTACTGTATGACGTAATTATCGAAAGGGTCAAGTAATGATTTAACAAGAGGCATATAAATATATAGTTAACTCATCTATGCCCAACACTTCCCCTCTGCATGAAGTGTGTCAAATTTTCTATTAAAATAAACTTACTGTGCAAATCATGAAAAAGATATTTTTTGGATTATGGCCTTATTATGGCCTTCTCTTTCAAACAGGATTGGAGAACCAATGCCGTAACAGTGCTCTCAATTTCTGGAAAAAAATAAAGGATAACTATAATTAGTAAAACATAAGTCGAGAAACAAAAGTCGAGAGTCACTTTTTATATCATTAAAATAAAAATACATAAATTTGATCACTAGACAATACGTCAGTCCAATCAAGTTAGAGCAAAGCCAATCAGCGTGAGATAGTGTAACTGAAACAACAATGTCAAGCAAGGGAGCATGCCAGAGTTGTTTGAATCACTAACCTTTTATTCAATTCACAGCGATATCTGTATATTAAATTTCTTTTGTTCGACTGCCATTTGAAAATAAAGTGGTATACAGCGTGTATCGCAGGCGCTTGTGACTTGTGACGATGACATAAGAATTCATTTAAAATCTTAATTAATTCTTATGTCATCATCATGAGTACAAAATATTGTATTTGCTATAACCTGTACCAAGGTGGGGTTCTTTTGGGTGAAATGCCGCTTAGAGTGTTAAACCCATTTTAATATTTTTATTATACGACTAGACAGTACGAAAGATTCTCACCATAGGATTTGTATATATATGACCCAGAAGTTTCCAATCGTTTCTGCAGCGACTAAGGGCATTTCAGCCCCGGGGATGAATTTGGCCCCGGGGTTGAAAAATCTCCATGTAATCAGCCCCTTACAGTAGTAGACAGCTATCTTTGTTCAAGCAGGATACCAGACATGGCAAAATTGCTTGCTTGCCATGTATAAAACCCAACGTGGAAAAATAATGTCATTTACATTTAGAAGCTGAGCCAGTCTAGCTTTCCGAGTTGCCCCTATTCACTGGATCAACTCACCAGTCACCTCATGCAATCAGCCCCTCAATACAATCCCACGGCCAAGCCAACTCAGTACATCACTACATGTATACCCGGCCCAGGCTTATTGAGGCCAAGCCTGTTGGAGTGTTGGCTCTCTCTATAAGCCTGATATTTACAGTACTAAAACAGAACTATTCAAGAGGCCTACTGTATGCTCTGCTAAATTATATAATAACATTTCATAATACTTTACCATGAAAACATTTTCAAAATATTTATATTTTTCTCACAGAGTTATGGGTGTGCGGCCTGGCATCCATATTTTAAAATAATATTTTATCTAAGTCTTTATACTCAATCCTATTATAAATTGAAATCTCAAATTATAATTTAATTTTAATTACCTGCTTTTTGAGGTTATTTTTGGAGAAATCTAAATCCATGTCGTTGTGTCGTTTGTATTTTAATATATCTGTGATTCAAACATAAATATTACCATGAATTACCAGCATGTTTTGTGGCCTTTGCTAGGACGCAAATATGGAAGAATTTTTTTGACACGAAATTTATAGTTTTTATACGACCTACGACATTGTTTTGATCTCGCACTTTATTGAGTTAAAATAAAATGAGTTCGTGAATCATGTTGTGTTATTGTATAAAATATGGCCTTCGACTAGCAAATATTCAATGTTTTCCGACTGATGAACGCAACTCCATACTTAATATTATGATTCAAGCGCTGGCACGGGGACGATCACGATATCCTAAATATATTTCAACAATATAAATGGCATAAATACAGTACCTCTTCATCCTCAAGAATAGAGATGGTAATCTCCTTCAAACCCGCATTTATTAGAGTTTCGCGTAAAGAAGAATCTATCTTCTGAAACGAAAGGAAATCACAATTAAATATTAGATGATGTTTGATATAAAAATACTTTGAGAATATCATACATAAATCGCGTTTTATCAACTCGTGTGGAACATACCAATTTAACAACAAAGTCGATTCCTTTTTGCTCTTCGTAAGAATGCCAATGTGCAGTTTAACATACGAACTAACAGCCGCGACAACACCAGAAAGTATAAAAAAACAAACAACTCGAAGCGGAATATAACCAAACGATTAGGTCGCCAGCGATGAATGAATAATTTCAACCTTGCCGCACGAAATTTGATCTCATGTTATGCCTAATATGGTATTCCATGCCATATAGAGAGTTACCGGAGTTGTTGGAGCGCGTGGGGCCTCGGAACCCGGTATTGTGCGTCACGTCTCGTATAGCACATCCACTCAGAATATTTTTGTGTTTCTAACAAAATATGGCCTAATGGCTCGCTTTCGTTGCAGCATTTGCCTCGAATTTGTGTCAGAATCTA
The DNA here is from genome assembly GCA_016169945.1 of Trachythela sp. YZ-2020. NCBI lineage: Eukaryota > Metazoa > Cnidaria > Anthozoa > Malacalcyonacea > Clavulariidae > Trachythela > Trachythela sp. YZ-2020. The sequence continues at coordinate 848,398 of JADLSH010000025.1, read as the reverse complement.
TTCAAACATTAGTAAAGTATATTGGCAGGATTCATCGAAATGAACCGAATTTCCATGTCGTTTGTGGTATCAAGAGGGTTGCGCGAAAATATTCAAACATTTATATTTTCACCCCAAGAAACGGAGTTAATTTAGCAATACCAATATAGGTGTTACTTTAACACCCATGTTCTACCTCCAGAAACGGTGCTAATTTAGCACTACGAATAACAAATGTTTAACACCCGTAGAGGTGTTATTTTAAGACCCAAAAATTAGCACCAGAAACCGGTGTTATTGTAACACTTGCACTCCTCTTGTAGGTGCTAATTTAACACTTCTAAAGTGGTGTTAAACAAATCGAGTGTTAAATTGACCTTTTGTATTTCTTTGGTGTTAAATTAGCACTGAATTAGGTGCTAAAATGACACTTTCTATTTAGCACCACCCTTAGGTGTCAATCTAACACCAGTCGAGGTGCTATTTTAACACTCTAAAATTAACAGTGTAGGGTATTATTATAAAGAGATTTTATATCGGAATAGCAGTATAATAATTTCCGGTTATGTAAATTGATCACCCAAGGATTTGAATACAATTTTCGCTGTTGCAAAGATAAGTTATTTTATCAAATTGAAAGAGGTTTGGAACACCTTTTGATTAATTCTTATTCAGTATCAAATTATAAACCTGGTAAATAATTTCAGGAAAACAAGCTATTTTGCGCCTTGTTTTCACATTCAGTTGGTTTGACTTACTTCATTCTCACATGTCCAATATATGTTAATGTAGATTACCCCTGAGGTGCATATAGGAATAAGTAAGTTATATTTAGATAAATTTTAGATAGTCTAATCAACACGCTCTATATGTATTGTCTCAATTATAGGCATTTGGTAATGTGCCGTGCCGAGCTGTAGTTCTTTGTTTTTTCTATTATTTCCCGAAGCCGGGACAGCTTAATCCAGCGGGAAAGATTGTAACGTAAGTATGTATAATTGTATAAAAATAGTTAAGTTTGCACCACAGGTCATTGTAAACATTAGTTACGTCAAGTGAAAAGATAATGACATTCTTTGCTACAAAAGATAGGTAAAGTAAATACCATTTCTAACTTACGCAAAAGTGTCAATTACCTTTCCATTAGGCTTGATAGTTTAGATGAATGATACTTTCAACTGTCAAGTCTGATAAGAAGCATGCATGGTGGGCAGATGTGTTTGCATGATAATCCAAAGTTAAATAGACGATATAGGGAGCTGGTACGAGTTATCAACGCCCATCACCACTTCTACATCTCAACGCTGATTGGTTGACTTGGAATCACACCACACGCCAGATCACGTGTACCAAGGCCCCTGAACCGTTAGCATAAGAGTGCGAGCCCAACTCAACTCCGGCTGTGGAGGCAGAGTAACCAAGCAGTGAAAGAAATAGCTCAAAAACAGAATCTTACAAGACAAACGAAACGACCGAAAGAAGAAGAGAAAGCTGATACTGAGCTGTTTAGAACAATAATAGAGAGAGAAGAGAGAGAAGAAAAGTTTATTAAAAATTTACACATCGCAGTCCGAAGACTGAATTACGTGGCAATTTACATAAGTAATTATATGCTACTGGACTATAATACATGCATTACTAATAATATATTGAAAAATATCTAAAATTAGATTAAATATTAAAACACTATCTTTGAGCTTTAGAAGCGTAATAGTTAATTAAACTGTCCTTAAATCGGTTCGTCTTTAAAACTGGCAATTCATAATTATTTTGAGCTAGATCTAAGATTAACATTTGTGAATAAATCGGCTAATTTGTGGTTATTGTCAAGAGATACCGAGTTAAAAATTCTCTACCTAGTCTGCCTCTTCTGTCCGCCAAGGATTGCAGGCCTGTTATTTGTAATGCGTCCCCATAATTTTCTTCTGGGTAAAGCATGCGAAGAGCTCGTTTCTGTATTCTTTCAATTTGATTTGACAGATACACTGGCAATTTGCTATGAAATGCCTGGCATGCATATTCGAGAAGTGATCGGATACACGTACAGTAGAATTGCACTAAATAATTCGTGTCCACACCTGCTCTTTTAAAAGTTTTTAGGAGATAAAGTCGCGGTGAGGCCTTGTGAGTAATACAGTTTACGTGATCATTCCATTTCAGGTCATGTCTAATAGTTACACCAAGAATTTTAGCAGATTGGACGACTTCGAAAGCTTGATCGTTGACAGTTATTGCGTCGTCTGTATGCCGATGTATGGTGAAATCAATTCGAAGCTCCTTATAATTATTTCGTACTTTTATTATTTTGTATCATCTTGTAAACGTTTTCGCTACCTTGCGTATAGAGATAAAAACAATTGATCACAAGTGGTTAATAAAACCTCGTAACAATATTATATAAAGGCGTTCTGCGAATTGTAGAGGTCATCCAAATTAAGGCCTTCCTTTTTCCAAGGGGTCAGTTCTAAATATAAAATGTGTAGTTCTAAACCTAAAATAGGCAGTTCTAAATTTTAAATTCTAAAATTCAGTTTTTGGAGGTTTTAGAAAGCATACCCTGTGCGCGGAACTTAAAGGGCAGGCGGTGTTTCTCCTGGTTCCCGCTAATACTGTCTGCTATGCAGGCTATATGCATATCCATATTATTGAAAAACATTCAATCCGTAATATCCGCAAGTTGAGGATCTATGCTTAAAGATCAACACAGGGGCGTACATAGCGATTTTGGCTGGGTGAGTGAAGTTTCGAAATGAGACCGACCCATAAGTTCAGACCAACCTCTCACCCCCCTCCCCAATTCTAAATCGAAAAATCAATTGAAAATTACGTGTGCTGCTCCAATAAGTTGAATGACAACACAATTCAATAAACAAAATATGCACACACATACTAATAACCACCTTGTACAATAATTTTTTTTTTATATCTAATTACACTTATTGGAAATTGAGCAGAAACTTGTTCTCTGACTTTCAATTACATTGAGCATTGCGCATGAGAGTTCATGTCATACTGCCTTTAGTTTTTAGAAATTACGTACACAGTGCTGTCAGTGCTAAAACTCCTAGGTGTTAAAATTATTAGGGACATGATTCAGAGACTTGAGTGGTGTCGCTGGTATCATAATGAAAATTTTGAGTGGAAGCTGATCAAGACAATTTGTCTTTCATATGTTCGTTGGTGCGAATTAATGAACTATTAAACTTAATTTAATCAATAAATTCATATATTTATCAAGCGTCCGCGCTTTTATAGTTTTGATTAATGATCTATTACCTATTCTTAATTATAATACAATAGAATGCAATAACTTGCGCATGAGTAGCTCACAATTCAACTTGCGTAAGTTACGTTTCATATTTTTACTGAACTCATGTACACAGGGGCAGATCCAGCAGACTGATGCAGTAGGACACCCATTCGCAGGGGGGTTCGGGGGAATCCTCCTCTGGGAAATTTTGAAATCTGGGACCTCGTAGACACGATTTCCTGCCATCTGAACAAATTTATTCCAATTTGTAGGTGGAAATCAGTAAAAAAATTCGAATTATATCGCAACAACAATGTAGTTTTTCCGGATAAGAATAAGTTTAGCTTACTGTACAATAAGTTTGCCATAAAGTGTTTAATATGTAGACTGATAGCAGTTGGGGCAACAGGCAACTGGCAATAATTATTATGGTTCTATTTCAAAGTAGTTTGTTTTTGCATTTACAGTGCTTCAGTGCTTCGAATCAATGCTTCTGTAAATATTCAATGATGACATTCTAGAAGAACACTTTACACAAAGATTGAAACAGGATCGTATTCGGTAAATTTTATATTTTAATGCAACGATTGAAGTCGGTCTCTGAAACTATTTAGCCAGTCTCGCATAGCATTACGCGGCATAATGCGCCAAATTTAACAATGAATATCTTGAGACCGACTGCACATTTTGAGACCGACTGAATCATGATATCTGGGGGGTGTACCACCCTCCCCATACCCCCACATTTACGCCAATGGATCAACAGCTTTGCAACAATAATTTATAAAAAAATTAAAATATTGGATTAGATGCCAATATTTCATATCGCCATGAAGCGCAGACTGTAAACTATTAAAATTTTATAAGATCTATTCTTAAATAATCTGCATGTGCATTGAACGTTTTCAAAATATTTATTTCATTTAATTCTAAACAGGTGAAACTTTGATTGATAGTGACATTTGGCTACTCAATTCAGATCTTCGAAGAAGCAAGGTAAATGCGAAGAGTTTTGTGTATTTTTAAATCACAATGTTAGCTTTAAATGTTTAATGAACTTAATTGCATGCATAAACGTGCGATGCGTACCTATAATAATATAATGCCCTAACTTTTGCCAGCAAGTGCAGTTTTGCAGTAGACAATCGCGAAGCAACGACTGAACTACTTAACCTGTCTCGTTCTGTAAAGACAAAATAAAGCGTTTTCTTAAAAGAGCGTTCTTGTCAGTAAAATTTCTGTTCCTGATCTTGTTACTACAGGCTGTTAAAATGGAAGAAGGATACTGCAGGCCCGAGGATGCGACGAACATTGCAATTCCTTTTCGTTTGTTGTACAAAGGTAAATTTCATATTCAAAATGTCCTTTATGCTTGCAGTATTTCATACAACTTTTAGAGCGTTAAAAGATCTTTCGAATGTCTTCATGTCTTCGCATCACAGTTCCAATTACCTAAAAGAACGAAGAAGAAACAGCCTAATTGACATTGCAAGGTTTTTGGTTGGAAACAATAGAACTATAGAGCAATTAAAGATATTTGTGTAAAATGAAAAGTCAAAATTGTGTAAAGTACTATACAGTACACCTACTAAAGATGAGTTGATCAAGAACACGAACCATGTACAAGTGAAATGTCATACATGCATATTTCAAGCCTTTAGGATGTCTACAGGGTGTATAAAAAAACGAAATCCATCTTTTATACTTAATCATTTTCGGAATACTGGACCATATAACATGATTTAGATCTTATTTTAAAGCGTGTTCTTTTCTCTTTCGAACAAGTCATCATTGGTGTCCTTAATGCAAGTAACAACTGAACAAGAAAATTTATAGAACCTATCAATTTTAGATACCGCATAATTATGCAATATTACTAAATAATGTTATTCCATCGTCGCGTGTCAAATTCTTGAATTGTGTTGTTTAAACTTCAATATTGTCCTTGCCACACGATTTTACGAGAAAAAAGGATTAGAAACAATTTAATAACTTCTCACAAGATATGCGCTAGTTTTAGCTATTTATTGATACTCCGAAATCCAATCCAGAAATACCGTAAGACAATTTGGCGTCCGTGCATCATCACACAAACGCCGTCGATCGCACGGCAATGTAAACAGCAATTGGTTCATGCTTTAACCTTTAAAATATTATTATTCGCAAACCAATCGTTTAAATTTGAAACGAAACCAACGGTTAGAAAGCTGAATGGCTAGGATTTAAAAAGAATATAAACATGAACATTTTACTCTAGTAGTGTTTTCAAAATTTACATTTAAAGCGAGGATTCCGTTTTTTATACACCCTGCATGTATATAAGGGAGAACATATTGTAATGTTGTTCCAATTTTCTCGCTTATTTCTATTATAAAAGGTTTTTGACACCAAACTTTTATTTGTAAGTTTATCTATTTTAAAACGATTTACATTAGTCTGTCAAGCATGGCATTCTGCATTTTTTGTTTTCGCTATTTGCCTAGAATAAATATACTTTGTGACCACACATATAATGCATGTCAAATTTGGAACCTCCATTTGGGATTACATTTATTCATCTTAATTTTAAATGGTGTAATGATAAGGTCTTTGTAGGTTTCCATTGCGATATAATTGTAGTTGTTTTGTGGAAAACAAAAAATGGATAAATGCATGCCAACTATAAATATAATGTCTTTGAACTGACCGAAACCTTTTTTCATAATTTTCGTAATTTTCATAGTGTTTGTGATATTGAGTAAATCTTAGCAGACGCCATTATTATCGTTTAAAGTTTTAAACTTATACTTAATATATAACTGATATAAACTAGACCTCCAAGTCGAAAGAGAAATCTTTTTGCCTCTCAATAAACAAAAAGTTGAAAATACATTTCGCAAGTTGCGCTAATTCTTTGCCCGACATATATTTTTCATTTTATAGATGTTTGCCCGTTAATAAAATATGTATTATTTGAAGAGACGTATGATTTGCGGAGCATTTATCGGACCACATGTTATAGTAACTTAATTTGTAATATTATGCTGTAGGTTAATTGTTTAAATTTAAAAACTTTTCCGAGTTCTTAACTCGAACATATTTACTTTTATAGGTGCCATGCAGTAAAATGAAGCATTGTAAAAATGGGGGAAAGACGATCATTGATCTTCGCAATGGACCTGGTTCCGATCCTTACAGATGTAAATGCCCAAAAGGAAGCAAAGGAGTTCTTTGTGAAATTGGTGAGTTACTACTAACAGAATTGGTTTAACTAAATCCAACGAAACTTATCTTAACGCATGCCAATCGTGAATTCACCCGAGTGATCGAACATGTACACGAAACATATTTTCATTAACATGTGTTGAAATCAGTTTGTCGTAAGATGCAGCAAATGTGTGTACCTTAAGACTAAGTAATTCATCTGATTTTTGTTTAGTCATATATTGGTGATATTGTTTGAATATCATGATCCATGAAAACACTTGCATAGATTGCAAAGCCAAGTTGAACGATATAACAGTATTTGTATAATAGAGGGAATTCATGTGAGGTAACAAAATGTTATATGGGACGTCACAATATTTGCAATATCTTAATAAAAACTAATTTTTTTATATATTACACCAAGGGTGCACGGACGTACGCTTTTTGATCAATTTTAAGAGTAAATTGTGACAGTAATTCTCATTTCTTATCTGCAATAATCTGTGAATTATTATTATTTCATCTTTGTCTTCTCTAGTTGCAAAATACTCTGGAAATACTCTCGAATATTTAGATTAGCTTCACGTTGTTTGTTTAAATATTGTGTTTTAATTTCTACTCTCACATGGAGATCCGCTGACTTATTGTATCGAATTGCCGTTTGTAAAATCCGCTGACTTACTGTATCGCCGTTGTCGCTTGTAAAATCCGCGCGAATTTTAAAATAATAAATAGAGGGGAGTGAAACTGTCGGCAAATCATGTAAAATCTTTCGACAGACGCTGTAGCAAGTTGCTAGGCACAGCAGCTGCCAGCTGTTGCTAGATACACTGCCATCTATGGAATGATATTAATAGATTTCAACGGCTCAAACTTTGCCAATTGAATCAAATTTCGATATATTGGTGCCATATTTTGTTCTATTTTAAATAGAATTGAGGCAACTTTCGAATATGCTAGTGGCAATATTTTAGAAGTAGAAGCAGCATACGATAAATTTGCAGGGGAATGTGAGCAGAACCGTCTGCGAAATATAAGTAGATTCCAATATCCTTTGATGTAAATAATTTTACATCGTCTTGAGACAACCAATTAATACTTCTAGCTCCACGTAATTCCCGAAACTTGTTTTGTAGTATAGTTCAAGTATCGTTGTTTGTTTTAAGCCTTTATTAACAAACATTTTTGGCTTGAATAACGACACAAAATCAATATTTTGCGCGTTGATAAATATATAGAGAATAATACATGGGTGTGCGGAAATACCAGATTTATTTCGAGTGTTGACTGTTGAACATATCTCACGAGTGAGCGCAGCGAACGAGTTCAACACGAGAAATAAATCTGGTATTTCCGAGCATACATGGATATGTATTTTTCTGTTTATTATATAAAGGACAGTATTTTCAAACAAAATAAAATAAAATAAAATTTTCACATGTGAGATTATCATAAATAATCTATAAAGCACTATACTCTATAAAGCACTATACTTTATATCATAAACTTTTTTAATTATTCTCATTAATAATTCATGATGAGAACACAAAATAAATCATGACCATGAAACCCATGAAGGAATTGGTAAATTCCATTGTCTAAACCAGGGCTTCAGTTACCATGCATCCCTTTCCTCTGGTGTTTTTGGGCTGAGCCCATCCCCCTATCCGGAGCCCACCCCCTAGCTTTACGTGTTAAGTAAAGTGTTTATGTGTTACGGCTGTGGCACAGGCTAATCCCCCCCCACCCCCACAAACCACTGGTTTTCAGCCAACCAGAATGAATTGTTAATGATTTCATTTAAGGTGGCTCCCTACAATTTTTGAAATATGGTAAATTTATGATTTAGATTGAATTTTTTGAAGAACTGTTACTTGTTAGAAAACAAAAATTGCTATGGTAACAATGACGTTTCAATATGGCGATAAAGCTTTTAACGCTTTACTTTTGAAAACACAATGGTTGTAAAACTGGTAGTCTCCCCCCTCCCACCCCCCTTGCCAGGACTAATGTAGCGGAGGCCGATGGCAATAACATTGGTGAATCGATCCTGAAGACAAAAAGGCTCTGTTTTGTTCCTTCGTTTTTATTGTCAAACTGCATGCCTATATGTCAATCAGTGTCTTCAAAGTTACCCCTGGAGATTGGGTTTTCTCCAACCTCACCCCAAACCCCTAATGGAAGTCCCTGTTACATTTACCCCTTACGCCTTCCACGATCACCTACTTCAGAGCACCGCATGCCGAAACCCTGCTGTAGACCCTGTTGATGATAGTTTGATACAACCTATCACTGTTAGAATTACCTCTCGCGAAAAACGTTTTTCAGATAATACTAAGAATGATAACATAACTGTCAATAAAAATAATTTGATTAAGATTCCCAAATCATCTGCGTTGAGATGTAAACAAAGACATACAATGCCAAATGTGCTTCTATTTAATGCGCGTTCAATTTTCAGAAAGAAACCTGAACTTGTGGTTGTGATAGAGCAACGTAAATCAGATATCATACTAGTGACCGAAACGTGGCTGACAGACGATGTGCCGGACCAATCAGTGAATATCACTGGTTTTAATCTAATAAGGAAGGATAGAACGATAGGAAGAGGTGGTGGCGTCGCAATCTATGTTAAAGAAACTATTCCTTTAAAAGTCCGGCCCGACCTATCTAACGAAGACTTCGAGTGCCTCTGGATTGTTTTGCGGCCGAAATGGCTTCCTCGATCCATATCAAGAATTGCGGTTGCATGCGTTTATATTCCTCCATCCACAGATCGTGAAAATTTAAACAGGTCAATTATAGCTGCTGGTGATTTCAACCCTGCAAGTAATGGCTTTAGTACAAAGATCATCAATAGACAATGCCACTTGAAACAAGTCATCAAACAACCTACCAGAAATTCGGCAATTCTTGACCTTATTTTGACGGACATTCATAAATTTTACCAAGCCCCACTTGTATTAGCCCCAATTGGTACCTCAGACCACTGTACAATTATATGGTCATCACAAGAACAAATGCCGCACGAGCAAAAGCCAAAACGGATAAATGTAAGACCACTGAAATCCTCGTCACTACAAGCCTTTGAGCAGTATATCAGCGAATATAACTGGTCACCCGTGTTGAATGCCCCTTGTATAAACGATAAAGTCAACAAGTTTTTAGAATTAACAACAGAAATGGTTGATGCATTCTTCCCTTTAAAGTCAGTCAAAATTCAAGATGACGACAAACCTTTTATAAATGGAAGAATTAAACAATTGATACAGAAACGAGATAAGGCATACAAACTCGGAAGATTCGATCAATCCAAACAATTGCGGAACTTAATTGTTGCAGAGATTAGAAAGGCCAAGCGCATATTCTATGAACAAAATATTAAACCCTTTCATAACCAAAACTCATTGTTGGAAATAAAAGACAGAACTTTGATTTATCAGACCCTCTATCAGACGTCCCAATGAACGATAAACAAACTGCTGATTACATAAACAGTTTCTTTACAAGTTTGACTAAAGAATACCCTAAAGTGAAAGATGAATGGTTATCATTCGGAAGTCAAGATCCTTCACCACCAATTACGATTGAAAATGTTGCAAAGAAATTGTCCAATATGAACGTCAATAAAGCACCTGGCCCTTTTGATCCAAATATGAAAGTGATAAAGATATTCGCTGAACACTTCGCCATGCCACTAGCTAACATTTACAACCAGTCGTTTAGAAGCAAATCTTTTCCTGAAATATGGAAAATTTCCAATATATGCAGTGTCCCGAAATCAAACCCATGTTCGTCAGTGGAAGAACTAAGACCAATTGCATTGACTAGCACTCTTTCAAAACTTCAGGAATCATATGCTGTTGAGTGGATTCTAAAAGATACTAATGACAAAATTAGTGAATCTCAATTTGGTGGTCTTGCTGGAACGTCTGCTGTCCTTGCATTAACACCAACTACACAAGTGGTACCTAGCGATGGAGAATAATAACAAAATTGTTCGAATTACATTCCTTGATTTTAGAAAAGCCTTTGACCTAATTGACCACAACCGACTTTTGCAAAACTTTATTGACATTGATATACGCCCAGGTCTGATTGGATGGTGTGCATCGTATTTACATGGACGATCACAGATAACTTCTCATCATGGCGTAAATCCGCAGAACGAATGAGGGGTACCCCAGGGCAGCAAATTAGGATAGGACCAATCGCTTATTATAAAAATCAACCAACTCCCATCGGTTACAAATTGGGAATCGTCCGAAACAACTAACCAAAATCGTACGGATGAGGGAGAAACAACAATGTTTATGGACGACACGACCTTATCTGAAGTGATACAAGTATCAGACCACATTTCCGGGACACCGATTGGAAAAACTCAAGAAAATGTCAACAATGTAGTTCTGTTTGCAAAGCATGAAAAAATGGAACTAAATGCGAAGAAATGCAGAGAAATGATTCTCGATTTCAGGAAGAATAAAACAACCATCCCTGCCCTGTTATTATCTGCCCTGGAAAGGACTACAATGAAGCCCTAAAAGAATGTAAACTTATACCACTTAAAGAACGAAGAAAGCTCCTGTGTATTGACCTTATCAGAAATATGGTCCAGCCCACCCATAAATTACATGGTTTGCTTCCTGATAAACATTCTAACATTAAAAAGAGAGAAACTAGAGCAAATAGTAATTTAATTTATAATTTTGCTTGTAGAACGGAACGCTTCAAAAGTAGTCCTTTAGTATATGCGATCGATAAATACAATGAAAGCATTAACTGAAAGATTTGATTTATAGGTTTATAATTGTTTTAGCATACTAGTGTTTCAGATTTTACTATATATATATTATTAATATAATAATTTTAGTACAATTAGCGAAAAATCCTAATTCTATTATATGCCCTACCATAATTTTATATACTACTCACATAATTTTAAAGAAAATACTAATTCATAGTCTTAATTATAATATATAAGAGTTTTGTATTTTATTCTTCATAATCCTGTAACACATAATAATTTAGCTATATACTTTGCTATTGAAATGTGATTAATAAAACCATTATTATATATTATAATAGAGAAGTATGGTGTAGTACTATTGTATGTGGCAGATATCTATATTTTCTAGTTTATATATTGAAGGAATTACTTAAACAGCTTGTTCTAACATGTTTGGAGTATGTTGACTATGCATACAGTATGCACCAATCAATTCCTAGATGCAAGTATTTGTTGCTAAAACTTATCGTGGTGGGGCATTTGATCTCCTCTATAGTGGGGTAGGTAGTTTAATTGATCTGCCATAGCAGTATGACAGGGGGTGGGAAATTTGATCAACACTACACTTTACGTCTTTGTATGTACATACAAATTTATTGAAGTGTTTCTGCAATTTGATAGTATGTTCTCCATAATAGTTATCAAAATAGATTATCGATTGTCAACCTGTATTTTTCGACAAAATTTTGTAAAAAGGCATTGGGGATACCTACAAAAAATCACTCATGAGTGGCTTCAAACATGGCGGCCGCCATAAGTTATCATTCCAGATTACTTAGAGTTCACTGATATGAACCGGGACAAACCAAATACACTTTTAAAGAGGAAGTCATAAGCTATCGAATGCCGCTTGTCCTGTTGCCAGAGAAAAACACGTCTGGAGATCGATATTTACGTTTGAATTAATTGATCGTAAATACAGCGCAAATTAAAACTATTTTGTAAAACGTATTTTGATGCATAGAGTTTGGTTATGCATTATAGAAGTTGTCTCACCTTTGTAAGCTAGATTTGAATATTCTATTTGAAATACAGTCATATCTGATATCAATAGTTAAATTTAATAATATATAAGACGATAGTCAATATACAAATAGTTTTTAGTTAGTTTTTAATAAATAAAATTTAGGTAATTTACTCGATACCTAAGGATGACAAACTGAAAAGGAAATGGCATAAAGTTTTAAAAACAAAAGGGTTGTTGGACATGAATAATTATTACAGGGTTTGCTCAGGTCATTTTCCAGGTGGAAAAATATTAACAGTTTGTACTAGTGTAAGTCAGCCACTAAGAGAGAGAGTGTCACGAATTCCTGAGCCTGACACTTCTTTCGAAGATATTTCTCATGAACTGACCAATACAACACCTGAGGATTACAGAGCAATTGAAAACCCAAGCAACAGTTCCTTGACCAACGAGGCAGGTACTTCCACCTACACGGAGACAGAGGTTGCCAAATTGAAAGAGCAAATTCAACATCTTGAATCAAAATGTAAATCCCTGGAAAAAATTCATGAGACATCATCACAGCAATGTTTATTTCGACTGGAAAGATTTCTTGGCAGTGATAGCGACTTTCGATTTTATACCGGTTTCCTAGATTATGCAACTTTTAAATTTTTTTTCGATTACTTGTGACCAGCATGCAATAGTTTAATTTACTACGGGTCAAATACTCGCGAAATAACCTCGGCTGATCAAAATAAGTGTGGCAAGGAAAGGTCAACAACACCAGAGCAAGAACTTTTTATGGTGTTGGCAAGATTACGTTGTGGTTTCTTGCAACAAGACCTAGCTCACAGGTTTGGCATATCGAGCACGCATGTTTCAAGAATTTGGATTACTTGGCTGACATTTCTTCATCAGCGACTGCGTGCACTTCCGATTTGGCCCACAAGAGAATTCTTTGGCAAAAACGTGCCTCTGTGTTTTAAGCAAAACTTCCCACAAACTAGAGTCATAGATTGCACCGAAGCTATGATCGAAATGCCATCTTCGTGCAGGAACCAATCGGTTAATTTTTCATCATTTAAAAATCACAATACTGCCAAAGGTTTGCTTGGTGTATCCCCAAATGGCTACCCCAGTTTTGTTTCAAGCCTACTGTATATGCTGGTAGGACAAGTGATAAAAAAGTCACAAAGGATTGTGAAGTCCTAAACCTACTCGAAGTAGGTTACCAAGTTATGACGGACCGAGGTTTCGACATAGAGGAAGACCTCCCCACTAATGTTACCCTTAACATCCCTCCCTTTTTAAATGGAAAAGAGCAACTCAGTCTAGAAGAAGAAGTTTCTACAAGACGAATTGCTTCTGTCCGGTTGCATGTTGAGAGGGCTATTGCTAGAATTGAAAATTTTAGGATTCTCCACCAAGTTGTACCAATAACAATTGCAAAAGACCTGGAGAAAATCTGGACTGTTTGTTCCTACTTGACTTTATTCTTGCCTCCTATAATTGTGGAAAAAACAAATACAGAGTAAAGAATTATCAAATATTAGTATTCCAATGTGTAATATGGAAATATATCAAATTTAAGGTGGTACAAATTTCTATAAGTTTGGGTTTAGAAAAAAACATATTAAGTATAGTTTGAACTTGTAATAGTTTGTTTACATACTTCACTATGCATTATTTCAAAACTACCCAACTGAAGCTTGTTCCATCACTGTTAATTGAAGTGTTATTAATTAACACTTGTGAAACTCTAATTCTATCAGAGAACAACAGAACTATCAGACTTTAACTGCCACAAAGAACTATCAAAATCGATTCGCTCAACAAACAAATCTTTGTTTGTATAAACAACAAAATCACACCTCTTCAACTGTAGGGTAGCCATAGAATCTTGAATTTGGTAGAAATATGCATGATTTCTGTTTAGCCCAATGTTATCTTTTTCAGCAATAAGACAAAAGTTTCGATCGTTGCAAGCTTCTTCAATAGTGCTGTCTCTTTTTGAGAATCTGGGCTCGCGCCTAACGAAGGAAAATTTGAGTTGACAATAAAACCACACGCTGAACACACTTCAACAAGATTTCCTTCCCTCTGCTTGCACTCCATGTATTTCTTTACAGCGTCTAGTAGTTCATTATCTTTGCCCCACTTGCACAGTTTTGGACAACCTTTTTTTGGCCTCGAAAGTAAAGTGCTCAGCCAGGACTTCATCTGTTCCAAAATTTGATGATGTTATTATTTGCCTTCCCTCCTCAAACCATCTATCACAATCTGCTTGACCCCTGGTATTCCTTTCTATTTCCCTTAACTTCTCATCTGTCACACTCAAACCTCCTACAAACTCCACATCACTCTTATTTACATAGGACTAGTTAGCACCATGTATCATTTTCTGTAACACTCCTTCTCTTACTTTACTTTCATTAATGTTATCTCCTGATTCCCTTAGTTCTGTACATCGCTTTTTTGATGGAAGGCTTAGGTGAATATCATCAAATTGGTATGGTTGGTAATCATTTGATTCTAATACAAGTCTTAAATACTCTGCTTTCCCTTGTTGTTCCAAATTATTTGCAATTTTTTTAACTTGATCTTGTGTTATGTCTATGGCAAATTGTGGTGTAGGGTTAAAATTATCTGATTGACTCTTTCCATATTTGCGTTTCCTACCCTCTACGTCTTTCTCATACGATGGCTTTTCAAAAATCATATCCTCTTATAAAAGTGGCTCGTCACCTTTGGGCACATGCTACTGCTGTAGGACTTGTGTGCATGTCAAAGCATCTGCAACACTGGCCTATACTAAATGGACTGAGTGCTCGAGGTCAAAAAGTGTCCTCACCGTTGCTGACGTCATATGGGTCCTCACATCGATGAAAATAACCGCATACCGATATTTTCCTAATGTTATTTGTGCTCGCGGGCGAATTTGTGTTTTTGAAATTTAACGAAGTTTTTTTTTGTTTTTTTTTCAATTGTGTCTTGTTTTTTTTGCAAATTTTGCTGTTTTTGGTAAATATTTACTACCTTCGAGTTGAAAACAACCTTTTCCAAAATAGGAGTATATTTTCCTGTTGCAAGTTTGAAAACAAACATTTTAATTTTAAATAAAATGATGGCTTCGGTATGTTTTTATACACGACCACAACAAGAGCTTCGGGCTATCGATGATTGCTGGTATTTATGCTATAGTTTTTCCATAAAATTTGTAGTGTTATGTAAGTATTAACCTTCTGTTGACATGAAACTTTTTTGCCGACAATCTTTTCTGATATTATACTGAGTAAAATACTGTTTTTGTGGAGTTTTCTACGGCTATTTGAGATTTTTTTCTAAACATGTATACGGCTTTAATTGAGAGTTGGAAACATACTTGACAGCCCGCCAATTTCACAAAGATCACATTTAGTATAAACTGACTTACTTTCTACAATGATTTCGCAGCAATTTCTCGCCTCAAAAACACAAAATTAACAATTTTTTGGAGTTTCAAACAATAAAAATATAGAACCGAGCCGTTTATCAACGCATTTGTAAGTCAGAGAATTTACGCATGAGAGCAAAGACCTATATGACGTGAGCAGTGGTGAGGACACCGAGCTCGTGATTAAATAGATTGCGCGCTCAGTCCATTTAGTATAGGTCAGTGATCTGCAACCTCTGTTAGTTCTAACTGAATGTAATCAAGTATTTGAAAAATAACAGCAGCAACATGGTTACAACAGCCTCCCTTGCCAGCCTTACAAGTGCCACTACCATGCGTAACTTCACTGCTGTTCTGACATAAATGGGCATACACAATATAGTTTTGTTTCTTCATATATGCACTTACGCAAGCTTATATTAAGAAGTGGACTTCATTGCCTTTCAACACATCAGGTTTAACTTCAACTTTGTTTACATATCTGTCCTTGAACAGGCGGTACTCCAGTTTTTTCTGTCTGCTAGCATCATTATCACAATCAATGCCTAAGTGCTGTTATAGTAATGCATGGCTAAATTTTGGAACTGATCGTAAACCTTTGGTCTATCTTTTAATCTCTACTGGCTCTGTGCATTGGTCTGCATCCGTTCAGGTGCTATATTAGGCTATATACAATACCTAGTCTATTCTATATTTTAAAATTTACCTAAATTTACCTAAATTTTATTTATTAAAAACTAACTAAAACAATTTGTATACTGACTATCGTCCTAAAAATTAGCTAATATCAATATAATTATTTGTTTAGGACCTTACTAGCTTTAGGAAGACAAAAATCAAAGCAGCCACGAAGGATAAACAGAACCAAAACCAACAGTAATATATCCAGCAAATATAACTTTAGTGTATTTCAAAGAGACCAGAAATCAAACGGGGCATTTTCCCGCCAAAATTGGCCAAGTTTAAAGGCAGGTGTGCCAGTGGTCGGCGATTATGATTTTGAGAAAACCCGATCACAGAGTATCAAATTCAGCATCTCGAAACAACAAGATCAAATGTTTGAAAGTACAACTTATACGAAATCGAAGTAGAAAAATCTCCTTAAAATAGCCACATACTAAAATAATTTGCTAAGCGATCATAAATAAGCGCACTCACCTCATAACAGGATGAGAGACGTTGCGAAGAGAATGTTTTGGCCGAAATTTGCTCACTCCTTCGATCGATATGGAGTGCGTTTTCTCGGCAATAAACGAAGCGATTTCGCTCATTTTTTTCACAAATATCAATAAAACAAACCTCGTTTGTTTAAGTTGCAATTTTCAATACGAAAACAGGTGAAAATCGGCGAATTCTCGCACTCCGTAGAATCGTCGCCTCGTGCCCGCCATTTCAACAAAAATGAAAAAATAACAAACTACCATCATGCATTGCGCTACTATTTCTAGAAGGTTATAGGTCTATTCGAAATTTTTATTTAAGTTTATATGAAAAAGACCTGTTTACGATCTTAAATGAAAGAACTCTTAAAACTGGTAACTTTCTGTTATAAATCTATATTTCCATGTTTTGATTTTAAGAAATTCTGCCTGCATGTTTTCTGTAAAAATGCAATGCAACCAACTTGGTGGCATACAGGAACAATAAGACATTAGTGAACGTTCTATTTCTTCACATTCCCGTTTACTCGTTTGAGCGTCGCCAGCTCTTTAATAAACATTTATGTTTTTGATCCGGCGAGTATTTGAGAGCGGTGCTTATTCGAGGGCGGTCGCTCGATTGCGCATTTTCAAAATTCTGAAGAGACAGTTAAACGAGAGAGCATTAAAATATACTCATTGCTTAAACGAGTAAATATGGCATATTTAATGAATCACTTTAAGCATTACCTGTTTTACTGTCTCAGAGCATTAAATAATTATGCAGATCCTTAAATATATAGTTTTTTCGACGATAAGATTAATAATAAAACATTCACTAACATCTTATTATATGTAAATTACGTCAACGTCAGCGCAGCTTTCCTTAAACGCAAACTTCATATTATTTCCATATTTGCATCACTAATTCCATCACTAATTTGGTTTTCTATTTCTATATCACTAATATTATGGTATTTCCATATTTGCTTTGTAATTAATTCCACACTATTTCCATACTATATCCATGATATGGAAATTCGATTTCTATAGTATTTCCAACTTGGACCCACACTTTTTAATAATGATTTTCAAAGAATCTCCTAGTCTTTCTATCTGAAATTACTGTTACAAAATAATTGTTAATATTAAATAGCTCAAGTTGAACTCGTAATTAGTTGCATGCATAGAACATTAAAAAATGTACAATGCGATGAAATGTTCTAAATTTAAAGCAAAATTCCAACATGGGGATCGAGAGATCAGATCCACGCCTTACTGCATCATTAACATGGAGTGACTACCGCTTTACAAACAGGGTATAACAAATATACTCTTAAGCTGAAAATAATAAATACCATATACAGTACAAATAAATACCATATACAGTACAAAGTAATAACACGTCGTTGTCAATCCTTACAGCAATCAATGGTAATCTTTAGTCTTTACTGATTAATGATGCTCAATATAAACCTAATTAAAGCAATATTTTTATGTTATAACAGGAAAAAATGGATACAAACAAGCCCCAGGATCCTTCATTTTCTCACTGCGAAACAAGGAAAATCTCCCGTCTTTTAAAGCTCCGCTCAAAGATCAAAATTATTGTTGCGCAATTTACTCCTACCACAATTATGGACCAATTTTTGGAGACGGTCATGATTTTATCATATACGACAATGCGGCTTCGAATACCCACTCATCCACAGTTTTTGATCGCGCCTACCAAGCTCCATCTGGCGTCAGCGACACCAACACGATCTTGGCAGGAACCCGGAACTTTTCTCCATCCGAAGTTGAAGTGTTCTATCTTGTGTAGAACTGATCTCAATATACTCACTGAACTAAGTATTGTCATTTTGCAAATCGAAGTTAATATAATTTAAATCACGTCTAATATCAAATATTGCCTTAGCTAAAGTAAAAGAAAATATAGCAATGTTCTTTCCCCTTAGTTTTTTGATGATTTTGTTGAAATGCTTGGCGTACTTTTAATTGTTTCTGATTTACTCACAACAAATGACGGGTAAATCGCGATATCACTCGGCGATCGAATTGGTAAATGTATATTTCAGACATGAATAATTCCGAACCAATGTTTAGGTATTATATATACCAATGTTTGTAGCCATAAAATACTAAAAGCATTTAACAAATTGATTTCATATAATTAATCCAGAAATGAAATCAAAATTACACTGTACTATAGTTCCTGAAACGTGGGCTAAACATAGTGACTGTATTTTAATTGTTTTGAAAACACCAGAATTATTCATGAATTCAGTAATTCATTAAGCCCAGCTACCGTCGTCAGTGAAAATGGCATATTTGATCTTATATTAATTTGCAGTGATGACGATACTGCTCGAGTATTGTGAAGTGAACAATATTTACGTTGTCTAATAGACACTTCCCGAATATGCTGGATGGCAATGAAAAATTGCCTATTCACAATGGTTACATTGTCCGCCTCGATTTCAGGCTATTGTTTCGTGTGCACTCAATTCAATTCGGGAAGTGTCTATTAGCCTGCAACCAGCATTTAATTCATGAGATCACATGACTACAGAATATTCAAGTAGTTTGGACTGTTCTGGCTGTCTTAATTCCATACACACCACCATGCAATAAGCCCTAGACTCACAATGGAAAATATTAGTTCCGCCCTAAAATTATACGGCGAAGTTATTCCCATCGATACGGTGCTTAACCGAAGCATTAACATTTAGTGAGCTCGCGGGTATGTTTATAAACACAAGTGACCGATGACGAAAAGAGACGATAATGCTTTAAAACTCTTTATTGTTGAGCTCTAATGTTTTGAGGTCGATATCGACCCCAGATGACAATACCACCGTTCGATTCAGCGTTTTACGATCTCTCAGCGTTTTACGATTTGAATTTCACTAAATTGTGTGATTTGGTATCCTTTTAAATTGCCTTATTCATGTGTAAATTTTATAATCAGATGCTGCCACCTATTTTTACTAAATTCTTCTCCACTTTAGCTAGTCAGTATGACTATGGTACTAGATTATCCTCCAATCAGTCATTTCTGCTCTCTAAAGCTAGAACTAATTACGGAATTTTAATATAAGATTCCAAGGAGCTAAAATATGGAATTCTATTACGGACAATGTTAAACCTCTCTCCTTGAATAAATTTAAACAGACAGTTAAAGAAAGCTTTCTTGAAAGTTATTGATTTTCTTCTGATTAACTTATTTGTAATTTCATAAATTTCTCGTTGCAAATTCATTTAGGCTTTATTTTTTTTGTCGTCGCATGTCTTCTTTTCGGTGTGAAGTATTTTGAAAAGATGACCTGTTAAATAAACTGACTGCTGGATTTTCTAGCCCCTTGTTATTTTGGCAGCCAATGCTCATTAACGAATTATAATGAATATGTATATGTATAAATAATGTATTATTTTTAATTTTGAGAAATAAAAAAAAGATTGATCTCTGCAGAAGTAAATTGTGTTTGTTTACAACGCTATGCGGCCAATTTAGCCGCTTTTAAACACTCTGAATTTTATTTTGTTTACAAATTAACAATAATATAAACTAACTAAATATTCATTTCGCTTTCCTATTCCTTTAGTTTACGAGCTACAAACTCGTAAATATCACCAAAACTAATCCATTTGTATTGAATTACGAAATAATCTAGCCCTTTTATGGCAATTCTGGTGAAAATGATTTATTTGTTGCAGAGCCGGTATTGTCGGCACACGCTCGGACAACTTCGGAAGCTAAATCTCCGGAATCTTTGCACCCTATCGGCTTGAAAGTACCGGCAATCGATTCCTCGTGATGTAATTGCCTAGATGGCGGAATTTCACTGGTTTATAGCAAGCAACACTGACCTTATATGGCATTTCGTAATTTATATCGCGTGCGGGTCATTTGTATGCGAATTTCAAAAAATAAAAATAATTGTTCTACTTCTTCAAAGGCAATGAAACTTTCCATCAATAGTCCTTTTTTCATGAGCTACTTTTGTGTAGCACTTGCTGGGAAATTCTAAATCCTGTCCTGCAGATTCAGATTTATATCAACAATCATTGTAAAATTTTTAGATAATTTAATAGACATGTCAGGGCCTTTTTTAACTAATGTACTGGAGGGGCAAAAGCCCCCCCAGCCCCCATGTTCGCCCCCCCAGTAAGCTATTTTTGCCCCCCCCAGTGAAGGTCCCTTTTGTCCAAAGTATAAGCCAAAATGGAAAAAACTGAGTTTAGAGGAAAGTTATTGTATTCTCACAACAAAACCTGGCCCGTTTAGATGGGATATATCAAAAATTGTCTCTGAAAACGCAGGAAATCAAGCCACAGAGACTCAAGAATACAAAAATTTTCTGGGGGAGGACCCCCAGACCCCCTTTCGCCTTCATACACATATAATACACCACCTACTTGTTACGTCCCCTTTCGATGATGCCCCCCCACTGATGATTTCTTAAAAAAGGCCCTGAGACATGTATGCAAATTAATTTGGATATGTAATATGAATCGGGACAAACCAAATGCCATTTTATAGAGGAAGTCATAAGCTATCGAATGACACGTGTCCTGTTGCCAGAGATTAAACACGTCTGGAGATATTTACATTTGAAACAACTGATCGTAATACAGCGCGTTTCCGTCTCAACAATAAAGAGATAATTATCCAGAAATTGATTGCCCAAACTCAGATTGAAATTTGCATTATAAGAAAGATACCTGTTCTATATTTAACCTCAAATCGGCGTCCGATTTGAAGAGGAAAATTATATTAAAACAAAGACCCTGCTGCTTGCAGGATTAACTGGTGCCCTTGGGAGGGGTAGTAAAATTAAAAACCAAACCATAAAAGAACTGAAATATAAGAGTTGTTCCAACATTTATAGCATCTACCCAACCAGACTGTAACCTGTAAGAAAAAGCTATATATAGTGTCAATTGTACTGATAATACAATATAGTCAGATTGTAATAGGGGATGTCTTGCTGTCCATGCAATAAGAACGCGCAAATCACAAAAAAATATAATTCAAACTGTGATGGACTTTCGAAGCTTTTTTGTAAACAATCACTAAGTGATTGTTTACAAATTTTAAAAACAGATTATCACGTAGTTCGATTACAAACAATCAACAATAACAGGATATTCAAAGCAAAATGATTAGAGTTTTGATATTTTAGATATTTTAAGAATTCAAGATTAACATGTGCAAGCAAACACGAATTATATCCTAAGCCAGGAGTTCTATTTCGACATAACCATGGCCATTATCAAGATATCCTTCTTTGTTCTTTTGATTCTTTCCGATATTGAAAGATCCACCTCCTCCTCCACATGATTGACGGTGCCTATCACCTGAAGCTCCCCCGGAATATCCTCCTCCTCCTCCTGCACTTCCTCTAACTCCCCCCGGACCTCCCCCCCCGCCCCCGCCAAATCTTCCAACGGCTTCATGTTTCCCCGCACGACCCCCTGCTCCTCCTTGAACAAATCCTCTTCCGTCTTCCCCGCCCCTTCTTTTGGATAAAAATTTTATACTGCTACGTCCATTTCTGTAGAATCCCACACAACCACCACCTTCAAGAAGAAATAAACGGAATATTTTTCTGTGTATGAATTTCAACAAAACCTTGGAGAATATAATTCCGTAAAATCTGAATACTTGTTGCAAGATAATTACATTATTTCAGTTTTATGAGGTAAATAAATCTGCAACACATGAGAAAGAGAAGCACTATTTGGCAACGAAAGTCCTAAACTTTTAAACGCATGATTCTTTTTGGTGTTAATATATATATACGCAGTAAATCTTCCCCAATAATTTACATCGAAAATTACATTTTTGGTTGAAATACGAAAACACATAATGAAGATAAAAGCGTAGTTTTAGCATTGTTTCTATTTGTAGTTTTCACTCCTAGTCAATTTCAATATGACTGATTTATAAGGGCAACCATGAGAAAAAGTGGAGACATGATTCGTGATCAAGTACGCATTGTACATCTATTATTTCTATGCGAGGGAATCGCACTGTCAGCCGCGAGTTGAACCTATTGGGTCGTGTGCACTCAAACAAATTCGGGAAGCGGTTATTGACGTAATAATCATTACGAACAATTCTTTGAATTTCATAAGCCATGTTTATTATGTTACATATGACAAAGAGCTTGGTTCCTATTGTATGAGAACTTTACAAAAAATAAAGTACTAAACAAAAATTGAAGAATCAAATCAGCTGACTGGTTAATGTATAGAAAGCTCAAATAGATATTCCTGGATGTAAAATGCTTATGTATAGCGCAAGGGAATGCTATCACTTATGGCTATTTTTAACACAATAGTGGCATTACAACAATACGATGATTTTAAGTCAGAGAAGAAAAAACTCACCTGAGCGGGAAGCTTTTTTAAAAGTACCTTTTCCATTAACACCACCTGACCAAATAGTGCAGATGCTTAAACACTGATTTTGTCTTCCCGACGTCCCTGTGTTTGCATCACAGTTAGCCAACCTAGTGTTAAGCTCGTTGATCCCACCCCCTCCACCAGCAACAATAAGTGGAGTGTTCGATAAGGTAACTACAAATGTTCCACCACCTCCTCCTGACGAATATCTGACAAGATTTTCAGCACCTTCTTGTCCAACCAATATTTTCAACACATCGCCTGTGTTGAGGTCAAAATCGCCTCTCATGTATGCACCTCGACCTCGCGCCGATGATCCGTCTGAATCGTATCCTCCGGCTGCACCAACTACAATGATTTGGTATGTACCAGTATAGGGAACTGTCCAGAACTGTGTACCATTGTGAACGGTCACCATGTTCTCGTGGTCTTTATCCACATAGTGAGAACTAAGCGATGTAGGACCAAGACGGCCAGTAGCTCCAAGATTTGTGAATCTTGCTCGAAAGCTTTAAGGACTTCTTTCCTAAAATGTGAAAAGATCAAAATCAGGAAACAGGAAAAATCAAAGATACTCATTTAAACTCTTTCATGATATTTCAATTGTATGGCCACCTGATCCTTGCTGACCATCGTATTTCTTACGCCTGACTTTGATTTTGAAAATAATGTGATTTCGAACTAAAAACCTTAAATCCAGATGCCATTTTTTGATTCCAGAAATTACCTACGGCATCTGCCATCATAATCTGATGAATATTAACTATTCGCGGCGTTGTATTATGTATTATGTTTTACTTTGGCTATATTGTAAACACAGCAGGACTGAACTTATCGTAAAATTACAAAATAAAAATAACGAGAATGAGCTCGAAGGCACAACGTGCTATTCCGTCTGAATAACGCGCTGCACATGAAAAAATATAGGAACGCACTTGGAATTTCTCCAGCCGATAAAATTGCGCGGTGTACCTAACGGAGCAGTATTTTGTATTTGCGATTCCAGGCTCTGAGGTAAATATAGTTATACGGCGAGCATCACTGCCATTTTCGTTTACGGCAAGGTTCGCTCACTAGATTTTCATTTATTTAAATATATAGTAGCGTGACACTGTCTTCGCTTGATGAAAGGTGCAGCTCAACACAATTAAATTCGTGGCTGTTCTATATATCTGGCTACACAATTAAATTCTTGGCTGTTCTATATATATTCTTTCGATACTTGTAAACTGCCTGATGATTCTTTTACAGATGAAACAGCCTGTTGCAGACAAGCTTTCAGGTAAGCGAAAATCTATATATAAATATATATAGTATGGTATTTAGTGTTTGTTTCTTTTCTATAGATCCTAGTAAAGTGAAACAAACACTTATATACAAAAATATCAATATATAAATATATATATATATATATATTTCATCGATCCGCATAAATTCGGCCCATTGACGTGTGTGTTCTTCGGCATAGTGCCACTATAGATTGGCCTTTTAAAACACTCTTTTTAGACGAAATTTTAGGTCGAAACGTTTGCTCAACCTAACGTGCAGACAAACCGGAAGTACATTTTCGCTGGCCCAAAACTATAGGAAGAATGCATCCTATAGAATTATAAGCACCGGAAATTTAATCAATGATGTGCATGAGCAGTAAAAACCGATAATTATAGAAAAGTTATAAAATATATTTGTGCTTGCCCTATACAAACGAAACTTTCCAGATATAAGAACTTGAATATACTGTAAGCTACATTTTTGTAAGATTGATTTGGCGAAATCTTACTCAAAGTGTTTCATAGATATTAAAAATTATTTACAAATTTTACGAGGTGAGTTTAACGAATTGTTGGACTAATTGTGAATGTTTTTGTTTGTGTTATATTTTGATGAGACCTCGTTAGAAAGATCATGTTGTAAGGACAGTGGTCAGTGTTTAATTTCAAGGAAGTAAATATTTGCAGATAAAATCGCATTCAAAGTAGGCTACTTAACTGTTTTGCAGCCAGGGGCGTAGCGAAGGCTTTGTGTTTGGGGGGGTCCAAGCCACAATTTTGCCGACAGAGTGGGCGCGGCAAGGGCGTGGTCAATGATTTGTTCATAAATATCGTTTCATAATAAATCAAGGTAATTTTATTATATAATTATTAATATGAGACTTATACATATACAGATCGTTATAAGATCGATATAAGGTCGTTCTGAACAACACAAAATGGACAGAGGTAACTAAACAGTTTACAATTTAGGTCGCCTTTTCTTTTCCCCCGACATTTTATCACCTTTCAATTTTATCGTCCTTTTCATTTCCCGACATTCTATCGTCTTTTAATTTCCATTTTTCCGGCATTTTATCATCCTTTTCATTTCCCGACATTTTATCGCCTTTTTCTTAAAATTTTCCCGACGTTTTTCAATTTTTCCGAAATAACATATTAATATTCTAAACCTTAAATTTGACAAGAATCCAATTATGCCAACGGAGGTATCATTGGGGGGGGTCCAGCCCCCCCCCCCGCGCCCCCCTATCGCTACGCCCCTGTTTGCAGCTGTCGCTAAAGAGTTTTAATAAGGTAAACAAATACTTCACAACTAAAAACTGAGATTCGAAATTATGGAACAGGAAATTTTTTTTAAATCATGTGATAATGCACGCCTCTATAATAATTAGAATTCCATACCACAAGAGGATCCATTCCGTCTAAAACTGAAATGACATTTACACGAGGGAGTACCATCTACGTTGCTACAGTATTCGTTAACACCACAAGGAGAAATAGGACATCCATCTATTTGCATAAAAATATGTGCAAAAAATATTGTTCATATGACATAAATTAAATGTGCATCAATTAAAGTATGCATAAATAAACATAAATTAAATGTGCTCAAATGTTCATGAAGAAATGCAGACTTTAAGGTAATGATTCGTCACAATAGCACATCTGTTCAAGCAAGTATTTAATATATACTGATATTAAATTAAAGCACGTGCTCCGTTGGAAACTTAGTTATGAATCGTTGAAAAACCACGAGATTTACCTCAATGTGATGCGATTCGTTCATCAATTGGAATGTAAGGATCCAGTCGGACCGTACTAGTCAGAATGCAAATGCATGATTTTCTCAAACTACTGTATTCTAGTCTTCCGCCAAAGTAAAATAAACCGTCCCATGAAACGCTTCTTAGAAAATTGGTAATAAATACCAGACAAAGCGAGAGCTTAAATATTAAAACACTGGTTTGATCGAGTAGTTATAAATATGCATTGAAAGTCGTTTATCGTCTCGTTTTACGGCTTTGACCCTTTATTGTTGTTCAACAAGCCTCTCCATGTTCGAAAATGCCATAATGTAGGAGTTTGGTGAATTATATAATAGAAAAAATACTGCAAATACATTACATGTAATTACATAACGTGGGTAGGGGAGAAACATGTACTTTTATTGTGTATACAAAAGCGATCATGATAAAAATATATGAATCAGATGGATTTAGTCAAGACAAACTATAAACAATATATGGAGATTGTATTATAAAATACAATACACCTCTTCCTTGTTCAAACAAATTATTTTTTTTAGTTTTTATAATGTTAAAGAAATGTAAGTTAAACAAAGTAATCTCTCTACACAGTATCTTTTGTATTAACTCTAGCTCGCGTAGACCTCCTAGGTGGAGTATTGTTTTCGCTTATCTCTCGTTCACCTTGTTCTTCTTGTTCACCAATTGTATCACTTTGAGATTCCACCGGTAGTCTTTGATCCGTCTGGTCGGTGATCATTCTATCGTCATTTGGTGCTTCTAATGTAATTTCTGGAGGTATTTCAATAGTATCTCTTTCTTCATGTCTCAAGCGTTTGAAATGAGATGATTTCCATTGTTGTTTTTCTCTGCATCTCTATTTCTCACCTCCCTACGAATAACTTCATTGGATTTATCTTCTATAGCACTTGGTAATTTTCCTTTTAACTCTCTACCAAAAATCAACTTATTTGGACTATACCCAGTAGCCGGATGTGTTGTTGCTCTAAAACTTCTAACAGTTCTTTGAACTGCCTTCTCCACATTCTTGTTTTCTAATTTTGCAATTTTCACACTTTTGTTTACCATCCGCATAAATCGTTCCACGTCACCATTTGATTCCGCCCATCCTGGTGTGACTTTGCGATGCTTAAAACCTTGTTCTTCTGCGAATTCCATCATGAACTTCCTACTGTTAAATGGAGGACCGTTATCAGACTTTGCTTCTTCCGGTACTCCATACGTGTTAAATATATTTTCCATCATTGGCATAACACAATCTGCAGATGTTGAAGACACAAATTCCACTATGGGCGTCCTTGAGTATTGGTCCCATAGGACAAGCGCCATCCGTTTTCCAAACGGTCCCGCAAAATCCACACTAACTTTCTTCCATGGCCACAAGGGCAGAGGAGACATTTTCAGAGGCTATCTATTGTACTCTGGTGTGACTGCTTGACATGGGATACAACTTTTAACTACTTTCTGAACGTGGTCATCGATACCGGGAAACCACACATGTGCTCTCAGGATTTGTTTCGTACGAACTATCCCTTGATGGCCTTCATGAGCTATTTCCACTATCTTGTCTCTGAGCAACCTAGGAACTACAATTCTTTCACCTCGGAGAATCATTCCGTCTACATTTGTCAGCTCTGTGCATATGTCCTTGTATGGTTTTAGGCCCACATTCTTGTAGTCTATTATCCATCTTTTATGCACTTTATTAATTTCTGCAAGATAAGATCTTCCGCCGTGTTCTTTACTATATCTGATCTACTAATCGCTGCTGGAATATCATTCTCTATAATGAAATTGACATATTGCAACACTTCGTCTTCTAAATCAGGTGTGTCAACCGTTGTCTCTTCTTCTGACTGCATTGGATGTCTGGATGTGTAATCAGATATATTATCTTTCCCTGGTCGATAGGTAACAATAAAGTCATAGTTCATGAGGCGAACTAAGATTCGTTGTAGCCTCAATGATGTTTCATGTCTAGGATTGCTAAATATTACTTCTAGTGGCTTATGGTCGGACACAACAACAAACGGGCCCCCATATAAGTACGCATGAAACTTCCTACATCCAAAATCGACTGATAGCATCTCTAGTTCAATCTGGGAGTAGTTCTTTTCCACACTGCTGAGCACTCTACTCGCATACTGTATCACTCACCATGCTTCGTCCTTTTCTCTCTTTTGCACCAGAGTTGCTGAAACTCCAAACGGCGAACCATCAACATATACTTCATGCTTGGCTTGTGGGTCAAAATAAGAAAGAACTGTATCTGAACTCAAACCATCTTTAAGCTTCTGAAACGCGACTTGATGCTTCTCTTCCCACGCAAATCTTTTTGCTTTAACCAGATTTCGTAGTGTAATCTTCAAGGAATCTGGAATTATATTGTACTGTACATAGAAATGAATTTAGTTCTTTCGCGTTTCTCGGAGCTTTGGTGGCTTTGATCGCCTCGACTTTCTTTGGGCCAGGCGACACTCCAAATTTGGAAAATATCAGACCATAGTATCCGCAGCTTTCTTTTCCAAATTCGCATTTTACTGGGTTAAAAGTTATTCCTTTATCTCTGGCTCGTTCCAGTACCCGCCTCAAACTTTCATCATGCTCCTTTTGTGTCTTACCATATACCAGAATGTCATCCGAAATATTCATGCATCCCGGGATGTCCTGTGTAAGTTCTTTCCGTATGGTATAATCAAAAATGTATCCGGCTGATTTTGTACCAAAATTTAATCTCTTGTATCTATACAATCCTATATGCGTCGAGAACGTCGTAATGTCCCGACTATTTTCATTCAACTCTATTTCGTGGTACCCATGTTTCATATCAATATACGAAAACACAGTGGCCCCATTCAACTCTGTTATTATATCCTCGACTGTTGGCATAATATTGTGTGTTCGAGGTATAGCTTCATTTGCGACTCGCATGTCTACGGTGAGGCGAATTTCGTTGTTTTTCTTTGGAGTCACCACGATTGGAGACACCCATCCAGCCGACTTCTCTACCTTCTCAATTATATCTTCTTCTTCTAACATCTGCAATTCTTTCTCTAAGAGCGGTCTAACGTTGAAAGGTATCCTACGATGAGGCAGAGCCACAGGTTTCATACTTTCGTCAACATTTAAGTCTACCAGGACGTCCTTCATTTTTCCAATACCATGAAATACTTTCGTGTTTTCTTTTATTATCTTTTCCTTGCTCATTTCACTCACATTATGTTGATCAATATTTGCATCTCTAAATTGGTCACGGTCAGATTTAACTGTGTTTGCCGCATCATCAGCATCCCCAGGGATACTAATAAGTCTTAGATTCTCCGCCGTATGATACGATAACAAGGGTTCAGTGCTTGTGTGTCCTTTAACAACGTAAAATGTAGCTGGAATTATCCTTTCTTCTGATTCAACCACCGTATCTATCTTTCCAATTATTTTCAAAGGTGGCGTTGGGTTTTCCAAAGTATGATACGAATGTATACTGCTGTTATTCTTGCGTAATTTACATGTCTTTGCAAAGTTTTCGCGATATGTGTGTTCATCCATTACATTTACCGTTGACCCCGTGTCAATTAGAACTTCGATTTGGCGATCCTCAATCTTAATTTTTTTAATCGGTCTTCGACCTTTACCCTTTTCTGCTGATCCTACTACTTCCATGTTGTATGCCGATTCTTCCTCGCTGCTACTTGACGAACCTTGTTGATTGTCTGCTTTGACTGCTTTCACCCTTTCTACTCTGGATTTGTTTGGGGAATACTCCCCCACAGCTATAACAATTCATCCTACGCACCTTTGTTTCATCATTCCATTGACGTGACTTCGTTAATTTATTCACTTTCTCACTTATCGGTACATTGCTTCTTCTTCTGCTTTCAATTTTACATGCTTGATTATCAGCAACCTCTTGTGCTCTCGCTACGTCTAATGCTTCTTTCAGTGTATAATGTTTGCTCAAGAGTTGTCTGCGAATCCTTTTCGACTTGCCCTTCTCGATCAATTGTAGCTGTATTTCAGTGTCTCGCCATCCTTCTGGAAATTCGCATGTTTGTGCCGCCAACTTTAATCTTGTACAGTAATCATAATACGATTCATCGGCCTCTTGTGAAATCTGTCGGAACTTGTATATGTTATACAAGATATGTTTCTTCGGCTCGAAATATTCTTGGAGTTTTTCACATGCCGTCTTTAAGTCTTCGCCTGTCTCTTCCAACGTGTCGAATAATGTCTTGCACCTTTGGTCCGGCACAATGTAAAAATATAGCTCGCTTTCTTGCTTTGTCTTTTACATCAAGCGCCACAAGATAATTCTCAAATCTCTCAGAGTATTTCTTGAACCGAATGCCCGTTGTCGTCGGTTCTAAATCTGGATCAAATGGTGGGAAATTAACGCTTGCTTCTGCAGCCATGCTATAGAATCTCTATATATTTCAATCAGACTATCCTCGTCGCCAATGTAGAGTCTCGAGATCTCATCATAAGACTAACCAACTACAATACAATGTACTTGTTTATATAAGTTCATATATGCATAAATTATAATATATTATGTCTAGCGTCATTATCAAACTTGGACACTACAGATCACATAAACAGTGTCGCCGTTTTTGGTATCAGCGCGAATTTTTATATCTAAATTACTTTGATTAAGGGATTAAGAAAGCTTCAGACTACCGTTTAAGGATAGTCTCGTTTTGAAGCTCTCGGCTAGATTTTTGCAATCTTAAGTTGAAAATTTGGCATTTTCCTAATTTTTGAAAAATGCCGATTTTGGCCGTACGAAATCTCACAGGTTTTGATGAGAAAACTATTATAGAAATTTTTGTGTAGAAACATGCGTTGAAAAATGAAATTCAAACCCACCGTAAGTTAAACTTTCTAATTTTATATGTTTACGAAGCCAAGACAACTAGCATCTTCAAACAAAGTAAAGTTTCGCTCATGTTCCGTCGTAGGAAAATATCCTTTATTTAAGAATTAAAAAACGAGTCGCGTGCCGTTATGGTGTAATAATGCACGAGGGGGGAATGTTGGGAGAATACGAGAGAAGCTTGTAAAACACGAGGCGTAGCCGAGTGTTTTACACGCTTCT
Organism: Trachythela sp. YZ-2020; assembly: GCA_016169945.1. Lineage (NCBI taxonomy): Eukaryota > Metazoa > Cnidaria > Anthozoa > Malacalcyonacea > Clavulariidae > Trachythela > Trachythela sp. YZ-2020. The sequence goes on along the minus strand of JADLSH010000025.1, from coordinate 817,130 downwards.
CGAGTATTCTCCCAACATTCCCTCGAGTGCATTATTACACCATAACAGCACAAGACGAGCTTTTTTAATTCTTTTATATTATAAGTGGTAGATAAGCACAGTAAACAATTTTGTTCAAAGATCAATATTGATATTCTCCTAACATGTAATCACTGACGTCACTCGCAAGCTTTTCAATGTTTTCATTGCTTGGCAACAACTACGCTTGAATTCTGGCCGGCGAAGGAGCGAAAAACTTGCAACTCAACAAAAATTAGGGATTAAAAAGGCACAAAAACTGTTGAACATTTTTCAAATATGGTGCACAATGATAGACAGATTGGTTTTTCGTTGTTCTGCTTCACTTTTGTCCTGGATTCGGTATAAAAGCGAAGGGTTTTTGTCAAGCTGCTTTGATGACATTGGCTGTCAAGTTTATTTTTCATCTTGAACCAAATATATCGGGCAGTTTTTGTTTGAAGGTACTGTTTGAATATTTTTTGCTAATTCAGTGGTTGGTGGTTAAAAATTTTCTCAGACAAACTGTCAAGAAATGCACAAACATGTCGTATTTGTGTAGATTTTTGTCGTTGCATCTTGACAGCTTAAAAACTGTACACATAGTGTTATCTAAATCAATGCCAAAATGGTTAATTTTAATTTTTTGCACCTAGAACTGTGGATAAATTTGGTTTGGTTTGTGTCTAAATACAGTTTTTGTACCTTTAAATGTCAAAATAGCACAGATTTTCGCGTTTCTTGTCGCCGTTGAATGCGAACTTGAAGCAAAAAAGTATATTTCAAACTCAGAAACAGCTATACGAATCTTTATTCGCCGTTTATGGATCCCGTTGTTATTTGTTGGCTGGCTTTTTCCATCTCGTTTAGGTCTACTTTTTCTTGCTTTCTGACAGACTTTGGATTTAAAACTATTATAATTTTGTTCATATTGTATTGACAATTCCGAGGAAAATTTAACAAGCGGGGACAAAGGGAGAAAAAATCAAAACGGTGGCCGTGCTTTATTGCGTCATAAAGCACGCGAATTAGCCAATCAAATTGCTCGTTAGATACTACTTATAATATAAATTGTAGTATAGTCCCTTTTGTGTAATATATGTTAATCAGTTGTCCTAATTAGTCATTGTGATATATTCGTAATAGCTTGTATATAAACACTATTTGTATGTCAATAAAGCTAGTCTTAAACTGACCCGAGTCTGAGTATATTATATTGGCGACGAGGAGAAAAATTAAGGCGTAGCATGGCTACGTACGGTCGCATAGATTAATACGACGAGATCGAAGAATGGACACAGTATGTAGAGCGAATGAATCACTATTTCGAAGCGAACGATATCCAAGACGACGATAAGAAACGCTCAATTTTCCTTAGTGTTATAGGTGCAAAGACCTATAAACTTTTGCGTGGTTTAATACGGCCAGAGACTCCGAACAAGATGTCGTATGAAGAACTAGCTGGAGTTATAAAAGAACACTATGTCCCGAAGCCTTCAGTAATTGTACAGCGTTATAAATTTAATACTCGTGTCAAGGGAAACGATGAATCAATCTCGACTTTTATGGCCGAACTTCGGGCATTGTCCGAATATTGCGAGTTTGGTAGTTCGCTAGATGAGATGTTGAGAGATAGATTAGTCTGTGGTGTCAATGAAGACAACATACAGAGACGTTTACTTGCAGAACCGACATTAGATTTAAAGCGAGCATTGGAAATTGCACACGGGATGGAAACAGCCGCTAAAGATGTCCGTGACTTGAAGGGAGAAATAGCAAATAAAAATCAGCCAATGAATAAATTATACGGTAGACACAGCGACGAACACAAAGAATGTTATCGCTGCGGTGGTACAAATCACGACCATACAAAATGCCGTTTTAAAACAGAAACGTGTCATAAATGCGGTAAGATTGGCCACATAGCGAAAGTGTGCAGAAGTTCTAAGTCAAATTCAAGCGAGAAGAGACGTAAAAGAACAAATTTTCGAACAAAAAAAGGACGGGGTTCGCAAATGAATAAAGTTGAACAGAATCAAAGCGACGGAGAGTTAGAGTATAATTTATTCAGCTTCAAAGCTAAAGACAAAGCACCGCCGTATTGCGAAAATTTGACCGTGAATGGTATGGGTATCAACATGGAGATTGATACAGGAGCATCGTTCTCGGTGATTACTGAGAAAACATTTCAAGAAATTTGCCGTGGTCAAGAAAATCTCGATTTGGAACAAACTGAAATTTCCTTACGTACTTACACAGGTGAGAAAATATCTCCAAAGGGAATTACTGAAGTGGTGGTCGAATACAAGAAGCAAGTTACTCGATTACCTGTGTTGGTGCTGAAAGGCAATGGTCCTAATTTGATTGGTCGAAATTGGCTTGAAAATATTTGCTTGAATTGGAAAAGCATTAAACGACTAGCCAAGCCTAATCTGGAAGATGTTGTAAACAAGTACGACGACTTGTTTACAGACGAGTTAGGCAAACTGAATGGCGTGAATGCTAAGATTTACGTCGACCCTTCAACGAAACCGATTTTTTGCAAAGCTCGGTCGGTACCATACACGATGAAACCTAAAATCGAAAAGGAACTTGAAAGGCTCGAAAGACAGGGAACGATTGAAACGGTGCAATACTCGGAATGGGCAACGCCTGTAGTACCAATCATGAAACCGGACGGAAGTGTTCGGTTATGCGGAGATTACAAAGTAACTGTGAACAAAGTTTCCCGCCTAGATGCCTATCCTTTACCCAAGATCGAAGAAGTCCATAATAAACTGGCAGGAGGGAAAACGTTCACTGAGCTCGATTTAAGCCACGCTTATGAACAGATGGTGCTTGACGACGCCTCGAGAGAATTAGTAACGATAAACACACATCGTGGTTTGCACCGTTACAATCGTCTGCCATATGGTGTATCTTCTGCATCTGGAATTTTCCAAAGAACTATGGAAAGTTTACTCAATGGAATTCCATACACGGGAATTCTTCTTGGTAACATTTTGATTTCTGGTTCGACGGATGAAGAACATCTTCAGAACCTGGAAGAAGTGATGAAGCGTCTTTCAGAAGCAGGTTTACGCCTAAAGAAGTCGAAATGTCGTTTTATGCAGCCTACCCTGGAGTGTTTGGGCTATCGTATCGATGAAACTGGTATTTATCCTGTCGAAGCCAAGGTGAAGGCAGTTCAAGAGGCACCTGCACCTACCAATGTTACCGAGTTGAAAGCATACTTGGGATTGCTAAATTTCTATGGTAAATTCCTATCGAATTTGTCAACTGAGTTAGAGCCACTATACAAGTTACTTCGCAAGACTCAGAGATGGAAATGGAGCACTGAACAGATTCGAGCATTTGAACGATCTAAGATTTTGTTACAATCTGCAAAGGTGTTAGTACATTACGACCAGAAGAAGAAGTTAATCGTATCCGGTGTCGAAGCTGTTTTATCTCATGAAATGTCCGATGGAAGTGAAAGACCGATTGCTTTTGCATCGCGAACATTATCATCTGCAGAGAAGAAGTATTCTCAACTAGATAAAGAAGGATTGGCAGTGGTGTTTGCTGTCAAGAAATTTCACCAATTTCTATATGGCCGACATTTCACGATGTTCACTGATCACAAGGCCACTACTGGGAATTTTCAAATGTGAGAAACCCGTACCATGAATGGCATCAGGCCGAATTCAACGATGGTCATTGACTTTAGCAGCGTACGAGTATGATCTGATATATCGTCCTGGTAAAGAAAACGGGAATGCAGACGCTTTCAGCAGATTACCTTTGAAAACCGAGCCGAGTTCTACACCAATACCACAAGAAGTAGTGAATTTGGTGGACCACCTTAACCAAAGTCCAGTAGATGCTTTGAAGATTAAACAGTGGACCTTGCGAGATCCAGTACTATCACAAGTACTTAAGTTTACACTTGAAGGATGGCCGTCGCAAGTAAATGATGACACCATTAAGCCTTACTTCACACGGAAAGAGGAGATAAGTGTTCAAGAGGGATGTCTGTTGTGGGGATCACGTGTGGTAGTTCCTCCCAAAGGAAGAACTGACGTCCTGAATCTTCTACACGAAACCCATCCTGGAATGTCACGAATGAAACGTTTAGCTCGTGGACATGTTTGGTGGCCAGGATTGGATAAAGAAATAGAAGAAAAGACGAAGAAATGTTCAACATGTCAAGTACAGCAGAGGACACCACAAAGAGTACCTCTACATCCCTGGGAATGGCCACACCGACCATGGTCCCGCATCCATATCGATTATGCAGGTCCTTTCATGGGCAATATGTTCCTATTGATAATCGATGCTCACTCTAAATGGTTGGATGTTCACATAACCAACTCGTGTAATACTCAGTCAACGGTCGAGAAACTCCGTGAGACATTTGCAAATCATGGATTACCTGAAATGGTAGTTTCAGATAATGGTCCAGCTTTTATTAGCCAAGAGTTCGAAGAATTCATGAAGAAAAATGGAATTCGACATGTAAAATCTGCACCTTATCACCCTTCAACGAATGGCTTAGTCGAAAGAGCTGTGCAAACGTTCAAGAAAGCAATGAAGAAGCAGAGTGGAACGTTACAAACTCGTTTATCTCGATTTCTATTTAAGTATAGAACCACACCTCATACCACTACAGGTACATCGCCTGCTCAATTAAGATGGGGAACCAAGTTACGATCACACTTGACACTGTTACAACCAGATGTTGGGAAATCTGTACGTTATGCTCAACATAAACAGAAGACCTATTGTGATCAACACGTAAGACAATGTTCAGTCTCCATTGGTGAAGATGTATTCGTGAGAAATTATTCAAATCCGAAATTACCATGGACCGCCGGGAAAGTCGTTGACTCTACGGGTCCAATTTCATCAAAAGTTGTGTTAGATGATGGAAAGATTGTAAGACGTCATCAGGATCAAATAAGTTCTTCAAGTTCTACGGATTCTCGTATTGTTGCTCCCGAAGAAAATAACACTGCTACAGATGTAATCCAAGCTCCTGATGAAGAACCTGAACCTAAAGAACTGACGCAGGAAAAACGTTATCCAACAAGAGAAAGGAGAAGGCCTAAGAAATTAGACAATTATGAACTTTGACAATCTAAACTATTAATTAACCATATTATGAATTGACAATTTTTAATAAAACTTTAAAGAAAAATTTCAAAAAAATATATAATAAATTTCTATAGGGGGAAGATATGTAGTATAGTCCCTTTTGTGTAATATATGTTAATCAGTTGTCCTAATTAGTCATTGTGATATATTCGTAATAGCTTGTAAATATAAACACTATTTGTATGTCAATAAAGCTAGTCTTAAAATGACCCGAGTCTGAGTATATTATAATATTTCTTTGATTTCAGTTCAATTTCTTTCCTCCTGTTCATTTTGTCATAAACTTTGTAGAAAATATTTTAGTACTGATACATCCACTGTTTTCTGGCCAAAAACTACACACAAAAACTTGTTTTTGTTCATTTTAACAATTGTTTTAAAAAAATTTCGCGTGCGCCCGCAATTTGTTAACCAGCGCTGGCGAAATTCCCACCTGTTACGAAACTTTATATAAACTAAATTTTAACATTAGTAATTTTTGTAAATACTGCACTTTATATAACGAGGGGAATTGAAATAAATACTAATCAATGTTGAGTTTTAGTTATTAAATAAACACATGGAAATGAAATACTATATTCGCAACGTAAATCAGGCTTATTTGGTAAGTTTAACACATATGTAAATAGTAAATTCGTTTGAATAACTATAATGTATTGCCACATTGGAACATGCATGATCACAGTTTTAATATATTCTGTACCCTTGGAATTTCCAAGATATTGACAAGGCATTCATGCATTTGGAAACTCTCAAAATATACGTTAGCAACCCCATGGGGTGCACTAAAACTTATCGTTCCTACATTCCAGCCACAACCCTGATTTTTTAGATTTCCAATTGATTGTGGTTCCAGGCCTGAACTTAGTAATATGTATTGGTATGCAATTCAATTTAAAAATACATGTTATTATATACAGGTTTATGTTCTTCATTGTATTAATTCCAGCAATTTGGTGTTATTTCAGTTATAACCTTAAAATTAGTAATACGGCAAAATAACAAGCAAATTAATAATAATTTCAACTGGGTTACCAGGCCCCCTGGGGGTGTGGGTGGGGCAGTGGTGCTCTTTCAAAATACATGTACTATGCACTATTAATTATGTATTATTATTGTATTTTGCTTAAAGTGCTATACTTGCATATTAATGACCATATATTTTTTCTTAAATCGCCTTAAATCGCCCTAAAACGCCTTAAAACGCATTACCTAAAAGTTGTGTTTTTCTTAAATCGCCTAAACTCGCCTTAACTCGCATTATCTCGTGGCGAGTTAAGGCGAGTTAAGATCCCAGAGCAGGCCTTCTACAGTGCGTTCACATAACAGTTCCAAACTTCCAATTGTTATTGAAAATACAACAGTAACGAAAATAATCACAATATGCATGGTCAAATATATCATATCTGGCTGGCGCAATATAGATTCAAAATACACAAGCATGCATAAAACCCCAAAAATCTAAATAGTTTGAGCTACAGCACTCCTTTTATACTTTCAATACAGTTGGACAGTCTAGTATAAAGAAGCGCTATTACACCAAACTACAAATAACATGCATGCTTAATATATTGTCTTATATATAAAATAATAACTGATATGTACATGTATGATAAACGGCACGCCGTGATTAATGATATTCTATACTGTAAAGAAACTCGCTACATTTTCAGAAAATATTTTCCGATTTTAATTGCTGCCAGAGAACAGTTATATCTGGCTTGTTTCTATAAACTAATTATATGTACTAAATAGTGTATATGCGAAAGCACTCATATTTGCCGTCAAAACAATACAAACACAGTCTGCCTATAGGCATATGCTCACAATTAAATGACAATTTCATATATGAATTGTTTGAAAAAATATTCTTCAATAAACTTTTGAACTTAAATATAAATCTATTTCAATATAATAGTACTCTTATCCAACAATTCTGCACTAGAGTCTAGATTTCCTTTTCAGTACATTTTAAGGCTTGAACCTGTCTCAGTCACTCAGTGTCTCGAGTTAATATAACATTTCATCCATCTTTTCTTATGCGTTCGTTTAAAGAGTGTATTCTAACTACAACACATGGTTCTTTAAACTTTTTGCAGAGTATATGCCCATTTATCTTTCCCGTTAAATTTCAATTTACACAAAATAGTATAGCTTCAATAATACCCAATCATCCTCAAACGCGTCAGACAAATTACGCTGTAGTGCAGAATCGTTGCAAAATCCGCCACTCCTTTCCTTCCCACTCGCTTAATATGGTCTCATCTGATAGTATAGCACTTCCCTAGTTCCCTTGCCTGGTTATGAGAATTTCTGTTCATTATAACGCTCAAAATAACATATTTTAGTTAACACATAACCTTCGCGCAATATAAATCTCTATGTTGTTTTGAACGCAACCCTGCTAATGACGTCAAAAAGGTCATTGACCCCAAAGATAAATTTTTCAAGATGGCGGCCGATTAGCAAATTTTATCAAGTTTGTTACCTGTTTCAGAAGAAACGGGTAACATTTTCCTAGTTAGGTGGTCCACTAAGATTAAATAAGCCAATAAAAATTTTCATTGCCAATGTCCTTTAACGTCAACAATGTAATTGAACACAGCTGACGAACAGAAGTATACCAAATAAAAATAAGTCTGTATTACATTATATTTAATTTCATATTTGCTGAATATTAACTCTATCTTCTTGAAAATTCCTCTTATTCACCAGAGGCTTTGTTTACAAACTGGCTTGAAAATTTCATTACGAACTTTTGAACTTCGCAACGAATTAAGTCGACTTTGTGAACTTTATGATCAGAAAGAAGTTTGGAACATTCGGCAAAAGTTATGTAAAATCGATTGTAGGTCATAAGAACATTTTGAAAGTTCATTGGGTTACACAGAGAGCGCTCAAAGAAGATTTCCCCATAGAAAGGTAACAAATCACTGGCGTTCTGCAGCCGTTTGGCTTCAAATAATATTAGGATTAACGCTTAAAAAGCTGAAGAACGACACGAACTTCAGCTAATGTACACTGTTTCACATTGCTTTGCTATCTATTTAGCTAACAAGATGATAATTAATTATAATCAGCTATTTTTAAAGACAATTAATTTATTTTGCCGCTTTGCGTAAACAGCCGTTTTGGGGCAATTTGACCATTCCGTTACTGGCTCAAACTCTTGAAATTTTGTATGGCCCAAAAATTTTATTGCACATATCGAACGATCAGTCCTTGCTGAAAACGTGGGTATAATGTTCATGTTCTAATTCGAGGTATCAATGGCGATATATGGATTTTAATCGGACATAGTCTAAAGTTGCGTAAAACAAGCGACAAGTTGAAAAATCGACAAAATATTCAAATCTTGATCAAATTCGACTTTGAGGGCTGCTACATGTACGTTAGTGTTTGTTTTTTATGAAAAATAAGTTTAAATGTGCAGTACTCTTGATTTACCAGCGTAAACAAGCTCAATCTGAAGTAGTTTGTATCGCCCTGAAAATAGGTCCGTCAGCCGTGAGAACACAAATATCGACTTCTCATTAAAAATATTTTTCGAATCAAAGTTAAGCACATTTTTATATTATCAGGTCCAACTAACTTACATTTTGACAAAGTTTGAGCGATTTAGATTTTTCACGTTCTGCACGAGATAAGCAATATTTACAGACAGACAGTTTAAAAACTGTCAAGTCTGATAAGAAGCTTGCATGGTGGGCAGATGTGTTTGCATGATAATCCAAAGTTCAATGTTAAGCTGTACATTGATATTACACGTGTACATGCTTAGGACTCTGCCGTCAAAAATTCTTGGGAATATTTCGCGCGGTCAAGTAATATACGTAGAGATAAAAAAATTTGATAACAAAAATATATTAAAGTGGTTAAAACCTCGTAGCAATATTATATAAAGGCGTTCTGCGAATTGCAGAAGTCATCCAAATTAAGGTCTTCCTTTTTCCAAGGGGGCAGTTCTAAATATAAAATATGTAGTTCTATACCTAAAATAGGAGCTTTTGGGAAGCATACCCTGTGCGCGGAACTTGAAGGGCAGGTGGTATTTCTCCTGCTTCCTGCTAATACCGTCTGCTATGCAGGCTATATGCATATCTATATTATTGCAAAACATCGTAAGATCCACAAGTTGAGGATCTGGGCTTAAAGATCGACAGCTTTGCAACAATAATTTTACCAAAAATTAAAATATTGGATTAGATGCCAATATTTCATATCGCCATGAAGCCGCAGACTGCTAAACTATTAAAATTTTAGAAGATCTATTTTTAAATAATCTGCATGTACGTTGAACGTTTTCAAAATACTCATTTCATTTCTAAACAGGTGAAACTTTGATTGATAGTTTAAAGTGACATTTGGATACTCAATTAAGATAGTTTTGTGTATTTTTAATCATAATTGACTAATGCCAAACAAATCGCTAAACACATTGTTTTACAGATCTCCGTGAGTTTTAACACCTTTGTAATCTGATATTTGTTATATCGTAAACTAATTATATATTCAGTAATTTGGTCAATTATAACTTCTGTTTTAAAATCCGTGTGATTTTTGCGAATATACCGTTTTATAGAGCTTTAAAAACAGTACATACTGATCCACTTTCAAAGGAAAACAATAAAAATTGACAAAGTTACGGCAAAATTAGGAATGTAGCGTACCGTGTCAAACCGAACTTTCAGACAAAAACAACCGGAAAAGGCCCAAAGACAAACAAAGCCTGCTGCTCATTCGGAATTAATTAAATAAAAGCTGTCATCAATCATCATCTGTAGACTGTAGCTTCGGAAGTGAGAGAAATAATCACAGCTTGTGGCGATTAACTGAGACTGACAATGCGATCTATAAGTATTCTCATTAACCCACCTCCCACCCACCTCCCCTGGTGGTCAACCACCCACCTCCCCTGTAGGCCAACAGCGACAATCCCGTTGCTGCTATACCTCAACCATAACTATCTCATCCGCGTGCGGTTGAACTTAGAACAACAGTTGATGAGAATGCGTTAAGATGCTCTACGGTATGGAGTTATTTAACTTTAATTTAGAACTCATACACTGCTTTAGATTCATTTAGGCCGTATTCTGTGGCCAGTTTTCGTGCAGTTCCGCTGCCATCGGTCGGGCACTAACTTTAATTTACATAAATCTATAGATTTTTATACGCTAAATAAGAATTTAATTGTTGTCACGCGTAAAAACCTGCAGTTTTTTTGTATTTCGCCACCAAACATCGACAATTTTCACTGCTTTGAAATTGGATCGCCGCCATTATCCATGCGATACTTTATGTAATATACGGTTATTGTACTAGTTCTAGTCCCTTACCTTGCTCATATTCGCGCGGTTTCTGTGTTATGATTCACTTTATTTAAGTTTTACATGAAGTAGTGTTGGTAAAATTAGTGGAAAAAATATACTTACAGACTTTAAAAAGATGGCATCTGTGCCTTTGAGGTGTTTAATTCACTTTGAGGGAGAAACTGGCCAACTTACACATTTTACCGAAATTTCTTATAAAACGTTTTTGGAATGCAGAGAAATTTGGCTGACACTTGATGGAAATCAGAGGGAAATCGCCGAGAGAACGGCGTCCATCAAAGAAAATGAACAATTTCTAAACCTAGTTTACCACAGAGGTTGTTATTCGAAGTTTACAAATAAAACATTCATAAAACGAGCGCAGATTCGGTGTGAGAAGGAGAGTGAAAAATTAGGAACCAAAGCAATTACAGAACATTTATTGCCTGCTGATGATGAAAGCGAAACAGATACATCAAGAAAATTACTGAGATCTGCTGTCAAAAAGCAAACTATTGCACCAAAATCAAAACACGTACTCCCTCCGATATGCATCATTTGTAAAAAAGAAAAGTCATTTGTGGTTGAAACGGTAAGTAGCACATTGTTGTAGTGTAGTAGCACAGTGTTATTGTATTTAATAGTTCACAAAAGGCTTTAGTATGAACTTGCTAAAAACATACTTATGTACTGATGGTGGAAGTATACGCCGACTATACCTGATAACTATTGCGTTTATCTTCAATTGCTCAACTAGAACACTCGAAAACGAAAGCAAGATCGACTGGTGAGTGCAGAGACAACAGATGGGGGAAGATTGAGAGAAGCGGCTACGAGAAAATCAGATGAAAGTATACTTGTTCATATTGCCGATAAAGACTGCGTGGCATTGGAGGTCAAGTACCATAAACGGTGTTACGAACGATACACAAGCTTTTTAAGACGCGGCAATTTAACGGACGTAGCTGATGAGACTGAAAGTTATGACAGATACGCCTGCAAATATGAGAAGTCCTTCGATGTTTTTTGTGAAAGGTTCGTGAAAGAAAAACTGATCAAAAACGAGGAGATTTGTTTCATGAAGAGAATTAAAGAAGAGTTTGTGGAGACAGTTGCCGAAATTGAGGACACTTATGCATCGAATTATAGGAATTTTCGTTTGAAACAAAGGTTGCAGCAGAGATTCCCTCAAATTGTTTTCTTTACCCCAAACGAACGGAACAAAAGCGAAATTGTGTATGTTGAAACTCTTTGTCAAGGTGCCGTTGCAGAAAATTATCTAAATGATGAAATTGAAACTTCACAGAGTGAGATGGATACGGAAGACGAGATCCTGGACGATGAGGTATTGCAAGGCGGGTATAATAAGACGACTACCCTGAAAGAAGTTTATAACGTGGCCCTTACGTTGCGTGACATCTTACGTGCCAGCGCAAAAACATGGTACGAAAACTGGCCTCCTCGCTTCTGACATCACTGGTGAAAATGTTAGGAAAATAGTTTCACCAACTCTTTTAATTTTCTTGCATGGCTGCTCGGATTTTCAGACGACCCAGAATCGTCAGAGTATGTTGAAGTTGATGAAAAGCACGAGGTAAAGGTTTTTCTATATGCCAAGATCTGATCAACGTTAGCAGCAAGGGAAAAATCCAAACGCCTAAATCTTTAGCATTGGCAACAGCTGTAAGACAAATTTCTGGTTGTTCAAGGCTGATTAACATTTTGAACGGTCTTGGACATTGCGTTTCCTTGTCATCAACAATGGCCTATGATTCTGCTCTTGCACAAACAACTATCAATACATCTAACATTGTTCCAAAGGAGTTTGTAGAGAAAGAGTATGTAAACCTTATTTACGACAATATCGATTTTGGTGAGGAAATCGTAAAGCAAACACACGTTACAAATGGAATCATTACACAGAAATTGGCCGTGCAACAATGCAATAGTTTGCATAATACCAGCATCATCAAAAAGTCACAACGAACTGTAAAGATACCAACCACTGACATTGCAGGATACAGTATTGGAGCAAAAAACCCCTAACTTTCAAGATATCCATGAAGATACTCAGTCTATGTCGATTGAACTGAATTATGGCTCACATCAGGCAGCTTACAAGCTCGATTTAGCTTATGTTCTGACTAAAATGGTTCATGCTATTGATGATGCACCACTCCCGGGATGGACTGGCTTTAACACCATACTTATTGACGAAATACCCGATGTATCAAGAATCGGCTACCTGCCAGTTATTAACGCACCACCAACCGAATATTCCACAATAAATGAAATTCTCAAACGAAGCAAGGATATCGCGGAGAAGCTAGAGTTACAACATGCCGTCTTAGTCTTTGATGAAGCTGTTTATTCGAAAGTCCAGCACGTTCGATGGAAAGAACCCGTTTTCTATGACAAATTTGTGGTACGACTTGGCGAATTTCATACTATCATGTCTTTCCTATCTGCTGTGTCAAAGCTTTTTGAAGATGGAGGACTTAAGGTACGAATAATTTATTTATTTATTTATTTACATTTATTTATCCACGGTAACATCTCAAACCATATCCTAAATACTAAAATTTAAAAAGTTAAAAGCTATCGATATCTATAGTAAGAATAAGAAAATCTACATATCGTAAAAGTCAAATTAATGAGGTTGATTTTCAGATGGTCGTGCGTACATGTGTATGACTAAATATATTAAAATAGAAATATAGAATATAATGATAAAAATATGCTTCGATAAAAATATAACGATAAAAATGTAGTCGATAAAAATACTTCTTTAAAAATATGCACATGCAAATAATGTCAACCTTCCCTACCACAATTACGTTCATCGATAGGAGGTTATTCCAAGCTGCAGCACCTTTGTAACAAAAGCTTTTTTTAAGGGCATTAGTGTTGGGTTTAGGTAAGGAAAGTGAACAATTATTACTTCTCAACAGGTAATTTGGATTTAAAGAGATAGTGAATAACTGTCGTAAATAATCAATAGAATTATTTCTCATAATTTGTTTCATTAAATAATTCATTTTATTATCTCTTCTCTCTTGTAAAGTTCCCCAACCAAGTTTTGATCTGACAGCGTCAGAGCGTGTTTCATAATACTTTTACACTCGGAGAAACCACTTATATTTCTTAATACTCGTGATTTTATTACTGCAACACATTCATGGAAGTGGAACGTCTATATGCTTTTGTAAATATTGATTTCAAAACATTTTTGCAGGATTTGTTTATCGAGTCGGGTGTTGTGAGTGAAGGATCTGTCAAAAGTGTCCTTTCGTGAAATAATTATAACCGATCTGTATTTTGCCATAAAATTGTGTACGAAGCACTGCAACGCTTGAGGTTTCAAGCATTTCTGGATAATCTCGAGGAAGAAAAAGAAGGAAGAATTATGGAATTTCTTGGTGAAATGTTAGATTCCTTTCCAGAGAAGAGTTTCCGCGATCGTGTTGAAAGTCAACTGTTTGAAGAAATCTGCAAAGATTATGAAAACTTTATACTAGATGCATCCGTCAAATCAAGGACATTCGCTTTTTGGAGTATGTACATCAAAATGGCGGGTAAATATAAGTTTTAATCATTCAGTTTACAATGTTTTGCCGGTCTCGTAGATAAAATCCCATCCAGTCAGAACTGCGAGATCTGATAGGCATTTTGTTTCTATAAATGAGAAAAAACCCTCTGGCACCAAGGTGACGTACACTTGGAATTCGCGCATTTATCAAATTTATTTTTATTTTAAATACTTTTAGATATTTTGTTGATGTTTATCAGAGCCACCAGAGAAATCAACTGGAATCTTCATTTGACAACATTTAGAGCAATGTTACCGTGGTTTTTCGCTTGTGATCGCGTTAACTATGCGAGGTATGGATCTGCATATTGGCTGGAGATGATGGCGTTGGATCAAACACATCCAGGTTTGTTTTGGTCGCTATTTTACTTGTTTTATACATTCCAATTTCTCTGTTGCCTATAAACAACATTCCTAATGCACAAAAGGCTATACTAATATATGTCAATCTAATATACGAATTATATTAAATATAGGAATCTTACCTGAAATATCATCCAACTTTGCTGTACAGCGTCAAAACAATTATGGATTTTCGGCTGGTCCCTGCGACCAAACGATTGAGCAAACTGCAAACCGCGATTCAAAGACGAAAGGTGGCCTGACTGGAATTTCCATGAATTCAGCAGCGGTGCACAGATGGATGTTATCACAATCCGAGAGAGCAGCAATTACGAGCAAGTGTAATTACATGGCTGGATTGGAGTGTAAGCCAAGGTGAAAATGAGGATTTTACTTCTGAAGTACAAATAGAAAAGCACAGTTTTGTGTCTATAAATGTTTTCATGCCTGATGCAGGTAGAACTTCCTACTAGTTGGCGGAGAAATCCCAGCCATGATACAGCGTTAGACGATGAGCGAAGATAGCATGGGTCACAAAATCTATTTTCATGCTCTTTTTTTCAGGAAGCGCAAAGACCTTGATGAGTCAAAATGTAGGCGCTATGAAAAATGTGTACAAGACGTACTGACCACCGTTTCACAAATGGCAAACCCGTTTGATTTCGAACAAAAGGAATTGATAAATTTGGCAAGCGGAATAGAGTTAGAAACCGATGTAGCAGACCGACTTCTGTCAGCAGAGAAACTTGGTGAGCAGCAGTTTTCGGAATTTACAGAAAAAAATCTGTTCTGTGACGAGCCGGACATTTTCACAAAATTAGAGCGGAACAAGCTCCAAACGTTCTCGACAAAGAAGAAACAAGTATTGACTGGCAGCAAAGGCAAGGAAATAAGCATCAAAATGAACAGGAACTTTTTTGCCAGGCTTTTAGTCATAGCAAAAAATCGCGAGGTAGATCTGAAGGAGGTACTGTCATACAGTCTTGGCTCATTTCCCCTGTCACTTGCAACACCAACTGGGGGTCTCGTCAAAACTGCGAAGTCCAAACTTCTTGAAATTATGGAGAGAGAAGCAAACATCCCAGAAGTTGATATTCGTAACTTTCACAACAATGCCCTTATAGTGGATGCAATGGCTGTTTTGCAAACCATGAAAGGTAAGTCCTTACAGATAGTTGCTTGCGCGGAGCTCATCATTAATATTATATAAATCAAGCGCGTGACAGTTTTGGTGTTCATAAGGGCATACGCGTATACAATTAAGGCCATTTTGAAGGGATTCTTTTTCTTGAAATCATAAACGTGTAACTGGTTTCTTTGACATTCTTGATTTCAAAGAAAAACTGATGACGCTATTAAAAAGTTTAATTTATACTAAAGCTCAATTTTTGTGCAATCCAGTAACAGTCCTGTTGTCTCTGATTTATTATTTAAGGAAAATGGAAGACCTTCGGCGAATTATCAGATTCGATATTCCAAGTTCTTATTAAACTTGCGCAACAATGCAATGCTACAAGGTTGGATTTCGTGGCAGATCGCTACCCTAACGTGAGCATCAAAAATGCTGAAAGAAGTAGAAGGGCTGAGAAAGGTGTTCAACGAATTCGCATTTTTGGTAAAGAGCAACCAGTTCCGAAGCAGTGGAAAAAGTTCTTAAGTTGCGGAGAAAACAAGGAATCTCTTATGGTTTTCTTGAGCGAGCATTGGAGCGTATAAGACATCTCAGCTCGTACGCGTTTCAAGTGTATATGTCACTTCAAAAGAAAAATGCCATGTACTTTCTTGTTCAGCGTCTGAAGATGATCTTATTTCAAGTTCTGAGTGTGGCGCGCTACAAAGCAATCACGAGGAGGCCGACACCCGTTTGTTGTTACATGCCAAGCATGCAATGGACACCAACGATGCAGTGATTATTAAGAGTCCAGATACGGATGTCTTCATCCTTTGTACTGCAATGCAAAAATGCCTGGGTTCAAAGGACTTGTTCTTTATGACTGGTACTGGAAACAAATGTCGTACAGGACGCATAAATGCAGTTACCGACGTCATGGGTGAAGAGTTTTGTCGTTGCTTGCCTGGCTTCCATGCGTTTTCAGGTAAGAATATATGATGTGGATATGCCGGGGCTGATGGTAGGGTTGCGGCTGCCCTTTGCTCCTTATCGTCCCCTATAAGCTCATGGGTGACGACGTCACTACACAAGTTTAATCAATTGAATTCTTAAAAATCTTTTCTTTATTTTTCTGGGTTACTAAAACATTGACATTATGCTATTATATTTAGGAAGTGACTGCACAAGTTCGTTCTACGGAAAAGGAAAGTTAAGGCATGGAAAACGCTGATTGCCAATCCCCAATTTGTTGAGACATTTGCTTTGCTTGGTTGCAATTTTCCTCCTACCGACGTTCTTGTACGTGAACTAAACAAGTTCACTTGCCTTTTATACGGGGACAACATATCTGCAAACGTGGACGAATGCCGATACGCATTGTTCAAGAGTGGCAAATGTTCAGATGAAGTGTTGCCTCCCACATGCGACAGCCTTTTAAACACATCGAAAGGGTAAACTACCAGGCTGGTGTGTGGTCTCAGTGTCTGTCTGCCCAAATTATTATCCCTTCCCCAATTGGTAATGGTTGGCAGTTTTCAAATGGAGAACTTGACATCGTGTGGATGACGCGTCCTCCAGCTCCAGACTCCTGCTTGATTGCGTCGACTGCCAGTGTAAGACGGGGTGCAAAAACAAGCGATGTTCCTGTAAGAAGGCTAACCTAGTGTGCACAGATTTATGTTCTTGTGTTGATTGCGAGAATAGAGAAGGCGTTAACAGCGAAGACGAAGACGTAGAGAGCTTAGACAAAGAGAATTCGGACAGCGACAGTACCGATGGGGAGTTGGACAACATCGACGACTTTTACGAGTGAAAATAGTAATGTTAAGTTATTATTTTTTGTGACAAACGGCATTTTTGAAAGTTAAAATACATTTTGCATTTTTTAACTGTAATTTTTGTTATTTTTCAGCGTTAACTTTGGATTGAAAGTTGCAGAACTATCTATAGATTGCCGCGGACCGCGCGAAGATGAGCCAGGTAGGGGACTAGAACTAGTACAATAACCGAATATTACATAAAGTATCGCACGGATAATGGCGGCGATCCAATTTCAAAGCAGTGAAAATTGTCGATGTTTGGTGGCGAAATACAAAAAAACTGCAGGTTTTTACGCGTGACAACAATTAAATTCTTATTTAGCGTATAAAAATCTATAGATTTGTGTAAATTAAAGTTAGTGCCCGACCGATGGCAGCGGGAATTGTTTTCTAAGCATTTTTCGGTGGCACAGAATACGGCCTAATTTTTCAATTCACAGTTTACTCACTTGTTTCCTTTTATAAAACTATACTTTAGTTATACTTGTTTCGTTTTATATATAGAACTATGGACTTTGCCGAGACTTCTCGCGTAGCGGGACGAATATTCCCTTGTTTAATTCTCATGGAACATGTCTATGAGATATGTTAACGTGGTTCTATAATTAGCGCTGCAGAACATGTACATTTCATGCACAGATCGAGTGACTGTAACGCGACTATTTTAACGATTTTGTTGTTTTTCTTGATTTTTTGTGATAAAAAGCATTGGTTTAGCAACATATTTGTTGCTTGTATGTAAGACAAACACATAAAACTATGTAAAAAGCATCAAATTAAGCGTCAAAATCGGAAATTTGGTTTCTCTATTTCATCCCTGTAAGCGGGCTGGCGTTTTTATACGAAATATTTTCAACCCGCCTATACCTATGGTCTCGGCTAACTTGGGTGAGATCTCGTCAAGCGGCCAGCCCGCTTTCTCATATGACCGCGATGTATTTTTTATACTGAAAAGTACTAGGAGGCGAGATCATAAGCTTTCGTTGGAGTGATATTACTATTATTCTCTTGCATAGCCACACATCATTTGCGGTAGATAACGGCGGTTAACATGCAGACTTTAAGTATTAGAGAGTTAAAGTATTAGAGTGTGAACAATATGTGAACTTAGGTGTCGAATTTGAACGTTTTGAAAATATTCATTTCATTTCTAAACAGGTGAAACTTTGATTGATAGTTTAAAGTGACATTTGGCTACTCAATTCAGATAGTTTTGTGTATTTTTAATTATAATGTTAGCTTTAAATGTTTAATAAACTTAACTGCATGCATAAACGTGCGATGCGTGACAATAATTATATAACGCCTCAACTTTTGCTAGCAAGTGCAGTTTTGCAGTAGACGGTCGCGAAGCAACGACTAAACTACTTAGCCTGTCTCGTTCTGTAAAGATAAAATGAAACGTTTTCTTAAAAGAGCGTTCTTGTCAGTAAAATTTCTGTTCCTGATCTTGTTACCACAGGCTATTAAAATGGAAGAAGAATACTGCAGGCACGAGGATGCAACGAACATGGCAATTCCTTTTCGTTTGTTGTACAAAGGTAAATTTCATATTCGAAATGTCCGTCATGCTTACAATATTTCATTCAACTTTTAGAGGGTCAAAAGATTTTCGAATGACTTCGTGTCTTCGCATCACAGTTTCAATTACTTACATGAACGAAGTAGAAACAGCCTAATTGACATTGCAAGGTTTTTGGTTTGAAACAATAGAACTATAGAGCAATTAAAGATATTTGTGTAAAATGAAAAGTCAAAATTGTGTAAAGTACTATACAGCACACCTACTAAAGATGAGTTCATCAAGAACACGAACCTTTTATACTTAATCATTTTTGCTTAGGTCTTATTTTAAAGCCTGTTCTTTGCTCTTTCGAACAAGTCAACATTGCTGTCCTTAATGCTAGTGATAACTGAACAAGAAAATTTTTTTATAGAACCTATCAATTTTAGATGTCGCATAATTATGCAATATTACTAATGTTATTCCATAGTCGCGTGTCAAATTCTTGAATTTTGTTGTTTAAACTTCAATATTGTCCTTGCCACACGATTTCACGAGAAAAAGGATTAGAAACAATTTAATAATTACTTCTCACAAGATATGCGCTAGTTTTATTTGTTGATACTCCGAAATCCAATAGGCCACAAATACCGTAAAACAATTTGGCGTCCATGCATCATCACACAAAGGCCATCGATCGCACGCGCGGCAATGTAAACAGCAATCGGTTCAAACCATGGCTTAAACCACCTTTAAACCACCGCTAAGGCATGCCGTAGTTGTTTGGTTTTGACGATTCATTACAAAAATGTTCAGTTTTATCGCTTTGTTGATAAAAATATATTAGTATCAATTATTATCTCAAATTTTAGATTCTCCAATTACAGTCACTTAAAATATTATTCGCAAACCAATCGTTCAAATTTGAAACGAAACCAACGGTTAGAAAGCTGAATGGCTACGCTTTAAAATGAATATAAACATGAACATTTTACTCTCATTTTTCATTTCATTTAAACACTTTATTACCTGAAAAATAGAGGTAACAGGTGGCTGAACAGAGCATAGCCCCAATTGACATCAGCTACCGGTAATAACTTACTATATATACATGGTAATATAATATTAACTATATAACTTAGATTATATATACATATATAATTATGTAAAAGTATTTAGATAGATTAAAAACCATATAGTTTTAATAACAGTTCTAAAGGTAATTGTTTTTTAGTTTAGATAAGTAGGTATTCCTTAAAGCAGTTTTAAAATGACCAAGATTTCTTATGCATTTTACTTCAGGGGGCAAAACGTTCCATATCCGTATTGTTCTTGGAAAAAACGAGTTTCCAAAATAATTGGTCTTGTATCTGAACTCTTTAAGGTGGTCTTGGCCGGGTTCTCTTAAGCTATAGCGAGATACTGGCTTCGGTTTAACGTAATCTTCAATATTATTAAGGCAGTACAAATTATTTTTACATTTAAAAATAAATACTAGATCCTTAATTTCCCGGCGATTCTCAAGGGGAAGAAGACCAAGCAACAGTAATCTGTTTTTATAATTTGTGTCCTTAGGGTAGTTCAAGATAAATTTTGTGGCTCGGCGCTGGACATTCTCAATTTGTGATATATACTTCAATTCGTAAGGGGACCATAGTTCACTCCCGTACTCTAATAGAGGTCGAACAAGGGCACAATAAATTTGTTTCCTGGTGTTCATCTCCTTTAAGTCAGCGCATGTTCTTTTAACAAGTCCAAGCCTCTTATTTGCCTTTGATGATATTTCAATAGTCTTTTCTAGTAGTCTTTTCCAAATTTACATTTGAAGCGAGGATTCCGTTTTTTTATACACCCTGCATGTATATAAGGGAGACCATATTGTAATGTTGTTCCAATTTTCTCGCTTATTTCTATTATAAAAAGTTTTTGACACCAACCTTTTATTTGTAAGTTTATCTATGTTAAAACGATTTACATTAGTCTGTCAAGCATGGCATTCTGCATTTTCTGTTTTAATTTCGCTGTTTGCCTAGAATAAATATACTTTGTGGCCACACATATAATACATGTCAAATTTGGAACCTCCATTTGGGATTACATTTATTTATCTTAATTTTAAATGGTGTAATGATAAGCTCTTTGTAGGTTTCCATGGCGATATAACTGTAGTTATTTTGTGGGAAACAAAAAATGGATAAATGCATGCCAACTATAAATATAACTATGTTTTTGAACTGACCGGAACCTTTTTTAATAATTTTCGTAATTTTCATAGTGTTTGTGATATTGAGTAAATCTTAGCGGACGCCGTTATTATCGTTTAAAGTTTTAAACTTATACTTAATATATAACTGATATAACCTAGCCCTACAATTTCGAAACAGAAATTTTTTTGCCTGTCGATAAACAAAAAGTTGAAAATACATTTCGCAAGTTGCGCTAATTCTTTGCCCGACATATATTTTTCATTTTATAGATGTTTGCCCGTTAATAAAAGATGTATTATTTGAAGAGACGTATGATTTGCGGAGCAGCTGCGCTCAGAAATGTTTGCAAGAACCATTCTGTGCTGGATACAATTTTAAGAAAAAGCTCCAGGAAAAGAAGCCAAACTGCCAGTTAACAGACACACTTGATCACGACTTTCATGACTGCTTTAACAGAGATGACAAAGGCTGGGTTTTTTACCATCCCCTTGGCCAAAGAAAGGTAAGAAGCTGCTATAAATACGTGCATTCTATAACCTGATTTAGGCTATTCATAGGCAGAAAGTTGCTACTAAGAGGACGCAGCGGTCTGCAAAAATCTCCCTATAATTGTGCGATCATCTTCTTACATCTTGTTTCTACTGGAAAATCCTTGAACATTCTGCAAAATAATTTACATAACAGTCTAAACGCAAAATAATGTCTTGTTTTTGATACTAGTAATAATTTTCTGTATTCTGTTCGGCTGTTGTTATTTAATAGAGTTTTGAAATCCAACTTCACATAGTAAAACTATAATGGGCACAAAACACATTGACAACGTTTAAGTGGCTTGTATACAACCATTCAAATTTCATCAAGTTCACCTGATATTCTCCACCGGAATCTTTTACATTTATTGGACCACATGTTATAGTAACTTAATTTGTAATATTATGCTGTAGGTTAATTGTTTAAATTTAAAGACTTTAACTTACTTTTATAGGTGCCATGCAGTAAAATGAAGCATTGTAAAAATGGGGGAAAGACAATCATTGATCTTCGCAATGGACCTGGTTCCGATCCTTATAGATGTAAATGCCCAAAAGGAAGCAAAGGAGTTCTTTGTGAAATTGGTGAGTTACTACTATCAAAATTGGTTTAACTAAATGCAACGAAACTTATCTTAACGCATGCCAATCGAGAATGCTTACACTGTTAATTTGAGGGTGTTAAAATAGCACCTGTATAGGTGCTAAATTGACACCAGGAGGTGGTGTTAAATATAAAGTGCTATTTTAGCACCGATTTGGGTGCCAATATAGCACCGTTAAGTTGGGTGTCAATTTTAAAGTGCTAATTCAGCACCCGAAATTTTTAACACCTTTTTTGGGCAATAAAATAGCACCTCTTTCATCAGCGAAAGTGCTAAATTTACACCCTTTATAGTGCTAAATAATGGGGTGCTATTTTGACACCTTTTTTTGGTCCTAAATAGCACCTCTTTCATCAGCAAAAGTGCTAAATTTACACCCTTTATAGCGCTAAATATTGGGTGCTATTTTGACACCATCAAAACTGTTAAACATAGGCCACTATAGAGGTGCTAAATTAACACGATTTGTAGGGTTA
This sequence comes from Trachythela sp. YZ-2020, assembly GCA_016169945.1. Lineage (NCBI taxonomy): Eukaryota > Metazoa > Cnidaria > Anthozoa > Malacalcyonacea > Clavulariidae > Trachythela > Trachythela sp. YZ-2020. The sequence continues at coordinate 794,504 of JADLSH010000025.1, read as the reverse complement.
AATATATTATGGGTGTTTAAGTCAAATTACAGTTTCACAAAAAATCGCAAGAAAGCCCAAGTAACATATTTCTACGGAATATTGTTTTGATAAATCGCCATGTATAATATCTTGTGATACTACATGATTATAGACATTTTATATACACAAACTCTATGGTGCTTTGTTGTGTCGCATCTAGTTTGCTGCATACCTTTAAGAGAAACTTTACAGAGAACGTTATATTCCTAAAGCATAGAGTCTACAATATGACACAAAAATCTGAAATGGTACAAAATACGAGCAGTGTTTTTTGGTTGGGAGTTGTCTCTCCTGAAAGAATTCATAGAAATGACATAAGCACGGAAAGACGGACTGGTGTCTAATTTCCTTACTACGCGCGCAAAGTTTTCTGGGATAGCGTCACTTTCATTTCAAATTTTAATTTGAAAAATTATGTTGGAAAATACAAGCAATATATTTGCTTTTTCTTCTCGAAATCCACAAGAATTTCAAGAGTTATAGCTCAGGAACGCTGGTATAATATTCAGGTAAGGATATTTCAATGTTTTTATGTAATATAAATCAATTATAAAGGCAAAAATTTACGGATGTATTCATAAATATTTATGTTGCGTGCGTTTTGTCGCCGTAAGAAAATATTTGAATTTTAACGCGGCAAAAATTCCCTTGTACTTATCAATTTAGTTCAGAATCAAAACGATAATATAAACTACGGCCTACTTAACAATTATATTAATCTATACCATAGAAACTCTGACATTAGAGTAGACTTAAAAGTTATGAATGTTTTTATATATGAATTATGTGATTGTTTCATAAGTTGAGCATTGTTTCAATGAAACAATGTATAGTCTATTAGTGCCCTGAGAAAATGTCTTGACAATTTTAAATAATGTGCAACTTCCATAATATTATAATTGTTATTTAATGAGGTATATTTAAAATGCTTCAATAAAACCTACAGGTCATTGAGGTCAATGTAAATGCATGTAGCTGAGTGGATACATGAAATTTTTGAATTTTTGGAATTACCCTGAGGGATGAGAAATATTCCGAGGGCAAAGCCTGAGGGATATTTCATCCCGAAGGGTAATTTTTTGGGAATACCTTGAGTGAAAGGTCTATAAATGATATATTATACCGAACCTTGTATGACTTTACTTGTACTAGATACTAGAAAACAGGCGATGAAATTAGATGAAGGCCTGGGTACGAGCGTGGTATTCGACTCGAATACCATGCCCCGGGGAAACGACTCAGGGTACAGGTATTCACTGAAAAATACCACGGTCATGTGGTACAAGCCTAGTTCTCTGATTGGACAAACTTATTGTGAGGTATAATATTATAATATATAATAACTTTCCCTCCATGCTTTTCGGCACAAACCAACAATATATGATGCCCATAGTTGGGGGGGTGGCTTACTGACCACTGCTCTCGATGATTTTTGTGGACTCTTCCTAACTCAGCTATACCCTGCTTGTTCCTCCAAAGTGTGCTGCCCAGGAGAGCAGGGTGAAGAAAGCATTTACATAGACCTGTGCATCATGCCTAAGGGAGTTTTGGAATCTCAGGAGGCTAACTGTACATAAGCAATAGCTAATTGTATTCTAATTATAACCTGTGTGCTCTATAGTAACACTGGACCTTACCCAATTCTAGTGGGGTCACTAGGGGTGTATTTTGATAGGAACTCACTGCAAGAATATTTATTATTGTGTGAGAATTGATTATTTTTTATAGTCTGTGATCTCGTCAAATAGTAGTTAAGTCAGCTAATGTCAGTTAATGTCCTGCCTAATGAAAGAGAATATCATAATTATGTATTATTAGCAGACACCTGTTTAATTGCATTCGTTAGAATGATACAAATATTTTAAGTTAATCTGAATTTTGTATTTACTTATGTACCTTACTTTCAATGTATTTTATAGATAACCTAATTATATGTGATTGTGAAGCTGGAAAAATATTGATATTTGTATGGTTCACCTTGGCATCACGACTAAAGTAATAGAGCAACTCTGTATCGCTGAGGAAGATAATGCAAGGAGTTAATGGTCTGCGTCAAGTTGTGTGTGTTTGATATTGGCCATACTGACAGGAGCAAAAGAATAGAGGTATTCGGATCTCAGAAAATGTGGAGTTGCAGTCTTTTGGCATATCTATAGACTATGGGGAAATTAGTGTAGTAATCATCAGACTCTATAACTGTTGACTTTATCTAATAACAAATTTGTAACCCATTAAACCACAATGATTATCAGGGATTTATAGAAGCACCTTTCTGCTACCCGTAAACAGTTGTAAATAATTCATTTTCTTCATCTGAAAAACGGCAGTAGAATAAAGTGCTTGCATGTATAAATTCCTGATTGTGCATCTTATATTGCAAGTTTACTCTGTCTAATGCCAGACAACTTCACCTGCTAAGGAAAATTGTTAGTTGTTAATGGGTTAACTTAAGCATGGGAGCGACATAGAATAATTCTGACATGCTCCTAGCATAGTACTAGAATTGCTTGGCATTGCCCAGGGTAAAATAATAGATGTACCTGGTTTCAATAGGTAATTGGTGAGAACATTGCATGAGCATGGCAAGATTTGCCTAAATTTATTACCATTTTAATGTTCAGCTGCAAAGTAATTTTGGAATCAGCAAATATATTATTATTAATTCAATTAAAGGATGTTCATATATTTTCAGATTGTGTTGTCTCTTTGTTAAAAAGTGGAGTATATATTTTGGATTTGCTTTGTAGCAATGAGCAAGTTTTTGTTCACACTAGTGCTAAAATAGCACCTAAATCAGGTGCTATTTTGATGAGAATATTCGGGTGTTAAAACAACTCCTAAATCAGTGCTATTTTAACACTACAAAAGGTGTTGTTTTAGCACCGTAACTAGTGTTAAATCAACACCATCAACAGCGGTGTTAAAATAGCACCCAAAAAAGGTGTCATTTTTTACCTAATTTTTTAGCACCACTTTTTGGTGTTAAATTGACACCCCAAAATTAAGCGCTACACAACTAGTGTTAAATTAACTCTAAAAACCAGTGCTATTTTAACACTACAAAAGGTGTTGTTTTAGCACCGTAACTAGTGTTAAATCAGCACCATCAACGGCGGTGTTAAAATAGCACCCAAAAAAGGTGTCATTTTTTACCTAATTTTTTAGCACCACTTTTTGGTGTTAAATTGACACCCCAAAATTAACAGTGTATGTATATTCGTGCGAGTGATAGAACATGTACACGAAACTGACATATTTTCATTAACATGTGTTGAAATCAGTTCGTTGTAAGTTGCAGAAAATGTGTGTAGCTTAAGACTAAGTAATTGATCTGATTTTTGTTCAGCCATAGATTTGTGATATTCTTTGAATATCATGATCCATGAAAAGACTTGCATAGAGTGCAAAGCGAAGTTGAACGATATATTTATACCGCACAACGTACAATATAAATATGCAACGCAGCATTTGTATAATAGAGGGAATTCACGTGCGGTAACAAAATGTTATATGGGACGTCACAATATTTGCAATATCTTAAAAAAATATATAATTTTTTATATCTTTTCAAGATCATTACACCGAGTCTTATTGCAAAAATTTAGGTCCGTACAAATATTCCTCCTTGAGTTATAGAATTTTTAATATGTTGTTGACGTCAGCAGATATTAGGAAAAGGTCCGTTAATAACTCTTTATCGTTGAATCCCATGCTCGTAGGTCACTGATATGACCTAAGACATTGCAGTTTTCATATCTTCGGTTGAGTGCATGCTATGTAGATGACAATACTACCGTTCGATTCAGCGTTTTACGATCTCTTTAGAGAAGTAAATTGTGTTTGTTTACAATGCTATGCGGCCGATTTAGCCCGTTTTAAACACTCTCAATTTTGTTTTGTTTACAAATTAACAAAATATAAACTAATTAAATATTCATTTCGCTTTTCTACCTTTGGTTTGCACGCTACAAACTCATAAGATAGAGTTTGTAGCATACACCATTAGATAGCTATTGAAAATATCTTTACAATTAATCTAATTTGTTTACATTACGAAATAATCTAGCCCATTTATGGCAATTCTCTTGAAAATGCTTTCTTGGTTGCGACGCCGGTATTGTCGGCCCACGCTCGGACAACTTCGAAAGCTAAATCTCCGAGATCCTTGCACCATATCGGCTTGAATGTACCGGCAATTGATTCCTCGTGATGTCATTGCCTAGATGGCTGATTTTCACTGGTTTATAGCAAGCAACACTCACCTTATATGGATTTTCGTAATTTATATCGCGTACGGGAATTAATTTCAAGATTTCGGTCATTTGTATGCGAATTTCAAAAAATTAAAAAAAATAGTTCTACTTCTTCAAAGGTAATGAACCTTGCCAACAATATTCCTTTTTTCATGAGCTACAACGTTTGTGGAATATTGCTCAGCAAATTCTAAATCCTGTTCTGGCAATTCAGGTTTATATCAACAATAATTGTAAAATTTTTAGATAATTTATGAAGATGTCTGCAAATTAATTTGGATATGTAATATGAACAAATGAACTCTAAGTAAACTGGAATGATAACTCAATTGACGAAGTCCTATGATTGGTTTTAGCCGTCGCGCGGGAAATTCAGCTTTCAAAAAGACTAAGGACAGTTTCGAGGAGTGAGAAAAATTCAGTCGAAAGTTTGTTTTTGAGCAAAAATTTGCAAGAAAAACACTTTTTCCATAGAAAGACTGCAATGATTGGGTTCAAGCCTGGTTTTCCAATTAGTTCTGACTGTTTTACATCTATCTGCAGCAAAAAGTGAGGAGTTTTACTTTTGTATTTTGAAAAAATGATGAAAGTTTGGACGTGCGGAAGGAAACTTCGCTCTTCAACTAAATAAAAATATACTATTTGTTATTTATCCTCAGCTTTTAGTCCTTGTTTTATTCGTTCTAAAACGTGAGTAAATTGACGTTTTTCAAGTGTTGTTATTTTATAATGCTTTTTCTACCTAAAGGATGGTATAATATATCCCGCGCGGTTTTTTTGCTCGATTTTGGTTTTGTTTGCGTTATATTTCTGCAGTAAAACAATTTTTGCATATTTTATGTGCCCGGTTTGAAAGTACTGATGTCCTACTATGCTCTTAGATAAAAATTAAAAGCATCAAAAGAAGGAAAAGTGATGAAATTTATCGACTTTCAACCTTTATATTTCGACAAAATTTGTAAAAAGGGACTGGGGCTACCTACGAGAATCACTCATGAGTGGCTTCAAAAACGGGACAAACCAAATATAATTTTAAAGAGGAACTGATAAGCTATCGTATCGAATGATGCTTGTCCTGTTGCCGGAGAAAAAAAACGCCTGGAGATATTTACATTTGAATGAACTGATCGTAAATACTGTACAGGGCAAATTAAAGCTCTTTTGTATAACGTATTTTGATGCATAAAGTTTGGTTATGCATTATAGAAGTTCTGTCTCACCTTTGTAAGTATACAATCATGTCTGATATCTGGACGTTTGCACTTTGGCCGCCGTGTTTCTGGTCAAATACTATTGTATATCTGATCACAAACATGACGGCCAAAATTGTGAAGCCCATATTTGAAAGAGTTTCGGCCAAAATGTTAAATTATTGCAATTTGTTACGGATTAATTAACATTTTTGAAGATGCTGACCTCAGCAATGTTATTATTTAAAACTCTGTAACTCCAGAAAGAATTATTCAACAAACATAAGATTTTCGTAGAAAATTCTTCATAATAATATACAAAATGTGTTAAAGTATCAGCGCCATATTTTGAATTTTAAAAGTTTGATATTTGACATGAAAGCACTCTATTGTATGCGACTACTAAAAATAAATGAAAATCGTAAACATTCTTAAGATCTTCTTAATGCTTCTGTTATTAGTTTTGGCATTTTCGAACTCAGTGATATTGTCTGGAGAACCAACCTTTCGGCAAAACCTAATTTCGTGGGTTGAAACAAACAGAAATTGGACGGTCTGTTGGCGTGCATCTAGAGACGGATGGGCAGTCAGTTCTTTCCATGCCAAATGTGATAACAAGAAGCCAACTGTGACAATCATTAAAGTTGGTCAGTATATCTTTGGAGGCTACGCTACGGCATCATGGGATGGTGAGATTAACAATACTATTTCTTACCAACTTTCCAACTCACCTTTTCATTTTTCTGTAAGGGAATACCAAAGTCATTTCCAATAATTAGCTAGAGGTACAGGGATTATTGCAGATGCATTGTATAAATTTCTATAAAATAGAGAGGTAAGGTGCGGAAATAATTGTTTCATAATATGTAACTGGTGCAGGGATGAAATTTATTAATAAACGTTTAGTGTTTTTGGTGCGGCGCTTATTTGATTGGTTAAACGAGTAAACACGGTATATTTAACGAAATCACTTTAAGCAGTACCTGTTTTATTCTCTCAGAGCGTTAAATATCCAGATCCTTAAATATATAGTTTTTTTCGACGATAAAATTAATAATAAAACATTCACTAACATCTTATTATATGTAAATTACGTCAACGTCACTGCCGTTTCCCTTAAGTACTAGAAATACATGCTTGCAGTAACCCGTCGCCCCATGCACCTGAACATTGCCAGACACTACTTTCCAAAACATTACTATTACTAAGCTTTTTCATCACAAAATCTGTTATGCAAAGGTGGTAGACGAGTCAGATATCTGGGTTCAAAGCAATGTTTTGGCTTGGAAAATCGAAAGGGATCTCTGGCTCACACCCCTCTTCACGACGCACTCAAAGGCTATCGCCATATGAAATTTTTTAAAAGGATAAATCCCTTCCGCCGCTCTTCCAGAAGTCCCAAGTTATAACTCAGACTTACTGATACTCATGTTTTTCTTATAATTCGCTCATTCCACTCCTAACAATTACAATAGGCCTATTGCCTAATGGAGCTTTGGCGCAATGTATGCTGGTAGAGTGGCATCAAATTCACTTATTCGAGAAATGTTTTTGTCATGGCGGCAATTTTGTTTCAAAGAACAAATGATTAATTTTCTAACAAATCTACGTCGCGGTCGTTGTTATTTTTATCGCTGTGTGTAAAGAGAAGCCTTGGCTAAATTATGTGTAAATTAAAAGGAATTTGCTGCACGTATTACGGAGAAAACAGCCTTGAAAGGACGCCATGAGTGAACACAATTTGAACATATTCACCGTTTTAGAATCGATTTGTTCAACGTTTTCAGATATTGTAATGTTGTAAGAGACCGTCAGTAAACAATTTTGCTTTAGAAATATTCTCATGTTGTATATCAATGTTGATCATGTATTTTTACCGATTGATCGTACGTTTTATACCCATATTTAGCGACTTAAAATTGATGCAAAAACTGCCCTAGAATGCTGTAAACAATGGCCTTTGTGACGTACAAGAACAGAGCTTCTCTTGTGTTTTGGCGCGAACGTTTGACTCCAATGTAGACAAAATTTAATGTGTTTTACAAAAGCATTATTTAAATTGCATATCTGCTATTTTTGGACCAGGTACTGGTCCCCAATTGCTGCTAATCTTGTTGTTGTTGTTGTTGTTGTTGTTGTTGTTGTTGTTGTTGTTGTTGTTGTTGTTGTTGTTGTTGTTGTTATTGTTATTTGTTGTTGTTGTTGTTGTTGTTGTTGTTATTTATTTATTTGTTGTTGTTGTTGTTGTTGTTATTTATTGTTGTTGTTGTTGTTGCTGTTGTTGTTGTTGTTGTTATTTGTTGTTGTTGTTGTTTGTTGTTGTTGTTGTTGTTGTTGTTGTTGTTGTTGTTGTTGTTGTTTGTTGTTGTTGATTTGTTGTATTTGTTGTTATTGTTGCTGTTATTTGTTGTTGCTGTTGTTGTTGTTGTTATTTATTTGTTGTTGCTGTTGTTGTTATTTGTTGTTGTTGTTGTTGTTGTTGTTGTTGTTGTTGTTGTTGTTGTTGTTGTTGTTGTTGTTGTTGTTGTTGTTGTTGTTTTTGTTGTTGTTAGGGGGCGACGGTCCTTGAAAAAAGCCTAAGGCTCCGTCATTACTTGTCCGATCGGAAAGAAACTTGACATAATTATTCTTAGCAATATTTCGCATCGATTGACGGTGTTCGATTTTTTATTTTTGACTTTAGAAGCAAGATACAAGCAATTCTTGACTGTATTCGTTGCAAATAATATATACATATCATAAGTATTCAGCAAATACATGTATATCGATAATTAAGAAATAAATTAATTGTCTTCTCTAATCCTCTATTGTTGTGAACACAGTCACACTAGTCTAAAGCTTCCCAAGAATGTGAACGACTATTAATTATAACAATTAATTATAAGCGTTTAGTTAATTCACACGCTGGCTTAGTTTCTGAAAGCGCAGAGGAGTAATACTCCTTCTGACTACATTATAATATTCATAGTCATAGAAAATCGCGAACGGTAAAAACAAAGACATGTCAATTTGTGTTTTAATGAAGCCCGACATGACTAACCGACATGAAACTGCAAAATGAACCAACCAATAATTGAGATCATTTTTTACCTCGTAGTTATAAAACCATGACTAAGCGAGATGAAGCTGTACCGATTAACCTAGTAACAATTCAGATAATTTGTTTTTTTAGCTTAAGCCTAGTTTACACGGTACGTATACACTATACTGTAGCTGCAATGTTTTGGAATGGCACGCACGGCACGGAAAAATTTGACGTAAGATCAGAACTCGGCCGCGCATGCAGTACCTGGTCCACTATAGCACGATCGTGCTTGTTTGCATCAGTTAAAGCAGTTTTTGGAAATGTTTTTCTGCTTCGAGTGCCTTGGTTCTTTCATTCCACAAGTAAACAATAGGTTTTTTAAAATTCTAAGTCATAAAACACACTCAAAATAAGTATAAAAAGCTGCAGGATTTTAGTTTTAGCATTTATACATCAGATTTATACATCACATCGAAGTTTTAGCGTTACAGTTAGGAATTAAGTCATAGTTAAATATATTTTTGTTTATAAATTATTACACCTTTTGCGCAGTATTAATTCAATATTAAAAGGTAGTCTGTAAATTATTTACTGTACATATTGTGTATTGAAGTCAAATTGTAAATATTACTTTCTAAATAAGTTTAACTTGAGATGTAGCTAAGGTTATTGTGTTTTTTAAATATTCAAGTGGTATTCAATTTTTCAACTAACCATAAAATATTATTTCAAAGATTAGAATAGGATTAAATGATTGTAATGGTGATGAACCAAGAACTTCGAAAGAATCAAACGACAGCTCCAACAAGATGAAACTGCTATTTAATATACCTCCATTCTAAACAATGGCCTGACTCCCTGAGGAAGTCTGAACTGACTAATCCTAGCAAATCTTCCTACATATGGGGGAAAGAATTAAAGACGTTTCAATTGATTTATTGAACAAAGAATATCTTTTAAAATTTATAAATTCTTGTTCAATATTTTCAAACATTGAAATAATGCTGTACATATGCAGGGCAGAACCACTCTCTTTCAAATAGTTGCAAATTATATTGCTATTCCGTGAGAAAACAAATCCAGGAACTAATTTCATTGTGCCCCTGTGTAGCAAAACAAACATGCAGGAAAACAAACAGATAATATTTGATTTATTTTGCTTAATATTTGAGATCATGTGTTTAGATCAGATTTAACAGGCCAACCTTAGACTGTGACTAGGCTGTATAACCAACCCCCTAAATGTTTCTCCATATTGAAAAGTTTTGTAGATGGAAAATTATTGAGTATAAATTATATACATTTATTAGACCTAACCAGGAACAGCTGCGAAAAATGCAATTTTTTAATATATTTAATATGCCCCACATTCAAGGGCCAGGAATCCATATACTGGCAGTACCGTACCACTGATGAGAAAAATGTTTCCGCGTTAGACAGAATAAAATACTAAGGTAGGGCACATATGGGCCTATTCCAGCTAATGAGTTAATTTAGCTCATTAGCTAGAATACGCCCACATGTGCCCTACTTTAGTATTTTATCCTGTCTAACGCACAACAATTTTTCTCGTCGGTGGTAGGGTACTGGCAGTTAATGGGTTAACAAAACTATCTGCCAAATGCACCCTACTTTTATATTTTTCAGTGCTCTGTCTAAAGCCAGTGGATCTTACTTGTCAGTCGCAGTGGCGTGGGAACCGGGGGGCACATGATCCCCCAACTTTTCTTCAAAGTTCCCCTTTCTCCAGCTAATTGAAAGTGCCCTTTACTACAGAACAGGTGCCCTTAAGAAGTTCCCCCTTGAAGTAACAGTTATTTGCTAATGCCTATTGTCAGTGGTAGGGTACTGACACTTAATGAGAAATCCCCCACCTAGTCATGCTTAACCAACACTCAATGGAGGAAAAATGCCCCACATTTGCCTACCATTCGTCAAGGTGGGGGGAGTGGGGGTTACAATTGGCAACTGGAATTAAGCATTCAGTGGAATAAGTGCAAATGACAGCTCTGGGTCCTTACAACTGTAATTCTAACAGTGTGGCACACAATCCTCACCCTCCCCACTCCTTGATACATACAATAGTATTCTGAGCCTTATATATTGTCAATTGTAACTCCCACTCCCCCACCTCAGGGAATTCCTCTCCCTCACCTCAGGGAGTCAGGCCATTGTTTAGTATGGAGGTATTAAAATCTATCTTCCCGCGTTTTCCCGGTGTTGGAGGGTGGGGATTACAATTAACAAGTTATTTTCAATAGTGCTTGGTTCATCATGCATTACAATAATTTAATCCTATTCTAATCTTTGAAATAATATTTTATAGTTAGTTGAAAAATTGAATACCACTTGAATATTTAAAAAATACAATAACTTAAGCTACGCCTCAAATTATTACACTTATTCAGAAAGTACTATTTACGATTTGATTTCCATACACAATATGTACAGTAAATAATTTACAGACCGCCAACATTGCGGACTACCTTTTAATATCCAATTAATACTGTGCAAAAGGTTTAATAATTTATAAACAGAAATATATTTAACTATGACTTAATACCTGACTGTAACGCTAAAACGTCAATGTATCTGATGTATAAGTGCTAAAACTAAAATCCTGCAGCTTTTTGAACCTATTTAGAGTGTGTTTTATGACTTAGAATTTAAAAAAACCTACTGTTTACTTGTAGGATGAAAGAACCAAGGCACTCCAAGTAGAAAAACATTTACAAAAGCTGCTTTAACTCATGCAAAAACTAACATATATGCAAAAATACATTAAGTTTCGCTTAAATGCGAGTCAAATTTTCGCGCCAAAACACAAGAGAAGCTCTGTTCTTGTAGGTCACAAAGGCCATTGTTTGCAGTATTCTAGGGCAGTTTTTGTATCAATTTTAAGTTGCTAAATATGGGTATAAAACGTGCGATCAATCGGAAAATATACATGATCAGCATTGATAGACAACATGAGAATATTTCTAAAGAAAAATCGTTTACTGACGGTCTCTTCCAACATTACAATACCTAAAAACGTTGAACAAATGATCATAAAACGATGAATATGTTCAAATTGTGTTCACTCATGGCGTCCTTTTGCGGCTGTTTTCTCCGTAATACGAGCAGCAAAATTCCTTTTAATTTACACAGAATTTAGCCAAGGCTTCTCTTTACACACAGCGATAAAAATAACAAGAATCGGGACGTAGATTTGATAGAAAATTAATCATTTGTTCTTTGAAACAAAATTGCCGCCATGACAACAAAATTTCTCGAAGAAGTGAATTTGATGCCACTCTATCGGCATGCATTGCGCCAAAGCTCCATTAGGCAATAGGCCTATTCGCCATACTCAAAGATCAGTGAGATGATTACCCATCACACCCATGAAACATAGCCATGCGCCCGCAAAAATTGATGAACTTTAGATTTCCCATTGCTTTCCTTTTTTCCCTGGTGTAATAAATAGCCGAGTGAAATTAGTACCCTCGCCCGGGCTATCGCCCGGAACGGCGCTTGGCTCAGGGATAACTTCAATTTAGCGTTAAAATAAATATACTTTAGATATAATCATCCATAATAACTTCTCTCTTGACGTTGACATTTCACACAAATCCATACTATGGATGTCATATTTGTATCATTAACGGCCCAGACACACCGGACGCGATTCGGCAACGTGAAGCGATTTTTCAATTTTAAAAGTAAATAAAACCGTCTATGGAAGGAAATTTTAAAAGATATGTAGAAAAATACTCATCAACTGTCATTGAAAGATAAAGATATAAAAAAAAAAATATAACAAAATTATATATATATCATGATCGAAAAATAATTCACGTCGCGAAGAATCGAATTAAGTTGTTGAAAATTCGGTCGCGTTGTAGAATCACATTCATATAAATGATTATAGAAATTTTGCGCTATCTTACATATAAATTGCGAATTAATTGATTAATATTTACTTTTCGTTTTTCACTATAAATTTAAATTTTATTATTTTATTTTTTTTCCGAATATTATCGCATTTTCTAATTTTACTAAAAACAATTTTATTTCTAAGGCTCGGTCAATATCAGCGAATAAAACCTCGACTTCGTCTCTATTTGGTTTTTATTCTAGACATCTTCCAAAAACTCAAAAAAATGTGAAAAAAAAAGTGTTTGTTGGCATTGTTTATTGTTGTGTTGGCAGGGCATTTTTCAGGCGAGCTTTAAGCTCAGGCACGAACAAGACAATATATAGTATAAGATTTTTTATAATTTTAAATTTAAAAGAAAAAAAAATTTTATTATTGAAATATATTATAACAACAAAAAAAAAAATTTCATATTGACGTTTATAAATATAAACTATATCATTATCATTAGAAAAAACAAAAAAAATATATATAACACATTTAAACCGAGTTTTACGTTTTTACTTTTTTTTTTTTTGACGCTCATAAATGCAAAAAAAAATGCAATTAATGCTAATCAGTTTTATTACTATTTGCCTTTACTTTTCTTTAACTCAAAACGGGCTTGAAAAATCGCATTAGCCATGTAATTGTCTTATGTATACTTTTTGGTGAACGTTCTATTGTCATAGCTTATTTTTGTTAAAAGTGAACTTGAAATTCTGAATTTTTTGCTATTATAGTAATTGAATGGGCAAAACTCTAAAATTCTCACATTTTTGGCGGTAAATTCAAAATCAGAGGTGGCAACAAACATAGTCTTGTTCGCCAATGCATAAGCTTTAAGAAAATGCCTGTTGGCAACTTGTAACAAAAAATGCAATCGGAGTCTAACTTTTGTAACTTTGGCCGGCCGTCTATTCAGCGATATTCACCTCGCCTTCGGTGAATAATTGTTAAAAATTTTTTTTCAATATTTGCATCACTAATTCCACACTATTTCCATACTATATCCATGATATGAAAATGGAGATTGGTATGGAAATTCGATTTCTGTATTATTTCCAACTTGGACTTACACTTTTTCATAAGGATTTTCAAAGAATCTCCTTATCTTTCTATCTGAAATTACTGTTACAAAATAATTGTTAATATTAAATAGCTCAAGTTGAACTCGTACAAACAAGCATGCATATTTTGTAATTCGCATCATTCGCATCTTCAGAAAGAAACACTTTCCATTCAAATTCTATATGCATCAGTTGCATGCATTGAACATTAAAAAATGTACGATGCGTGAAGTGTTCTAAATTTAAAGCTAAATTCCAACATGGGCATCGAGAGATCAGATCCACGCCTTACTGCATCATTAACATGGAGTGACTACCGCTTTACAAACAGGGTATAACAAATACACTCTTAAGCTGAAAATAATAAATACCATCAAATAGGAACAAGTGCATTACAAATAAAATCATCACTTACCCTTGATGCCTTCTTGTAATCCCGTTCCTAGAAGTACAATGTAATAACACATCGTTGTCAATCCTTAAAGCAATCAATGGTAATCTTTAGTCTTTACTGGTTAATGATGCTCAATATAAACCTAATTTAAACAATATTTTTATGTTATAACAGGAAAAAATGGCAACAAACAAGCCCCAGGATCCTTCATTTTCTCACTGCGAAACAAAGAAAATCACCCCTCTTTTAAAGCTCCGCTAAAAGATCAAAATCATTGTTGCGCAATTTACTCCAACGACAATTGGGGACCAAATTTTGGAAACGGTCATGATTTTTTCATATACAACAATGCAAATTCGAATACCGACTCATTTACAGCTTTTGGTTTCGCCTACCAAGCTCCATCTGGCGTCAGCGACACCAACACGATCTTGGCAGGAACCCAAAACTTCTCTCCATCCGAAGTTGAAGTGTTCTATCTTGTGTAGAACTGATCTCAATATACTCCCTGAACTAAGCATTGTCATTTTGCACATCGAAGATAAATATAATTTAAATCACGTCTCATTATCATATCTTGCCTTAGCTAAAATGAAATAAAATATAGCAATGTACTTTCCCCTTAGTTTTTTATTATTTTGTTGAAAGGTTTTGCATACTTTTAATTGTTTCTGATTTACTCACAACAAATGACGGGTAAATCGCGATATCACTCGGCAATGGAATAGGTAAATGTATATTTCAGACATGAATAATTCCGAACCGATGTTTAGGTATTATATATACCAATGTTTGTTGCCATAAAATACTAAAAGCATTTAACAAATTGATTTGATATAATTACTGCAGGAATGAAATCAAAATTATACTGTACTATAGTTCCTGAAACGTTGGCTAAACATAGTGACTGTATTTTAATTGTTTTGAAAACACAAGCAGCATTTAATTTATGAGATCACCTGAATAAAGAATATTCATGTAGTTTTGACTGTTCTGACTGTCTTAATTCCATACACACCACGATACAATAAACCCTAGACTCAGAATGGAAAATATTAGTTCTGCCCTAAAAGTATACGGCGAATGTATTCCCATCGATACGGTGCTTAACCGAAGCATTCTCATTTAGTGAGCTCGCGAGTATGTTTATAAACACAAGTGACCAATGACTAAAAGAGACGGCAATGCTTTTGTAAATTAAGAATATCCAGAAATTGATTGCCCAAACTCAAATTGAAATTTGCATGCCATTATGGAAGTACGGGTGGCGCACACGGCTAGCACGTTGCCTTTCACCACTAAGTTCCAAGTTAAGCCCGGTCGGGCGAGGTCAGTGGCTAGATGGGTTACCACCTGGGCACAGTCTTCGTGTCGACTTGCAACAACTAGGGACTCATGTGAATAGAGTTGTCGTAGTTGATCTCTCCCGTGCTTCGAGGGTTTTTCTCCGGGTCCTCCGGTTTCCCCCCCCTCTTCAAAATCAACACCTAGTTGCACGTGCAGATCGTCAAAGGGGTATGAACTAATAGCGGCTGCTAGAGGCGCCATCTGTAAGCTTACGGTTTACCTCGGTCTCTTCACCTTATGACTTTCAGTTTGCCTATCAGAAAAACAAAAGCTGTGTATTATCCAGTTTCTTTCTACAAGAGATCATTAATCATAACGTGGAAAAAGGAAGCAAAGTGTATTGCTGCTTTTTGGACTCTTCGAAAGCCTTTGACTCCATATGGCTAGATGGCCTCTTCTATAAATTATACCATCTCGGCTTTAATGGGAAATCCTGGAGAATTCTGAGGAACTGGTATGGTAAAATGCGTTGTTGCGTTTCTGTAAACAGTCTGCAATCTAACATGTTTCCTGTCAAGCAGGGTGTAAGACAAGGAGGAGTGCTATCGCCATGGTTATTCCTCTGCTTTAACAATGACATTCCTGAAATATTAAAACCAATTGACAGTGGGCTCAAGGTTGACAATATCCACTCCAATTCGGTGTTGGTTGCGGATGACATCACCTTATTGTCACTCAGGGTAAAGGGACTGCAAAGCTTACTAAGTGCAATTGAATCCTACAGCAAGAAATGGAGATTTTATTTTAATTCCAGCAAAACTGTCGACGTGACCTTTGGAGAGAGAACTACAACAAATTCCGTTTGCAAACTGACCAGGGAATGGTATTTAAACGGTGTAAAAATCATAGAAAAAAGCTCGTGGGAGCATGTCGGAATCTCGTTGAATGGCAATTTCTCCAGCACGGAACGAACAAAGGCTGCAGCAAATAAAGGAAAGGCCTACGTTGGCGCTTTCATGCAAGCTAAAGTACGACCTGCTGGACTAAATCCAACTATTGGGGCGAACGTTAGGAGATCATACGGCCTTCCAGCCATGTTATACGGAAGCGAAGTTTGAAGAGGAAATACTAAATCGTGCTAATGCTTTTGCTGCAAAACGAATCCAAGGTCTCTGTATAACCACCAGCTCTCATGGAGCCCTTGGTGCTATTGGGATGTGGCAAACAACTGCATTTATTGACAAACAAAAACTTTTATTTCTTGGTTCCCTTTGTCGCTCTCCGCCTAACACCTTGCAAAAACATCTATTTCTATATAGAATTCTCGAAGTATTGGTTTCGCAGCGGATATCTATAAAATACTTGAAACATACAACCTAACGGACTATGTCACGAACTACCTAGCAACCGGTGACTTTCCCAACAAAACCAAGTGGAAGAAAATGGTTAAAGAACAAATACATCAAAAACAGACGGAAGTATGGAAAGAAGCAATTAGTGCAAAACCGAACTTAAAACACTTGCAAAAAAGTCACACAAGTTTAAAGCCGCTTCAACACTGGAGTGTAACAAGGCGCAATCCAGGCGTGCGAGAGATAATAGCTAACCTGGTAAAATTGTTATGTGGAAATGTTCCAACAATGGTGTTATCAGCTGTAATAGAAAACGATACTGAATATGTATGTCGGGTATGCAGTGAAAGTCTGCTTGATGTTGGAGAACACTTTGTAATGAACTGTTCAGCAACGAATCCAGAGCGTAACACAATGTGGGATAAATTAATGGATAGCCTTCCTATACAAAGCATATGCTACATCCACAACCTAGAAGACGAAGATATTTATACAACCCTATTAAGTGGAAACTGTCCCTCTTTTACAACAGAGGAACTTGATAGATTTCTGACAATAACAGCAGACGGAATATTTAACATATTCCTCAAAGTGCATGATCTCATTTCGATAGAAGTTAACGAATAGTGCAGACTAATTTACTGTAAGCACTGACACTTTCATAATTCATAATTCTTAATTAACTTAGTTTTAAAATTTTAATATTGACTTTTAACTATTTTAATAAATTTTAGCAATTTATATAATTATTTATTCACAATTGTAAAAGTCTGCTTTTTGCAGATTCTCTTCAGAATTGGAGGTTATATAATGAATAAACTATTCCAAGAAAGATTTCTTTTTATATTTAAACTCAAATCGGTGTCCGATTTGAGGTGAGAATTTATATTAAAACAAGACCCTGCTGCTTGCAGGACTAACTGGTGCGCTTGCAAGGGGTAGTAAAATTCAACACAACACCATACAATGAACAGGAAATTAAGAGTTGTTCCAACATTTATAGCATCTGCCCCACCAGACTGCAACCTGTACTGATACTGATAATGCAATATAGTCAGATTATAATTGGGGATTTGTTGCTGTCCATGCAATAAGATTGCGCAAATTACAAAAAGTAATATATATAATATGTTATTTACCGGCAGCGTCGGCCCGGACGAGAAAAACTGTGCCCGAGGTCTTGAAAACGGCTCGAGCCCGGAGGTCGAGGGACGTTTTCAAGACCGAGTAATGTAGGTTTTCTATATAACCGGTAAATAACGTGTTTATTTTTTATCATAGGTAAAATTTAAGAATTTATTAAAATTGAAAATTCCAGTGTAGCGAAATAATTTGAGATCAGTGCAATTGTGAATTCAAAGCGAGGCTAAACACAACTTGAACGTTAAAAGAAAACACGAAGACGAAAACTCAAGAAAACTGGCAAGAAACTCACAAAAAAACATAGTTTCTGTACAAATGTACACGATATTTTTAAATATGGCAGCAGAAAAGCATAGGAATGAAAGGTTTTGGCCGGGTTTTCCGGTATTCCGTGTTTCTTCGCCAAGGATATCTTCGTGTTTACTTGCTTTGGCCATAAAAAACTCATAAAGTGAATCATGCAGTGAACGCATGTGTTTTGACTTCGATCAACGCTTTCTACTAAAACTGGACAATGAACAAGGTATGCTGTAATTTTTTTCTGGTCATTTCACGGTAAAAAAACATATAACCTCAACATTGTTTGCCAAGGGCCACGGCTTTAATTGTTTTTTGTTTACAATATGTATACGAAAAGTACTTTAACAAATGGGCAGACAAATCATGTTTTCACTACAGTTGGTCCATATTTTTAAGTTTTATGTCTGGAGAAAAGTTTTTTCTTGTATGATATCTGTTTAAACTGTATTTTTTTAACTTTAATGTGGCCAAATACTGAAATACATGAGCATTAAAACAAATGTATTAGTTTTAATACACGAGCATTTAAAACAAATGTATTAGTTTTCTCGACGCATCGTGCTTAGTATGAAGTCTTTGGAGTTGATGCAATTCATTTTTGTACTCTAACTATCGTTAGGCTAGCTTTTGGAACTTTTTGGGTAGATTTTTTAATCTAAAAATTGTTTCACTCCTGTGTTTTGTCTCGTTATCCAGAGCGGGCCGGATAAGTTTCAGAGCGGGCCGGATGCAAAAATCCGGACCGCTCTGGAACGCTCGCTAGCCAATCAGATTGCTTTATTTTCATAGATAAAAAATAATACTTCTCTCTTTTTCCTCTTTACATACGAAAATTTACAGAGTAAAGTAATTCCCGAAAAATATTGAATAACCCAAAAAAATAGGAAATATGCATAGGCTTAGGAAGCAACTTCAATTTGGAGGTAAACTTTGTCTTAAGGTGACTCCCTACAGTTAGTACGGTTTGAAACACGATCTACATAGATCAGATGTCATCATCGCGTCTCACGCGTGGAATCTTCGTGACCCGGTAAAATTTTGAAACAAGCCGCTGGAAGTTATTTTCGAGACTTTTCTGCGAAGAAACCACAACTTTTCATTATAATCCTCAATCTTTGAAATTCAAACAGTTCGTATGTTGTTAACCAGTTTCTAAGCTTTCTTTTGGTATGTTTTTACGTATTTACGTTCAGTATTATCTTTTATAATGTTCAAAATCTTCGACTTGTTGGTGACTAAAAATTTTCAAACGATATGTTATACTCTCCTCAAGGCAGTCTAGAACTGTCAAAGTAATATAATTCTTTAAAGCAATCAAAAGTTTAAAAACTACGTACTGCATACAACTACAGTACAGACAGTTACGACTTACGAGTTGTCTTACGAAAATTTGGAATTGTTTGAATGTTTTGAAAAGTTTTCATACCGATTTCAACAATAAAAACAAATTTAAGAGGCGTTGGATTAATTCAATGCGTAAACCACCGGCAAACCAGACCAGAAAAAGATCACCAACAAACAATCTTGGTTCCAACAAGCCAAAGGTAACGAAAACGATGATAATTTTGCTCGCAATTGTACACCATTTCGAGAAAAACGGCCTGTTTTACAGTGAACGAGTGACTCGAAGAAGTGATGGGCGCGCGAGATCATCACGCGAATGACATGGACATGCGCAGATGCCGATCTTGTCGAAATGAAATTCTGTTTGGCCGAGTAAGTTTTGTGCCTGGCTTAAAATAAATTTTCGTGTCGTGAATTTACAAGTCGCCTTTTTTATTGTCCAAATATGCAAATATCTAGAAAACTTATCCTGCAACCTACCTTAATTTTTTGATATAATGTTCCGCTTAGTTATTCCAAATTAACTTGCAATTTTTTAAAAAAATTCACCGAAGGAAATTCAAGTAATTTTATTTTTTGTCCCATTTATAAGATATGACTACTATAGTTCATACGCTGTTGTTGCGGTAGCAACGCAACTGTGGTATATTTAGAACCCATAGGTTGGACACATAACAGTTATATTAATAGTTATTACCCAAAAAGCAACTATATATTTCACAAACATGAAGATATGTGTTGCAATAGGGAAAGCACATTTTCACCTCTTGTTTTAATATGAACTGTAGGGAGCCACCCTAAGGGCATCTTTTCTATTAGAAAAGGGCACTTTGTCCGGTGTTTTACCTGGTGGAAAGGGAACTTTGAGGAAAATCTGGCGTTGGTGGTGGGGAGGGGAGCACGTTCCCCCTGTTCCTACGCCACTGGAATATTGCCTAATGTAGGTTTTCTATATAACCGACAACAAAAATATTTAAACCCTAAAATAGCGCAGCACCGCGCGTATATTTTCTAGATTTTATTTTTTAGATTTTTCAATGGAAGTCCCTGTGGTCGTGGATATACGATGTTCGCCACAAATAATACATAAAGTACTATGAACTTTTCCCCCGGAACATTCTCGATGGTCAACGCGTTCTGAACATGGACTCGAATATTGGACATTCGTTACGTTTTGTATAATATAAGTAGTAGTGTATGTGGTTTTCGACCCTTATTTTTAGGGGGGCGCAGGGGGGCGCAGGGGGGCACAGGGGGGCGCAAACAACACTACTTAGTATGCAAGGGGGCCGCAAACACTAGCATATAGGGGGGCGCAGGGGGCCGCGAACGCAACTCATCATTAACAGGGGGCCGTCAATTATGTATTGACGTCATAATGATATGCAAGGTGATTATGTTGAGTTTTGAGAGTGTGCAACATCATTAACATTCATTAATTATGTATTGACGTCATAATGATATGCAAGGCAAGTTTGGGCAAAACAGTCATTAAGCTGAGCTCAGCATTTTCGTCACAAAATGAGTTAATCCTTACGCTTTTATCACAATAGCTATAGCGTCCTTATATATTTTACTAAGCGTTGTTTGAGCATCATTTACAAGCAATACGATGGAGTGTCTACATGGAAAACCTGCGTCCTATTCGACTACAAACCATGGTACATTTTGGTTCTGTGGACAAAAACCTAGCTGTGAATTCTTTTGCCGAGATGAAGATTGTTATATGTTCACGAAAGCCGTAGAAGATTATAGAAAGAGTGGTCCTCAACATCCTGTGTGCCCTACACATAAAAAACTAGCAAAGTTACGTACAGTTAAAGACAAGATGAAACAAAACTATGGACGACCGTACTTTGTATGTTCTGAACGAGAGAATCCCTGCAAATTTTGGCAATGGGGGGATGTATTCGAAGAGCCAAGACCTATATGCCAACATGGAATGGTATGCTGTGAACGAAAAGTCAAGAAAGATGGACCAAACCAAAGCCGTCTATTTTACTGTTGCCCCAAAGAAGACGCTTGTGGGTTCTTCGAATGGAAGAAGCAAGAACCTCGTGTGATCAATACTGGCATCGGACTTTTCAGTAATCCACTACAATACCGGTACAAGATTGAAGAGACAGGAGAGACATTTAATAGTACTAAATCTAACACTAAAGAGGCATACGCGGAGTATACATTTCTTAAATCTGTTAATGCTTTAACAAGTGAACTTGATGAAATAGACATCTTTTAGCTGTATTTATATATGTGACAATAAATATGTTTTAAAAAACATAGTGTTGTGTGCTTTTTTCGTTGCTATATGCGTCGCTAAGTCATTATAAAGTGATCCACGAATTTACATATTATTGAGATGCAATAACATGTATATCTCACTTGTCTTTTAACCTTTGTGGTGAAACGGTGAAATGGAGAACATAGATATAATTTATGACGAGTTAAGACGAAATGAGATTGATATTGATAAACAAACCCTATCGTTTCATATAAATACAGTTCTGAACCAACACGAAGATTTATACCATTCAATGATTGTTTGTGATTACGAACAACTCTACAAAGAAATAAATGTTACAAATTTTGGTCATATTTTCGCCTATTTAGCTTTCGTATATTTACACAGCGATAGCGAGGAATCTATTCGACAAAATGTCCGAAGATCTGTTGAGGCATTTCGAGTTGTCAGTGTTCCAAAGCATAAACAAAATAATAAACAATCAATTTTAATAACACTCTCGCTTACGTTGATAGCTTTATATATCAGTTTGTGATCATAGCTTGGTTCATTTCGTTCTGACCTCGGTGGGGAAAAGATGAGTTGTTGTTGTAAAGGTTTACCTCAAATATATCTTCGAAATATATTTCCGGAGGATACGTTGTATTTCTGCTTGTTGTGGAGGCAATATTATAATACAAGCTTCAGATATAGATGGCAGAGAAATACCTAAGTCGACTGTATTACAATCCAGAAAGCCCCGCAAGTTTTGGTGGTGTAGATTCCATATATCGCACCGTGAAAAACGACGGGAGATATCAGATATCGCGGAATAAAATTCGCTCGTGGTTGCAAAAGCAAGATACTTACACCTTACATAAACCCGTACGATATCGGTTCAAGCGGAACCGTGTTATTGTCGGATGTACTCAGTAAATATGCGTGGGTTGAGCCGCTTAAGACCAAGACAGGAGAAAGCCTCGTTCAAGCGTTTGGTAAAATAATCCAGAAAGGACGTCACCCAAAAATGTTTCACACGGATAAAGGAACAGAATTTACAAACAAACTGTTTCAAAAACTCTTAAAGGATAACAATATTCGGTTCTTTACTACACATAATGAAACGAAAGCGTCCATTGTGGAAAGGTTTAACCGAACGCTGAAAGGAAAGATGTGGAAATATTTTACAGCTAAGAATACTTTAAAGTACACTGACATTCTTCAGAAATTGGTCAGATCGTATAACAATTCCCGACATCGAAGTATTGGAATGACTCCTGCTAACGTGAATAAAGACAACGAAGATATTGTATTGCAAACACTCTACGGAAAAGAGTTTATCAAACCGATCCTGTATAAGTTTAACATTGGCGACCAAGTACGGATCAGTAAAGCAAAGCGAACATTTAAGAAAGGATACTTACCTAGTTGGACCGAAGAAGTATTTACGGTGACCAAACGCGTGCGTCGCCGACCCCCTGTGTACAAGATCGCTGACTACGACGGAGAAGAATTAGCAGGAACTTTTTATGAACAGGAACTGCAAAAAGTCAATAAAGCAGACACTGACTTTTTTAGAGTAGAAAAAGTACTTAGATCACGCATGCGTAATAAACGTAAAGAATATTTTGTAAAATGGTTAGGTTATCCTGATAAATTTAATTCATGGGTACCTGCAGAAAACGTAAAAGATGTGAACAAATAAATGTATTTGAAACTTATAACTTGTGTTCATTTGTGCATTGGTCTTCAGTATGGCAACACAGTTTTATCTAACATTGCCAAGCAATAGTTCAATAAAATAGTTTCCAAATAATACAGTGGCAAATTTTAGAGTGAAATTAGCCGAAACAATCACTTTACCTGGACAGTGGGAAGTTGCTTTGGCCGGACTCCATTATCCACACACGTGGACTACGGTACGGAATGGAGTACAACAAACGTTTATGTATAAAATTGATGCTAACCCTTATCAAACTAGCATCCTTAAAGATGTACACTATTCGACGATTGATCAATTGACTAAAGCACTAAATGTCAGCGTGTCGAAAGAAGCACAGGCGAAAATAAAATTCAGCTATAGTCGGAGTACACGCAAAGTAACGGTTGATGTGAAGCACGGTGCAATGGCGTGGTTTACTGGTGACATAGCAATGGTCTTGGGGTTTGACCAAGACACTGTCATTCAAAAGAATACATCAAGTCCATATGTGGCAGATATCAACGGTGGATTTTCTTCCATGTATGTGTACAGTGATATCGTCGATGCTCAGTTTGTAGGAGATGTCAAAGTGCCCCTATTAAGAATTGTCAATATAGAAGGTGAATATGGCGAAAATGTTCACGCCAGTTTCCGTAATTTGCAATACGTCCCCGTCAAAGTGAATTCTTTCGAGACCATTGAAGTGAATATAAAGAACGACAGAGACGAAAACGTCTCATTTGCTTTCGGGAAGTCAATAGCGTCACTTCACTTTAGACAGAAGAGATCTCAATATTTTATTTAAAGATGAAAGGTATACTTATCCCGGACGTAAAGCTACTAACTGAACATTACACAAGAAATCAGCGTGGTGGTAGCATTCAAGGATTTCGAGGGGCAAGAATACAGAGGGGATATGGAATCGGTGGAATTTTCAGAAGCCTTGCTAGATTTGCAATACCTTTATTCAAACAAGGCGCTAAAACAGTTGGTAAAAGAGCGTTACAAGCAGCGACGGAAGTTGGTCAAGATGTACTCAATGGGGAAAAGGTTTCGGAATCGGTAAAAGCTCGTGGAAAACAAGCCGTCCGTGATGTCGCTAATAAGGTAGTGAAGAAGGCGATGACAGGTCGTGGGCGTAAGAGACCTATAAAAAGACGTGCACCAGCTAAAACTGCCATTCATCCTCAAGCCAAGAAGCGGAGAACATCTCACAACATTGATAACTATAATCCTAATTGGCATGGCTCATCCCGTTGAAACTATACATAAAGATTCATGTGTGTGTGTAAAGTCTGAACTGGATTTGTTTAGTACACCACCTACTCAAGTTGAAATGGAAAAGGGTTTTTGGGAAGACATTGACCCAATTACAAGTATAACGTCCTCAGATACGATTGAATTTCTATGCGCTGCAAATTCCGGAGTTTACACGGATCTTGCGAGTAGTTACCTACACGTTAAAGCAAAGATTACAGCTGCAGATGGAGCAAATCTAGGTGTTGACGATCAGGTTGGTCCCGTGAATCTCTGGATGCATGCACTATTTTCACAAGTAGAAATATTCCTGAATAACAAACTCGTCACACCTGCGAGCACAGCCTATCCCTACAGAGCCTATATCGAAACTGTTCTGAACTTTAGTAAAGATGTGAACTTTACGACTGTAAAGTTGTGTCTGTGCCTCGAGGAAATATGTCTGGAAACCAACCCAATATATTTCAAGGCCGACTACCGAATCGAGTTGTTATGGGAATGGTCGACGCTGATGCATTCAACGGCACCTACACCAAAAATCCATTCAATTTTAAAAACTATGATATCACTATCATGGGTCTGACTGTTAACGGAGAGAACCTTCCTGGAAAGCCCTTACAGCTGAAGTTTGGGGCAGCAAGCAATTACATCTCAGCTTTCCAAACCCTGTATACTG
Source organism: Trachythela sp. YZ-2020 (assembly GCA_016169945.1). Lineage (NCBI taxonomy): Eukaryota > Metazoa > Cnidaria > Anthozoa > Malacalcyonacea > Clavulariidae > Trachythela > Trachythela sp. YZ-2020. The sequence goes on along the minus strand of JADLSH010000025.1, from coordinate 769,371 downwards.
GTACACATAAAATGTTTGAAAATCAGGGCAACGGTATTACTCGTGAAGAATATGCAAACGGTTACACGTTGTTTGTGTTTGATCTCACTCCAGACCTTTGCCTTGGTGATCATATACAACCAGTAAGAAATGGAAACGTCTCAATCCAGTGTCAGTTTGGAACCCCGTTGGAGACAGCTATAAATATCGTGGTGCTTGGTGAATTTCAAAGTCTTATCGAGATTGATGGGAATCGGAACGTGCTGTGTGATTTTAGCAACTGAACATGGACTCACTACAGATTTTAAACATTCTCAAGAGTGACCCGTTTACGAAAAATGTGTTTACAAACGTTCTACCTTCTGATGGTTTACCTCGTGAAATACAAAAGAGACCTAGAGGATTTATACTCAACACGGATCCAAGTAATAAACCAGGAACTCATTGGGTTGCAATATATCTTACAGAAAATGAAAAAGGGGAATTTTGGGATTCTTATGGCGAAACGCCTGGATTTTACAGTCAGAACTTTATTCAATTTTTGGACAAGCAATGTAGTACCTTTACTTGGAACGCAAATGTTTTACAAGCCCCTTCATCGGACGTGTGTGGACAATATACATTATTTTTTGCTTTACATCGGTGTAGACGTATTCCAATGTCAACTATTGTGAATATGTTTACGGACAACAAACATTGGAACGATATGTTAGTGCGTGACTTTATAGATAAGTGGTACTTTATAGAATAGAACACGTAATGTTAGTTTAAAAATACATTTATTGTAAAACTTTACAAGAAATAAATTATTTTAACCATTTATATGGAGTACTAATAATGTCTCTACGTTTCTTCCTCTTTTCTTGCTGCACTCGGGCTATAGGGGAACGAGGGGTAGAGGGTAGGTCTTCAGGGATTCCCTTGGTTTTATACTCGCGAACAAGTTGGAGGCGTTTTTCATTTCTCACAATACCTTCGGGTACATTTAAATGTCCTAGGGCTTTTGAAAACAACTCCCAACCTGATGGATTGAAATTCTTCCTTTGCCTAAGAGAATCGTTGACCAAATCCACTATATTTGTTCCTGGAACAGATCTCCTTTGAACAACAACTGTCCTTGTTCATTCCACCCAACGATATCTTTATTTGCCTAAGTTTTTGATCAGTTGGCGAGCACGTGACTTCATCGTTGCTGGCACGCTATCCAAAATGTCCGTTTCGATTTCGTCTGAAGATTCGATTTGTTCATCCGGTTGTTCTCTGGGCTCATCTGTCTTTGTAGGTTGTACAACATTCACTCGGACAGGTTTATCCATTCGTTTATCATAAAACGTTAAATAACGTTGTAAATGTTGATCGTATAATTTTGCCTTTTCATCGATCGGTATGTCTTGGCGTTGCATGGTGTCTTGCATATCCGAGTCTATTTCATTGACTTGAGCAGTCAAAGGTGCCACGAGAGGTCTCTTCCGTTGTTCAGCCATATGTTCTGGGACGAGGACTAATCTTTTAACATACTCCATTATATAAAGTTAGCCAATTGCTCCAAGACTGAGGAAAGTAGAAATGGTAAAAACCTTCTCCTTTATGGACAAGACGTGTTCTTCTTTTTATAACAGAATTCCGTCGATCAGCTGCAAACTTTATATGTTTGGAATGTGGCGCAAGTTTTTTAGCTGATTTTCGTTTCAGTTTGACGGTTTCAAACCAAACGTTCAACAGACACTGTCTGATTGCTTCCAAAAAATCATCTTCAGCCGCTTTCAAAATGGCTTTTCTTAGTTTCGGTTTACTCTTGGCCAATACTTTGAGAAGTTCGGAGTTCCTCTTCATACAAGCAGACATTGTCAAATGATTATTATACGTAGTGACTGGTTTATTTATACTCTGGCTTGGTAGACGTAATGTTTATCAGTTGGAAATATCCCGGATCTAACTCGGATTTCGTCTGGACACATCGGTGTTAGATCCACAAATAAATAGGAATATGGTTCTTTTGTCGCCAATTGATAAGCTTGCTGGAAAAATTTTGTGCTGTTAGGATATAACTGTTTGGCAAGATGAACTATTTGACTTGCGTCACGAACATTCTTTGTCAAACATAAATAACTTGCATTTAAAGAAATCGTACGATGATCTTTGCTCTGGTGAAACAAGTTTTGTACAATGTATATAACACTGAGATTGCCATGGTGAGATTTTTCGTAAATAACTTAGCGATAAGGGCGTCTCTCTCACCCATAAAATCATCAATAATATATAAATTACGTGTTTCTGGATTAATAGTGTCCAACATATTATCAGGCAAATTCTGTATAAACTTTATGTTTGGTACTATAGTTTGTATTTCCCCAAACATATCTTGATATTCAGTATAGTAATACACAATGTTTTCTGGAGGTTTATTAATCATAATCTCCACGTAAGCCAAAAGATTTTTAACAAATGTTGTTTTGCCTGACTTTGTACCACCGGACACAAGGAGGCCAAAAGGGTGTGTTAACTGTATGCTATACATCGTGAGAATGAAATGAAAATGATTTGTACGAACCTATTTATACCATCTTGACCGCTGCTTAGTGTTTCTAACCATTCTATGCAACTCATTCAAAACAGCTTCAAGGTCTAAAGGTGTAGCTTTAGCGCGAATCAGAAAAGGTTGTCTTTTTTCACAAGACAGTTCATGAATGTCTGCTAAATGGTTTGATAATTTTAACAAACTTTTCTTTCCACAAATCGGACAGTCTTTACGCGTTCGAGGCATGATGTATACTGAAACATTTTTGAAAATGTATAACATCTTAAAGGAGTCCCAGCGGGACTTTTAGCGTCCCGAAGTCCTTGTTATCGCTTATACATTCAAGAAAGTTTTCCCTGCGGGACTTTTCGTGTCCCGAGAGACCCGATACGCTAGATTGTTGGAGTGCTCCCCACCCATACAAAGACAACAGATATACGGTTTTGAAAATTTATATTTTTACACACACTTAAATATCTAAAGGAGTAGTGGAAACACCGTCCTCCAAAACTTTGCGTTTTGGATAAAAGTAGCTAAAAGCGTTCTTCTCTTGAACATATGTTAACATTTTGTTATCTAAAACCCTAAAACCCCTATTTACACCTGATCCACTACGTTTAGTTAAAATTACATCTAAATACTTATCTTTATTAATTACATTATTTTTCTTATTAACCCCCTTACAACTAAATTTATCTTTACCACTCCCAAAACAATAATACGTTTTACTACACAAGCTCACAATTCCATCCCCCTCCCATTCTACTTTAAAGAGCCCTGGTGTTCTCTTATCATAACGTGCATGTTCTATGGCGTCTATACGCGGAAACCAGTTACACTTATCCTTCTCGTACTCCTCCAACATGACTGGCTTAATTAATTAAACTATCAATGTTTTCACTACTTATAGCAATGTATGCCGAGTCAGTGTCCATCTCACAAAACTCAAAATCGCACCTATCAATATATTTATCTAAGAAATCATAGTAAAATTCAAGCATGCGTAATTTCGCGTATTGGTACACGAAGAATCCTACTTGAAGAGGAAGATCCAACTTGATTTTCTTCTTACTGCTTTGTACTTCATACGTGTCTTCATTAATCGGGTTGAGTTCACGAAAGAAAGGTGAGTTGATTAAATCTGAGACTTCGTCGTCGTCACAGAATTTCACTTGACGATGTCGTTCTTTGTTGGTGATGGTCTTACCGTAGCCAGAGTTGCCAACGAGTTTCATTGTGTCTGCGATGATGGCTTTGGAGGGATCTGTATCACCAGCACGACGGGCATCCGACACAGTATCACCGAAAGATTTGAAACACGGCTTAGGGGTATATTCAATCACCTGGTAGACATGTGTGACTTCGAGACCGTGTTCTAGGTACCACTTTAACAGAGGGGTTGCCAACAGGATTTTCTCACCAATCATACTACCGATTAAACTCCGTCTTGGTCGATTCATGATTTTGTTTTGTTCAGCATAGGTCTTCATGTAGTCACCAATATCTTCTCGGGATATCTCAGTGTTCTTAAAGATGGGACACATTTCGGAAAACTTTTCTTTCAAATGATCAGGAACGTGGATGTCGCACTCAACACACCCGAACAACGACTCGTTCTTGACAGCAGTCACAATACTATCCATGGTCATCGTTTTCACTTTGTCTAAGGGTCTACGAAGTCGTGTAGCAATAAATCTTTGTAGATCTTTGTTGGTCTTTTTCATCTCACGCCACTCACATTCCCAACACTCGACGAGATTGAAACCTTGCTTACGGATATAAGCGCTGTTTTTTCTAGTCTCGGCTAGCAACTCTTTCATGGGTTTGTCCCGTGTTGTGTTGGTTACTTTACCTTCGTTGAGATGGCAATCGTGGCCATGCCACCAACAACCTGATAAGAAAAAACCAGAAAATTACAAACCTACAAATATGAATTTAAGTAAGGCATAACCATTTCCTACAAGAAAGGAATGTTGGACATCCCACGCAACTGCTAAAAAACAATTAAGTATTAAAAAGCACAAATTGAGTACATCCCACGCAACTACCAAAAATCAATTAGGCTAATCCTACGCAATTAAAATCTAGGCCCACGCAATTAAGCTAATCCTACGAACAAAAAAAATCAACTACACTTATAGTTTACCTTGAAACTGAAACACGGTTTGTGTTTCGGCGTTGAAACCATCGACAGGTAAGCGGCGTGGACCAATGCGTTTCTCTGTGTTGTTGTACTCGTGTCTGATTGAAACTCCTCGTTGATATACTTCCCATTCTAACCATTCGATTGCCATCTTACCACTGAACCGATTCTTGAATCCATCTTCCTCCAGACGCCTGGTATATTGCCCTGTTGGCATGTCCTGCATGATAGCCCAAAGGTAAAGTGCGTTTGCGTCGTATCCGACCACCTTTTTGCATGGTTTTGCGTCTTGTCCTTTCGCACACATCTCGACATTACGAATGTTTGTCTTATCCTTTTCATGGTATCTGTTGAAAATAATGCTCGGCCCGCCGACATTGTTGTCTTTCATCGTATAATAGAGATCTTTGTCTTTCTCCGAGAATAACGAGAAATATGTATTGGGCACGTTTGAAAATAAATATTTCATTGTTAGACCAGGCACACTTACACCGTCTTTAAACATATCTATATCTCTTTCTTTCCAAAAATCACTCATTTTATCAATCGCTTCAAGGAAAGGCACCACATCGCGGTTGTTGTACCACACGAGGAAATCGCGGAAACTTGTCATACTGTTCTCATCCCATACGCGCTGACAATAATCATACTGTTCGTCCGTAATATCCGTACCGGATAAGGTAGAATGGAAAGCTTGCTGTGGTGGTAAACTGGGAAAGTTCAGTTTATCGATTGAGTCGACCCACTCGTACGGGAAATAGCCTTTCGCCTGTGAACACTCGTACGCTTTCAGAAACTGTTCGTAATTGAAACCAGGAGCCAAGTAGTTTGTGATATCGAGAAACTTTAAGTGCAATGTTTTCAAGCACATATGATTATTGTTTCTCTTTATCACAAATTTGACAGACTCATGTTTGACCAGATGTGTGAAGAAGGGGTTCTTAGCGGCGTTTATATCATACTTTCCCGAGTTGAAGCCAAGGACTGGTAGTTCCATCATATATTCCATTAATTTCTCCTGTAATTTCTCCAACGGGTGAGCTTTTACGTCTTCTTCTTCGTTCGCTTCTACAGCGTCTACTTCACTCACCTAAAACATAGAGAAGGATAATAAATATAAATATTATAAACAAGACGTAGTAGGTTAAATATATCTACTTTACCTCATGTCCATCCATTTCAAGCAGACATTGAACCATGTCCTCAATCATAGCATCTTCCTCGGTGCATGCTGTAGACTCGTTCACTTCGCTCAACTAAAACATAGAGAAGAATAATAAGTACAAAAACTATATAAAATATGTAATAGGTCAACTATATATACATACCTCGCTGTTGGATACTCGTTCGTTGATTAGATCAAACACGTCTCCAAATCGATCCAACAATAATCCATAACTCTCTTGACTTATCTCAACCAAATAGTCCACAAATCGTTTGATCATATCTGCCGTGTTACCAGAGGAAACAAAACACTTGGGCTCTTCGTATCCTGGTACATTGGAGCATACTGATACACTCAATGGTATATGTTCAGCCTCCCATGTAAGTTTCGCCGTGTTTCTCAGGTGTTGTGATTGGCGTTGAAAGTAGCACTCGAAGTCAAACGTTGCACGATACGGGAAGTACTTTAAATCTTCAGGGATCTCGATACCTTCGTCTGCGAGTAAATCAAAGATTGTTTGTGGAAGTTTATAGACACCGCCAGGGAATACATGACGAACAGTAGCTTCGCAGGTTTTCTCGTGTCTGTTGAGAGCCCACGCATTTTTCCATAGTTTATCACATTTACAACAACAATATGATTTGGAGTACAACGATAACTTTTTTATATAGCTGAAATGGCTCCCGTAGAGGTTCAAGTACATTGTATTGGCATAGGCACGGTGCGATCGCTGTATAAGTTGCGCCACAATTTTTGTCTGGTCGTTCTCTTCATCGTAAAGTTCAACAAGACGATACACGTATATATTAAGTTCAAATAATTTTTCCAAGTCCGGTAATTCCTCGAGTGTAACGCCATCAAAATCATCATCATCCTCAGCATACCGTTCAAAATAATGTTGAGTATCGCGTTCGAGATTGCTCGAGTGACACCCACGGTGCATAGCTAAACAACGGAAGAAACACAATTTGTCCTCGTAAGGTAATCCAGTTTGTTCGTTACAATCTAACGACACGATGGCAGGATTATCCAACACACGGCGAGGTAAGCGGGTACTACGTCCAATCGGATGTTCGCGAAGCTTCGTTATATAAAACGTCGCGTTGGTAATATCCACAACGACCCACTTCGAGTTGGGTCGTTGTTGTCGAGCCCATTCGAAGATATCCAAGTTTTGTAAAGCTTCGCGTACTTGATCTAAATCCTCGAGGTTACGTATTTGGAACGGTACCTCGAATACACGGTTGTTGTTGACAGAGGAGTGGTGGTATTGGAATTGTTCTGTCTCGTTGTTGAACAACACGAATCCAAACGATACGTTGAGCTTGAACACCGTAGTTTGGTCATGGAATATATGATCTACGTATTGTACAAGTTGACTCATATCCATGGAATTCAGACGATAATTGTACCAATCCTGGACTCGGTTGCCACGACTTTGACGGGTTCGAATAGCACGCCAATGTTGCCGGTGTAATTGAGAGGGGAGATTAGCTGGTGGTATAATTGGGTCTTGGGTAAATGGGTTGGGTTGGGCAGTAGATGTCGAAGCTCCTTGAAAAGGAAATTAATCTCAATAAGATAACAAACGCCCGATTCGGAAAATTTATAATGTGCAATGGAAACAAACTTATAATGTGCAATGGAGGAAACAAACTTATAATGTGCAATGTACATAAGCCTAACACCTTTAACGATTATAGCAGTATACTACATAAGTATATTAAATCTTTATAAAAGAAACTATATATGACTTGGTAAAAACACACTACAAAAAGCGAAGCGTAAAAAGTTAATTACTTCTTAACGATTCTTTTCGCGGATTAGTGATATTCAAATTACACTTAGCAACGTTAGGATAGCAACCATGTTAAAATATTCAAGTCAAACTTTCCTACCTTCGTTAACAACTGTAGGCGTTGAGGCTCCTTCGTTCACAGCCGTAGACGTCGATGCTCCTTCATTTACAGGTGTAGAATCCGTCGTCTTTGCTCGCTTCCCTTTGCTTGCTGTGGGACCACGCTTACGTTTCCCACCACCGACCTGATGGACCTCGCGTTGATGTGCTTGCAGTGGGAAGATGTTGCGAAACGTCTCGCCACAAACGTTACAAGTATACTCACGCTCGGCACCTCGTCTCTCGTGCATTTTCATGTGACTGCTCAGTTTATCCTTGAAAAACAAATAAAATAAATAAACACCATAGTTCAAGATTATATAAGAATATACCCCTTTTAATTACATACCTTTCGATTAAATTTTTTGTGACATCTCACACACTCGAACGTCTTCTCTTGGTGAATTTTCTCGTGACGTTTCAGCTTATCCCTCGTCGCGAAATCTTTACCGCACTCTTCACAGGTAAATGGTCTCTCTCCGGTGTGTAATCTTCGAACATGTCGGGTTAGGTCATGACAACGCGTGAAAACTTTACCCATAGAAATAAGAGACATAGAATGCGTACTCCTATCTTTTCTCAGTCAAAATTTTGTCTCCACAAAATGGCGGTTTTCTAAGGGCACTTTGACTCGTCGCAAGGAATTTCGCGCGGTAAAAATACTGACAGGTTTCCCGACCAGTCTTGTCACCGCTCTTTCTATATCTACTGCTACAACCTAATGCTGAACAGGTATTTGGCATTGTTTTGCCATTCAAAATGGCGGTTTTCTAAGGGCATCCATGAAAAAAGTGGAGACATGATTCGTGATCAAGTACGCATTCTATGTCTCTTATTTCTATGACTTTGCCACACTCATTGCAAGGAAAGCTTTTAGGTTTAACCGCTGGGGCACTCTCTACGTCGTCTTTCCAATCATTCCAGTCGGCGAGAACTTGTTCCTGGGTTTCAGGTGACCAACTAGCGACCATATCTTCAACCGCCAACGAACAAAGCTGACGATTAATCTCTTCGTCCTCCAGATCAGCCATGAACTGATCTCTCCTATACATTAGAAATTGTATTAACAAGATTGTATAAACAAGACTTAAAACCACAAATGTCAACTTACCAAATATTTTCTTGATGATCCATAGTATATTCTTCTCACGAGTAAATTTCAAAAGTACTAAAACCAGTAAGCTGCTGCTGTAATCGTTGTCGAAACGGACTGTGTTTGAAACACAACGCTTGGGAATTTTATACGGACGCTATAGCTATTCTGATGGTTCAGTTTAATGATTGTTTCGCCCAAACAAGCCTTTTGACTTAATCCCTTAATGAGTTAAGCTATTGTGTCTTTAGTTTACATTAGCAACAAATGCATCAAAATATTTATGTTTCTAACGCTTTAATGTTTGTAAATCTCGCTTGTACAGGCTTTACTAAATAAACGCTTAAAAACTTATTAGTATTGGTCGACTCAGAAAGAAATACTTCACTAGATACGAGATTGAAGGAGTTTATAAATCTCGCGAACAAAATATGCTGAACTCAACATAATGACTGTCTTGCCCAAACGCACCTTGCATATAATTATGCCGTCAATACATAATTAATAATGTTTATGTTAATGATGAGTTGCGTTCGCGGCCCCCTGCGTCCCCCTATATGCTAGTGTTTGCGGCCCCCTTGCATACTAATTAGTGTTGTTTGCGCCCCCCTGCGACCCCCTGCGCCCTCCTGCGCCCCCCTGCGCCTCCCTAAAAATAAGGGTCGAAAACCACATACACTACTACTAATATACTATATGCATGTTCTAATTATGTGATTTGTGTATTTGTTGTTCCTTACTATTAGGCACGAGAGAATGTATGATAACCCAAAATTTCTTAGGTACACTCAGCATGCTGTATACATTCATGTTGCCGTAGGTTGGCGCGTGCATGCATTAAATATTCAGTTGGGTCAGAATTGAGAATGTTATTATGATATTGTTCGTAGTGCCGTATTTTCTCTTTCCCCGGGACAGTCAAATGGTCTCCCAACTGTTCTACAACGAAGTATGAATTTTTTTCAAGCCAAAAGCTTAAATATTAGGCACATTCTTGTTTTCTCTATGTAGATTCGGTGTCGATTAAAAGCTACGTTTAGGAGTTTGGTACGGCATACGCATGACATTTGTTAAATTAACACAAGATGAGTTTTCGAGTATATTAAATAAAAGTTGTTGTATTTGAAATATTTTGAAGTTTGAGACGTTTATTAAGAAGTAGCTATATTGAGAAATATTTGAAGTTTAAATATTTGGAGGGTATTATTATAAAGAGATTTTATATCGGAAGAGCTGTCAGTATAATAATGTCCGGTTATGTAAAGTTGATCACCCAAGGATTTGAATACAATTTTCGCTGTTGCAAAGATAAGTTAGTTATGAAATTGAAAGAGGTTTGGAACACCTTTTGATTAAATCTTATTCAGTATCAAATTATAAACCTGGTAAAAAATTTCAGGAAAACAAGCTATTTCGCGCCTTATTTTCACATTCAGTTGGTTTGACTTCATTCTCACATGTCCAATATATGTTACACGATGGTCCGTTGCTATGAGAAAAGCTCCCGGAGTCATGCTGCGTAAAAATGTTAGTTCCCAGACTCCAAGCTATAATTATTTTCGCGGAAAAAATGCAACAATTTTATTTTGACCCCTCCGTCTTCGTCGCTCTTTAAACAATTTCAGTATATTGTTTATTTAACTAATAGTATGTTTACCATTTTAAATGCACTGTTTGTCACCTTAGATATAAATGGTTTGGAAATTCGAGAAAAATGTGGTGAACTATGACACTGACAATTAATATGACACTGACGGAAGTTCACACCTCATGCGAAAACCTTCATAAAACACTCTCCGCTGCAGAGGCTTGCCAACACTTTATAGTCTAATACACGGAGAGAGCGAGCTTTAATATTTAATATAACATGAAGTTTTGGAGGTGCATCTGGATCGGGCAGGAAGGCTCGCAGGTTAGGCCAGGGTAAAAGGGGGGTTTTCCGGGACACTTAGAGATAATGGCCGATAATGAGGAATATGATGGAATATGTTGTTTTTATCTTTTGATTTTGACGTTTATTCAATATATTTGAGAGCCATGGACAAGAAATACTGTGAAGGGTTAGATCGATTTAAGTCCAGTTGAATCCTGCCATTTACTCAGTTCACGAGCTTCAACAGCCGTACAGCTGGACATATTTTTGCCTAGTTTGTAATTTTGCTGAAGATGAACAATTCGGTATTTTGCTATAGAACTGTGATATATTTACTGTTTAACTTGTAAAAAACATGCAAGTATCACTAAACGACTTTATATCCGTTAACAGTTTTTATACAATAGTTAATAAATGTTTAATATACTTTTATTAGTGAACATTATATCTAAAATGTTTTTGAAAAATTCACTTTTTTATATTACTGTCAAGATTTTTTTATCCAAGCGATATTTGTATCATAGTTAAAATCACTCATTGGTGTTACTGATGCTTTGTCACATAAAACTAAGGATTATTCAAAGTTTTTTCATTACAAATCTTTCAGAATGGTAAAAATTATTAAAAAATCCGGGCGAAATATCTTTGTTTGGTTTTGATCGTCGAATTTGCGTGGGAAAGTCCACGCACTTGCCACGCGTTTTTGACTCGTCCCGCGATCATCTCATGCATTACTGTAGGGAGCCACCTTAACCAAAGGGATGCATTTCTCATTCTGTCACCACTTTCCATTCCAGCATGGTAGAATGTGGCTATCACACCATGTTGCTTCAGAACAAATGCCATTTCAACTGTGTCTGCCTGGGTTGCACAGTATATTATGCTAGATGTTTCTGGATATTCATCTTCAATGACTTTACATATCTGCTGCTTGGTTTTTGTCTCTTTCTTTTCAACAACTGAGAAAACTAAATTGTCTCTCCTACACAGCATTCTCACAATCTGTGGATTGTTCATAATTATTTATGCAGGGTTGAAGTAATGGAATCCAGAGATTGTTTTTCTTGCTGTAGCAGTAAGTGCAGCAACAGGAACATTATATTTCCTTAATATACCTAATTGTTGGTAAGCCGGTCTAAATTCCCTGCCCATGTGTTGATACAATGTGCTTCATCAATAATGAAAAAGCTCAAACGTTTTAAGGTTTAAGGTAAACTTATCTAGACAACTTTGAAATGTCTCGGTTACGGTAGCTCCAGGGCTTACAAACACAAATTGGTACTGACAGTTGCATTCTTTCAAATTGTGTAAAATGTTTAGTCTTTCACTGTCACTCAACATAGTGTTATAATAACATGTGTTTATGCCATGCTTTTACAACCGTGCAACTTGGTCACACATCAACATTATCAGCGGTGATACTACAATAGCAATTCCAGGAGTCAAAATACATGGGACTTAAAAGGATTTACAATATATAATGTTCTATTCCAAATGACTTTATGTGCATGCCGAATTGTTAGACCAGAATGTATATATAGTTATAATATTCCTTATTGCTTTGCATTTCTCACATCTCATTGTGTTTCAGTACCAATCCAAATAACTTTGCTGCTTCCCGTGGGCTTTTGGCAACAATTTCCATGGCCATGCTGTCACATTCATCCATAAATGTAGTATAAAACTCTTGGTATGTAATTTCTGAATTGATACGGCTATCCATCACATTTAAGCTTGTTCCTCCCTTTTCCGGGCTGACATGGAGCATTTGACTGTTATCACGTCCCATGGGGGGGGGGGGGAGAATTGTAAGCACACATTATCCCAGGATAGGGCATTTGAAATTGATTTTCTATTTGATAAAAATTAAATTTTGGGCTGTATAGAGCCACGTACTGATCACCAGATAATATAAAACAATATTTCCACGCCAGTCCTTAAACCATTTATGATGCAATGTTAGTGCAGTTCAAATGGTTTGGCATGAAGCAACCTTTTCTCGCAGGGGTTTTCATTATTAAGCATTTATACTTTTTTGTCGTCTTATATTTATGTGCAAATATTTATGCATGAATTTTTCATATTGCTCGCAAGAAACACAAGGTATACACACAAGATATAATGGCATATACGATGACTAACAAATAAAATAAATACTTACCGTCTCCAATCGTATTGTGGATTATTGCCTCAGTATTTTAGCCGTCTCTTGACCGTGAAGAGTTTGGAAAAGAAGCTTACAATCCTTGGTATGGCCGTCATCCAGCACCAGTTGACTATGCTTCACTCTAAAATGCTGCGTTAAACCGGTGTCTTCCAAAAATAATTTAATTTCACCCATGTCTTTAAAACACTCCGAACATATTGTCCTGCCGTTCACTTTCGTCTCTTGAAATGGTCTATTTGTGAATGACAAAATAGTCTCAATCGCATGTGCATTTGTATTTGCATTCTCCATTTTATTGAATATTTATGAGCCACACGCGTAGTGCCAGTCTTCTGTTTTTCCCTCGGAAATATGACGCCATTTTGAAACAATATATGGCAGAGGCTTCCGCGGATTTCCTCCTTCCCTTCACTCTGTGCGCGCTCTCCCCACTCCTTCAAAACTTCATGTTATACTAAATATTAAAGCTCGCTCTCTCCGTGTATTAGACTAGAAAGCGTTCGCAAGCCTCTGCGGAAGAGAGTGTTCATAAATGCAATGCCAATTATAATTAGATGGCACTAAACGTTTGCGCAAAGCCTAAAATGTTTCATCTTATTTTATCTAGTTTTCTATATTATATTTATTTTCCTGTACAAAATATCAGGCATAACGTCTATTAAATACCAAACAGTATCAGCAAATATAGCAACAAATTCCTAGTGTTGTTAATTATAGTATCAATTGGTATCTTAATAATATATCAGACTTGTCTCTCTTTTCACACTGTAATATTAAATGGTTACTGAAAATTGCTATGGAGTTGCTATAGAAGTAAGGCTGCGTTTATTAATAGTCAGAGAGAATCAGTTACTCGCATCATTCTTACAATTGTATGTGAGCATTATTGCCCACATAAAATGTTTACATTTGTGGAAGCGGACAATTGTATCGTTTGTAACAATCTAGTAAACCCAGAACTAAAGTCATAACCTGATATGTGCTTTTCGGCTCTGCACCACTAATGCTATTAGACAATATTGTAGTTAGCAGGCTGTACATGTTTTGTTTCTTATATTATCATTGTTGTAGTGTGCATATACCTCCAAACACAGATATTATTACAAATTTGTTTGTTTAACAGCTTTTAGTTATACATTTTATAACTAACTGTTGAATCAGTGAACATCAACATACATTTTACTCAATCAAATCTACATCAGCTATAGAACTCTTAGGAATTATTACTGAAGATGTGAGTTAAGAAAGGATTAAACTAAAAAAAATAGTTTAATAAACACATATTAATAGAGGGAACGACAGGAGAATTTGTAGATTCCATTTGTTAACATTTGGCAATATGGGTGATAAACTTTCTTACATAAGCAAATTGTTTGCATAGTTTCGTTTCTTCAAGACAACGACAGGTAAGCAAAGTTATGAAAATATTCCTATGCAAATATTTAAGTTTATAAATATGCAAAAAGAACTACACAATTCTATTGTGAGAGGCAGAAAATTCTAACTCGATTTAGGGCATTTTTCTGTTATAAGTAAGACGACGCCATTTTGTTTTTAACAACAACCCCGCTGGATAAATTGGAGCCCACGCTTCCAGGAGCAAATTGCATAGCAACCGACCATCATGTTAATGTAGATTACGCCTGAGGTGCATATAGGAATAAGTAAGATATATTTAGATACTTTTTAGATAGTCTAATCAACACCCTCTGCATGTATTGTCTCAATTATAGGCATTTGGGAATGTGCCGCGCCGAGCTTAAAATATATAGTCAATAATTTATGTAGTTCTTTGTTTTTTTTATTATTTCCCGAAGCCGGGACAGCTTAATCCAGACGGGAAAGATTGTAACGAAAGTATGTATAATTGTATGAAAATAGTTAGGTTTGCACCACAAGTCAATAGAGACCTTTAGCATCTCGTCACTTCCACGGCACCGCAAACCTCAAACTGCAGTTTGACGTCAGACGTTTTCCGTCAAGCTTTCGACATTTAGCATGGCGCTTTTTGAAAGATAACTAAAATTCTACTAACACTGCTGTATTTCTTCTCACCATATCATTTCAAAAACTGATAAAAGGTTAATTACGAGACCATTGTTGTTGTTGTGAGAATAGCCGCCATATTGAATTTCATTCATGCTGAGTGTTGGTCAATGTTTGCGATAATTTTAAACCAAAGAGCAATGTTTACAAGAGCAAATTACATATAAGTGAAAGAACAAGCTTTCTTCTGTATTCCAATGATAGGTATACGTGAGATAAAACAATATTCAGGCAAACAAAAGCTGAGGTAAATGACTTACGTGAGAACCTTTTCCTGCCGTCGAAAACGCCAAAAAAATACGTCAAACGCGACGCCAAGGACTGGTCACGTGATTTCTTGAGGTTTGCGGTTCGCGGGAAACGCAATGCTAAAGGTCTCTATTGTAAACATTAGAAACGTCAAATGAAAAGATAATGGACATTCTTTGCTACAAAAGGCAGATGAAGTAAATACCATTTCGAACTTACGCAAAAGTGTCAATTACGTTTCTATTAGGCATGATAGTTTAGATGAATGATACTTTAAACTGTCAAGTCTGAGAAGAAGCATGCGTTGCGGGCAAGTTATGAACAATTTTGAATACTGATCGAATAAGCATTAAACCGACTCGACAAGTGCGACAACGTCTTAAATATACAGATATAGAGAGCAGGTAGGCTACGAGTTATCGACGGCCATTACCACTTGTACATCTCAACGCTGATTAGTTGACTTGGAATCACACCACAACCCCAGATCACGTGTACTAAGACCCCCTGAACCGTACGTAACATAAAAGGGCGAGCCCAGCTGAACTCCGGCAGTGGAGGCCGAGTAACCAAACAGTGAAAGAAAAAGCTAAAAAACAGAACTTACAAGACAAATGAAACGAATGAAAGAAGAAGAGAAAGCTGATACTGAATTGTTTAGAACAATATATAATACGTACTTTTATTATTTTGTATCATTTTGTTAAAGTTTTCGCTACCTTGCATAGAGATAAAAACATTTGATAACAAAAATATATTAAAGTGGTTAAAACCTCGTGACAATATTATATAAAGGCGATCAGCGAATTGCAGAGATCATCTAAATTATAGGCCTTCATTTTTCCAAGGGGGCAGTTCTAAATATAACATGTGTAATTCTAAACCTAAAATAGGCAGTTCTAAATTTTAAATTCTAAAATTCAGTTTTTTTGAGCTTTTGGGAAGCATACCCTGTGCGCGGAACTCAAAGGACAGCCGGTATTTCTCCTGGTTCCCACCAATACCGTCTGCTACGCAAGGTATATGCATATCTATATTATTGCAAAACATTCAATTCGTAATATCCGTAAGTCGAGGATCTATGCTTAAAGATCAACAGCTTTGCAACAACAATTTATACAAAAATCAAAATATTGGATTAGACGCCGATATTTCATATTGCCATGAAGCGCAGACTGTTAAACTATTAAAAATTTAGAAGATCTATTCTTAAATAATCTGCATGTACATTGAACGTTTTCAAAATATTCATTTCATTTCTAAACTGCAGGTGAAACTTTGATTGATAGTTTAAAGTGACATTTGGCTACTCAATTAGATCTTCAAAGAAGAAATTGGAAGAGTTTTGTGTATTTTTAATCAAAATGTTAGCCTTAAATTTTTAATGAACTTAACTGCATGCATAAACGTGCGATGTGTGACTATAATTATATAACGCCCCAACTTTTGCCAGCAAGTGCAGTTTTCCAGTAGACAATCGCGAAGCAACGACTAAACTACTTAGCCTGTCTCGTTCCGTAAAGACAAAATGAAACGTTTACTTAAAACAGCGTTCTTGTCACTAAAATTTCTGTTCCTGATCTTGTTACCACAGGCTGTTAAAATGGAAGAAGAATACTGCAGACACGAGGATGCAGCGAACATTGCAATTCCTTTTCGTTTGTTGTACAAAGGTAAATTTCATATTCGAAATGTTCTTTATCCTTCCAGTAATTCATTCAACTTTTAGAGCGTTAAAAGATTTTTCGAATGTCTTCATATCTTGGCATCACAGTTTCAATTGCCTACTAGAAATACATGCATGCAGAATCCCCTCGCCCATTTGAACCAAACAATTTACTCCCCATGCAAAAGTTATTTTAACATGAAATACTGAGTCGACGAATGTAACCATGCTAACACGCAACATTGTATACTTTTTATATTTTAATTTGTAGATATATTATTTTGATCTTAACTATAAAATTATCAATTGTCCAACTATATAAAGTGGGTATGCTATTATGCACTCTTTTAGCTTTGATTTACTGTAACATTCAACCTTAGACGTTCACAAAACGTATCGAAATTTTCAAAAAAGTTCAACTGCTTTTCGAGGAGTATTTTTATACTTCGCACTTGCTTTTGAAATGAAGTTTTTGATATTTTGAAGTTTTTTAATTTTTCTATTACACATTTGAATCAATACTAAAATACTCTTAAAGATCAATCAATGTTATATTGACCACACAGAATGATCTACACATTTTCAAATTCACAAACTATACTGCATGCTATGTTAAAAAGTCGGTGTGAAAATTTTCTAAACAGAAATCTTTTTGCCTCTCGATAAATAAAAAGTTGAAATTACATTTCGCAAGTTGCGCTACTTCTTTGCCCGACATTTATTTTTCATTGTATAGATGTTTGCCCGTTAATAAAAGATGTATTATTTGAAGAGACGTATGATTTGCGGAGCAGCTGCGCTCAGAAATGTTTGCAAGACCCATTCTGTGCTGGATACAACTTTAAGAAAAAGCACCAAGAAAAGAGGCCAAACTGCCAGTTAACACACACACACTTGATCACGTCATCACGACTTTCATGACTGCTTTGACATAGATGACAAAGGCTGGGTTTTATACCATCCCCTTGGCCAAAGAAAGGTTAGAATTAAGCTGCTATAAATGCGTGTATTCTACAAGCTGAACTAGGCTATCCATAGGCAGAACGTTGCTACTAAGAGAATCCAGCGGTCTGCAAAAATCTCCCTATAATTGTGCGTTCGGCTGTTGTTATTTAATAGAGTTTTGAAATCCAACTTCACATAAGTAGGTTAACCCCCCCATATAGAGAGCAAAGGGATGCCGACAATGACGTCATACCGCCAATGACGTAATGACCGGAAATACCCGCCCACATTAGGAATTAATGATGTACGTTCATGAATTAATTACCCGCCCACATTTGGAATTAATGATGTACGTTCATGAATTAATTACCTGCCCACATGAATTATTAAGTATGCACGTTCAACTACGTGTATCCGGTTTTAATCAAGATGACGTAATGACATGTTTAGTTATATTTAGTGTGCATTACATAATTATACTATATATGCCTAAGCAACGCTTTTATTCATGCCCTGTTAATAAATATATAGTCCCTCAATTCACTGTTCATATTCTGCAGACTGTTCGTTAAATTGTTCATACTTTTCTTCTTCAGAGAGTCATTATGGGCTTTTAGCCTAGCATGTAATGCACGACTTGAAGTAGTGACTTTAAGTGCTTCACAGCCAAGTATTAACCATGCTAATGTTTGTTGTTTTTTCGATGACGATAGGCGAATACTTTGTTCGCTCGAGACCACGCTTGCTTATTCTGAGTTGAGATTTTATTTGGCCAAGTGTAAACAGGTCTTTTTATTGCCGATCATTGGGTAAACGTTTATCCATGCTGTCTTGAAGCTATATGTATGTCATGTATCTATGCTAGGAAGACTTCTGATCTTACTCACACTAATGTGAACACAGCACTAAGGCTATATACGCACAGGCTGTTGCTCGCGAAGTTGAAAATTGATACCCTCACATGAAATACTTTGATAATCACGCATTGATCAAGCCAATAGTGATTTCCCACTGACTAAGTTTTATTACTAGCTTACTAGCTTAGCTGTGAGATACAAAGGATTTGAATAATTTTTGACAGCTAATTGGAATATAAAATAATGATTTCCGACTTAGCAGCATGAGTCTAAGTAAACATTTCCGTAACGTGCATCTATTACGGTAGATTTAGTTACGAGTGCGTGGGTGAGTCTGCACGTGCATTGTTGTAGGTGGATGCTTACCTATGCGAACTCATTGTTAGCGGCGTGTAACGTGCGCTTTTCGCGATAGAATTAGTTATGAGTTAATGAGTGTGTGTGTGTGGGCGAGTCTGAACGTGCGCTATCCGGGGTGCCTGTCAAGGTTAAATGCTTACCTAATGCAAGCTTTACTTTACTACGCATGTCTGGTGAAGCCTATAAAAAGAGCGGCTTTTGCAGTTTCAATCATATTGCATTTCGAGCTGTAGTACTGTTAAGTGAGCAAGATTATCTTCAAAACGATATGGATAGCCGAATTGAAAACTGTGAAACGCTGGCCCAACTTGCAGAGTTGGAGGAACAACTGGCAGCTAATATGACGTTACAAGAGTATGAGCAGATATTTGAAAGACGTATGGAACTCATCCAGCGAGTCCTTGATTGGGGGAGGGAGAACAGAGATATGGGTTTGGATGTATCCCTTTGTGACAACTGGTCTCCGACGGAACGACAGCGTTTTGTGGACATTTGGAATGAGAACGAACCATTACTGTCAATGCCTCTTGGTAGTGATACCGTACTTGAGAACATGACGACGAACTGGACAGCTGAGCAGAGAGCGCTGTTCGAACAAGACTGGAATGACGATAGTGGTCTTCTGCAGACGGGTAGAGGAGAGAAGAGAGCCCACGAGGAGGTGGATAACGACGCTGGTACTAGTGATGAGGTTAGGGATAACAACTTTTTTACAGTTACAAATATAAAGCAAGTGAAGGTAAAAAAGTTTAAAACTGTTGGTACTGACTATGCCGTTCAGTTCGCGAATACGTTTGCCAATTTGGAGTTATCGGAATACCATACGCGCCTTCACGAAATCTTTCAAAGCTTGCTTGAGACTGTGACCGAAGGTGTTCCACTGCACGATCAAGTCCGCTTTGTTTTGCGTTCACCTCAACTTGAAACCCCCATTTCATTACCATTTATGCCCCGGGGGAGACTGACAACTGAACGAGTTTTAGCCGAGTTCGAGCGTGTAATACAGTCTAATCGTGAGTTTCGTTTAAATCATTCTGTTAAGGTTAATTTGGTTCATGTCGAAATGCCCACTGGCGGGACAGGCACAAAACGTAGTGAGATTAATTTGGAAAAACATTTAATTAACAAAAGATCAATTATTCGCATTAAAAACACAGACGATACATGTTTAGCTAGGGCGTTAGTCGTTGCAATCGCAAAAATTGAAAACGATAGCCAATATATTTCTATAAAGGACTCCCGTTGGCCAATACAAAAACGTTTAGCTTATGAACTACACGAGCGTTGTGGGGTGCCAGTTGCACGCTGTGGTTTAGATGAAGTGAAACAATTCCAAACACATTTGACTGAGTACCAAATTAACATTGTTTCGAAAGAATACCAAAACTCAATAATTTATTCCGGTCCTGAGAAAGAGAAAAATATTTATTTATATTTGCACGATAACCATTACGATGTTATAACCAGTATGCCGGCATTTTTTGCTCGAAAAAAGTATTGCCATACGTGCAAGAAAGGGTATGATAAAATGATTGATCATTTATGCCCTGACTTTTGTAAATTGTGTCGTTTTCCAAATTGTCCAATTGTTTCGTGGATTGGCTGTGCGGATTGTAAACGTAATTTTAAAAGTGAGGCTTGTTCAGTAGGCATAAGGAAACCATTGGAAACGTTAAGTCAATTTGTGAGTTATTAGTTAAGTGTTCAAAGTGCCATAAGTCTGTAAAACGGAATAGGATGAGGCCTGAATTGCATAACTGCGGACTTGTTCGCTGCTCGACATGTGATAAATACGTCCACGCCGAGAACCATCAATGTTACATGCAACCCGTGAAGGAAAAGCATACGGTCGATAACGAAGACTTGTCCGATAATGAAGCCAATGACGACACATCTCAAAGCGGGTACAACCAGCTATTATTTTTCGATTTTGAGTGTCGCCAGGAGAACGGTAACCATGAACCCAATTTGTGCGTTGTGCAAAACGAAGCCGGTGACGAGTGGGTGTTCGAAGGAGACAATACGCGAAACGAGTTTTGCGAGTGGTTATTCACAGAGGAACGCAGAGGATGTATCGTCTTGGCTCATAATTTTCAAGGCTATGACAGTTATTTTATTCTTCAATATTTACACGAGAACGGTGTTATCCCCGAAGTCATCATGCGCGGTGCGAAGGTTCTCACATTATCAGTGCCAATGTTCAACATTAAATTCATCGATTCATTAAGCTTCGTACCTATGAGACTCGCTGACTTTCCCAAAACATTTGGACTGGACGAACTTGCCAAAGGTTATTTCCCTCATCTGTTTAACAAAAAGGAGAACGAGTACTATGTTGGACCCCTACCTCCAAGTCCATTTTACCATCCTGATGGAATGAATCCTGAGGAGAAAGAAGAAGTTCTTGGAATGGCATAGCGAGTTGAAACAGAACGAATACGTGTTCGATTTCCAACAAGAAATTTTATCTTACTGTCGATCTGATGTCGATATCCTTCGTCGCTGCTGTCTGGAATTTCGCGAACTGTTTCGTGACGTTACAGATATCGACCCTTTTGAGAAATGTCTCACTATTGCATCGGCCTGCAATCTTGTATTCCGAACCAATTTCCTCCAAGAAGATACCATTGCCATCATTCCCCCGCTCGGTTATCGTCCCAAAGACAAGCAATCCCTCTTGGCTTTAAAATGGCTCTCGCATAAGGCTGAAAAGGAAGACCTCTACATTCAGCATGCTCGTAATGCAGGAGAAAAACGTGTCGATAGGTATTTACTCGATGGTTATCATGAAGAAACCAACACAGTCTATGAGATTAATGGTTGTTTTTGGCACGGTAAGCACCCATTTCTTAAATAGACGTCCCAGATAGAAGCAAAACAAATATTAATGTTTATTTTTTATAGGGTGTATGAAATGTTATGCTCGGGACACCGTGAATACCGTGAATGGTAAAACCATGCAAGAACTCCAACAAAGCACTGTTGAAAAGACCCTGTACCTTGAAGATCATGGTTATCATGTTGTTGAGATCTGGGAATGCGATATAAAGCGAGAACTGGAACAAGACGAAGACATGAAACGGTACTTTGATACTTACGATCTGGTCGATCCTTTGGAACCTCGTGATGCATTCTTTGGTGGACGAACCAACGCTGCCAAACTGTTCCACAAATGTGAGGAGGACGAGAAAATAAGGTACGTTGATAGCGCAGCATAAATTTTAGATGCAAATTTCAGATTATGACGTCAAAAATTTTAGATTATGACGTCATGGATTTTAGATTATGACGTCATTTTTCCTTACAGATACGTAGATTTCACAAGCCTTTATCCATATTGTAATAAGATGACGCGGACAGTTGTCGGTCACGCCCATATCATCACTGAAAATTTCGATGACATCTCCACGTACTTTGGGTTGATCAAATGTACGGTACTCCCGCCTCGAGGTCTGTTTCACCCTGTCCTTCCATATCGTACGCAAGGTAAACTCATGTTCCCACTTTGCAAAACCTGTGCAGATACGTGCAACCAAAATACCTGTACCCATTCCGATAACGAAAGAGCCATTCAAGGAACGTGGTGCCACGTAGAGTTGGGGAAAGCCCTAGAGAAAGGCTATCAAATCCTGCAACTCCATGAGGTTTGGCATTTCCCTGAACAGTCCGTCGAACTGTTCAAGGACTACGTCAATACGTTTCTTAAGATCAAACAAGAGGCTAGCGGATACCCAAAGGATTGTGTGACGGAGGAGCAAAAACAGCGGTATGTGGATGACTATCTACGAGTTGAGGGGATTCAACTGGATCGCAGCAAGATCGCGTATAATCCTGGGTTGCGTGCACTGGCTAAGCTGATGCTGAACTCATTTTGGGGTATGTATTCTAAACCCATAGTGCCCCCTGTAACAATTTTCTAGGTACGATATGATCAGATACTTACGGTTGTTTTCCCCCCCTAGGTAAATTTGCACAACGCCCTAATATGACCAAAACGGAGCTGATCAGTGATGTGCAAACGTTTCTCGACTACCTGACCTCGGATGAAATCAATGTTCTCGATGCGAATTTCGTAAGTGACGAAGTGATCGAGATCCATTATGAAAACAATGAGAACTTCATTGCGCCTAACTCAAAGACAAACGTGGTCATCGCCGCCTTCACCACCGCCTACGCACGTCTTAAACTGTACGATGTGTTGGATCAGTTGCAAGAGAGAGTGCTATATTATGACACTGATTCGATCATCTTTGTGAGCAAGCCCGATGATCCAGAGCCTCCGATAGGTCCTTATCTGGGCGAATTAACGGATGAATTGAAAGGGGATCACATCACTACATTCATTTCAGGAGGTCCTAAGAATTATTGCTACGAAACGAATTCCGGCAAGGTGGAGACCAAAATACGTGGGATTACCCTGAACTGTTCCGCTTTAACGAGAGTTAACATTGACGTAATTCGCGCACTAGTTTTTCTCCATGCAAAATGCAATGTGAGCGGATGTGTTTCAGTAGATATTCCATTTAGAATAACACGCGATACAAAAACTAAAGATATTTTAACTAAGCGAATGAAGAAGGACTATCGGATAGTTTATAATAAACGAGTAATTATAGATGACTATAAAACACTTCCATATGGATATTGGTGTATATATATATATATATATATAAACATGTACATAGTCAATTTTAATATAAATAAAGAACAGCAGACATCAATTATTGTCTTATCATTGGTTTTACTTCTCTCAAATTACACACAGAATAAAAAAACCCACATCACATAATTGCAAACACATTAGTAAGTTACAGGAACTTAAGAGTTTCTTGCTTTAGCAACTGTTTCTTCTCCTCAAAAAATATTGTTTTCCAATCATCACACGTATACTTTAGTAACTCAAGAGCGTTTACACTCGGTTTAATGTCGTTCAAGCGTTCCACAAAGACTTTTATAACTCTTGTTTCAGAAATCTCTGAATATGCTTGGTCAAAATACACGAATAGTTGTTCGTAACCATCCATATAAAGGCACTGGTGTTGCCTTTGAGAAAGGTGGACAATACTACATCCAAGACAACTCTGAACAACAAGACGAGATATTACTGACGCGATCTCTTCAGCGTAGCACTTTAGAAGTTTATCTTCAATAAGTTGCTGACGTTGATAAAGAAACATTTCTTTATTGTCAATATCAAAAGCATCAGGCTTGCTTTGTGGTCCATGTTTGTAAGGAGACATTTAAAAAAATAAAAAAGGTAGATTGAGTATGTCTTTACACGATGAGTGTCAGAGACTGTTTAACAGTTTCTCGTAAGTTGAGGACGTTTCATACGATCCGATTAGGTGCTATGACAAAACACTCCCACCCTTTTCGTATTATCAAAAACCATAGGTTCAAGTCTGGTGTCTTCAGACTAAAGTAGAAGTCATTGTATACACATCTAGCTATACAAAACATGGGTAACTCTCCCAACAAGGCGCAACATCCAAAGATGAATAAGAATCATAACCGACAGAAAATGTTTAGAATAGGTATAAGTTTTGGTCGAAATGATCTTAATCTGGAGGGACATTTGCAGATGGGATACAATAGTAGAACTATCAAAAACTACGAGCCTAATGAAAATGACAGGGAGACTAGTTGTGTTCAAAGTGAGAGAGAGACTACTAATATTCGAAGTGAAGGAGAAGTTAACAGTACTCAAAACACCGAAGACCAAGAATAAAACAGTTTATAATTTGAGATGTTCTTTCATTCTATGTGTGATAGTTGAGCATGGACGATTACTTGTCTAGTGTTTATTACAATGCACAACGGTCTGGAGGTTTTGGAGGGGTGAGTCGTTTGTATGATGACGTAAAAAAGGAGGGGAAATTTAAAGTAAGTCGTAAACAAATCAAAGAATGGCTGATGTTACAGGATACGTACACTTTACATAAACCTGCACGAAAATTTTTTAAAAGAAACCGCGTGATCGTGGGTGGCATCGACCAGCAATGGCAAATGGATTTAGCGGACATGCAGTCCATGCAGAAGTTTAACGATGGCTATAGATATCTTCTAGTATGTATTGACGTATTTTCAAAGTACGCATGGGTAGTTCCCTTGAAAAATAAAACCGGTCTTTCTCTGGTTGAAGCTTTCAAAGTCATTTTGTCCTCTGGATGCAAGCCTGAGAAGATCATGACAGATCAAGGAACTGAGTTTTTCAACAAACATTTTCAAACACTTATGAAAGAGGAGGACATGGAATTGTACAACACGTATAATGAGACGAAGGCCTCTATCGTAGAACGTCTAATTCGTACTCTGAAGACAAAGATGTGGCGATACTTCACAGCGAATAAAACAATGAGATACATTGACATGTTGCCTGATTTAGTGTATTCTTACAATCATAGTGTTCATCGTAGTATTAAAGAAAAACCAGCAGATGTTACTGCTGAAAACGAAAAGAAAGTGTGGCACACTTTGTATGGTGATCATAGTGCAATAAGCAAGAAAAAGTATAAATTTAAGATTGGTGATCAAGTTAGAATTAGTAAAATAAAACGTAAATTTGAAAAAGGCTACTTGCTAAATTTCTCAAAAGAAATTTTACCGTAAGCAAACAAGTGCCTCGTGATCCTCCCGTGTATAAGTTGAAAGATTATGATGGCGAAGAATTGAAAGGAACATTTTACGATAAAGAGTTGCAAAAGGTTATCAAGCAAGATGACGTCTACGAAGTTGAAAAAGTTATGAAGAAACGTGGTAGAGGCAACAATGTACACTATCTTGTAAAATGGCTAGGGTACCCGAACAAGTTTAATTCGTGGGTACCCGCTTCTCAAATAAATAAGATTTAAACCAGCGTCTGTGTTGTGTGTCTTTTATTCCTACTTTAGTAGTGACAATGAGTGGAACACATTTTTATCTTACGCTTCCTAGCAATGCATCCCTGGATGTCTTTCCCAATAACAAAACGACTAGTTATCGTGTAAAATTACCACAAACCATTGATTTGAATGGCGATTGGGAAGTTGGTTTGTATTCCATCTCTTACCCTAACTCGTGGTATACTTTAGCAAGGGGAGTCGGCAGTCATATTTATCACAAGGACAGAAGCGGATATTTTTTGACGACAGAAATTGATTACGGTTACTACGAAACCATGCAAGATCTTATCAAAGCCATCAATAAAGCATTGGCAAAAGATGTTAAGGACAACATTAAGTTAACGTATAATGCTCGTACCGGCAAAGTGACAGTTCAATTGAAAACTTCATACGAACTAGCCTTATATAAAAAGATGTCGATTATCTTGGGGTTTGGAGGAGACGTAAAAATACTCAAAAAGACGACCGAAAGTCCTTACGTGGCAGACTTGTTTAGGATGACGACCATCTACGTTTATTGTGATATTGTTCAACCGCAGATCGTCGGAGATACGAGCGCCCAATTACTCAGAAGCATCCCCGTTGAGGGAAAGTCTGGTGATATCGTTACTAAAACTTTCTCAAACATACAATACGTACCTGTCCAAACCAAATCATTCGAAGACATGGAAATTCTTTTAAGGAACGACACAGGCGATCCTGTGCCATTTGAACACGGGAAGGTGGTGACAACACTGCACTTCAGACAGCATACTTATTTTACCTAAAGATGAATAATCCATACGTACGTTACTATCTTGATCAACAGCAAGGACGTGGAATGCCTGTTTTCAAAGGCAGTCCATGGCAGGTGAGTCATGGACAAATGGGCTATGGACTCGGTGGTCTGTTTCGTAGCGTTGCAAGAGCGGTCATGCCAATAGTAAAAAGTGGAGCAAAAGCTATTGGTAAAATTGCTTTGAATGCTGGAGCTAATGTGCTAGGAGACGTTGCTTCTGGAAGAAATCTAAAAGAAGCAATGAAAACCAGAGGGAGAGAAGCTGTAAACGTCGCAAAGGGAAAAGCCGTTAATCGACTTCAAACTTATGCTCAAACAGGAAGTGGGAAACGTGGTTCAAAATAGCCAGCGAAGAAAACAGCTAAAAAGAGAAAGGCACCCGCGTCTTCCACCAGAAGCAAGCAGACCAAGAAGCGGAAAACAGCTCCTGAAAGCGAAGACATATTCGGATAAACATGTATCTCGTACATTCCAAATCGCAAGAATGCACAAAAAGTGAACTCGATCTGTTCTCAGTTCCCCCAACACAAGTCAGTTTGGAAAAAGGACATTGGATAGATCATCAACCTGTCTCCAGTGTATCAGACGGTGGTCCAATCACGTTCCTGTCTCCTGGAACTGAAGATTATGTCGATTTATCTAAAACGATTCTTGTGGTGAGAGCAAAAGTGACTAAAGCTGATGGTGCAAATCTTGGTGCAGACGAGAAGGTCGGAGTTGTGAACAATTTTCTGCATAGTCTGTTCAAACAAGTCGACGTGTTTCTGAAAGAAAAGCAAGTGACACAAGCCACTGGAACTTACGCGTACCGAGCATATCTGGAAACCCTCCTCAATTATAATCCGTCAGCGAAGAGATCCCAATTTACAATGGCACTCCACTATAAGGACACTGGAGGGAAAATGGACGTTGCCGATCCTACTTTGGCAGACGCCAACGCCAACCATGGTCTCAATGCCTTGATGGTCTCAATGGTATGAATTCAGCAAGACAAGTGGAACTATTGAAATGACTGGACCAATATTCAGCGACGTATTTTTCACCGAACGTCTCCTGCTAAGTTTTGTCGATCTGAAAGTTATTCTGAATCGCAGTAGCAAAAGTTTTGTCTGATGGCCTCTGAGGACGATGTTGATTACAGAGTAAAGCTAATCGATGCCTATCTCAAGATACGCAAGGTTAAAGTTAGCCCAAGCATTTCCGTGGCTCATGAAATCGCATTGAAAAAAGGACCGGCTATCTATCCTATTCGTCGCGTGGAGTGTAAGAGTTTCATTGTTCCCGCAGGCAATCCCTCCCTGAGGAAAGATAACATATTTAATGGACTGGTACCGAAATCGTTTGTCTTTGGATTGGTCGATAGTGCAGCGTTTAATGGCGCATACAAGAAGAATCCGTACAACTTTCAACATTTTAACATGTCATCCATTGGAATAACCGTGAATGGAGAAGATATGCCATTTAAACCGATGCAGCTTTCCTTTGGTGCAAACCCCAGATTTGTTGAAGCATTCAGTACACTGTTTTCTGGTACGCAGTTTACGCTTTCGATCTGACCCCCGATATGTGTGGATCCTCATCTCATTTTAATACTGTTCAAAGAGGAAATCTAGCAGTTGACATCAAGTTCTCTGTCGCACCGGCAGCAGCTGTGAGTCTCGTCTGTTACGGGGAATTTGAAAACCTGATTCAAATTGATGCTGAGAGAAACGTCATTTACGATTATTCTGGTTAGATGAACACCACGCAGATAACTCACGTATTGGAACAAGATCCTATAACAAGCAAAAAGTTTTGCGGCGTGTTTCCTAGTGATAAATTACCTCAAACGATCGACAAATATCCATGTGGATTTGTCGCAAACACCGATCCTAGCAGTAAACCTGGAACGCATTGGGTGGCCTTTTACTTTCCATCAGAAGAGAAAGGAGAATTCTTCGACAGTTATGGACAACCACCAGATTACTACAGGAACTCGTTTCGAGACTTTCTAGAGTCTCATGAATGGGAATTTAACACTCGTAAACTGCAAAGTGTTTGGTCAGATGTGTGTGGCCAGTATTGCATATTTTACCTTAGCCATAGAGCACGAGGACAAAGCATGAATAAAATCGTACAGTTATTCAATAACGATACTATGTTAAATGACGCGAAAGTGTCTCAGTTTGTCAAAAATCATTTTAAAGTAATATCAAAGAAGTTAAATGCTAACCTTAACCAGTTTAGTAAAAAGATGATTGAAAAATAGTGTATTGTTGGTTTTAATAAATGTTGTAAAATTCAATATCGTTTGTGTTTTGTACCGCCCCCCACTAATAACAAAAGATCGGTCGTTGAAAAAAACTATTTATTTAATAACTCGCTTAAAATAACTACATGTTGTTTATTTAATAATTAAGCCAACGTCTTTGAGTTTGTTTCACTTTGCTTGTCTCTCCACGTCTTCTTGGAGGAGTTGGTAAATATTGGGACGGACTTGCACGCTGGGGGCTGCTGTAAAGAACTTCTTCCTCTCCTGACGAACTATCAGCTTGAGCTTGTCTCCATCTTTCCTCGTTCCTTACAAGATCTGTAGGCATATTAATTTTTGATAAAACACGAAAAAATTCCTTCGAGCCCTTAGGATTAAAATTTTTTCTTCCTCTCACGGCATCGC
This sequence comes from Trachythela sp. YZ-2020, assembly GCA_016169945.1. NCBI lineage: Eukaryota > Metazoa > Cnidaria > Anthozoa > Malacalcyonacea > Clavulariidae > Trachythela > Trachythela sp. YZ-2020. Next base: position 740,098 of record JADLSH010000025.1, on the reverse strand, counting down.
TAATCAGATCTGATATATTTGAACGTGGAATTTTCACACCGTCCAGGTTGACTTGTCCAGATTCGTCCCAAGAAATAACGTCAGGTCTCGCGTTTAGTCGGTTTAAAAGTGCAGCCGCCCTTGGACGCATCGTTTTTGGTATATGTTCTACAATAACCGTGTCAGATAACTGCGCTCTTTCTTTGTGTGTAGGCTCTTTTTCGGCATTAGGTGCTATCCGAACCGTTGGTATTTGATTGTCCTTTTGACGCCTTAAGTTTAGGTAATGTTCCATGTTCGCATAGTATAGCTTTTGCTTTTCAGCATCATCCATATCCGTACGTTGAAGGATACTTGACATCTCCGTATCTTTATGTATCATGTTGGCCATAATCGGTGAAGTCTCAAGTTTTTGTCTTTGCTCGTATCTATTCATAACTTCTTCGGGAACCAGGATCATGCGTTTTGCATGTTTCATTTTGTCAGCAAACTACTGAGCACGCTTAGCACGGGCGGGAGTAAGGCAGATAGTAGGTTCCCTCCTTTCTGATTAAGGTGTTGCTTTTTCTGTTTTCGTGACAATTTCTTATTTGCCAAGGTACGGAGATGTGTCTTGTAGCGCACCAAACGTCGCTTTTGATGAGGTGTTAGTGGGATAACGCCTTTTAGTACATTGAACGAACACTCGCAGATAGACGTTATCAAATCCGCTGGCCCATGCTCAATAAGCAGCTTTCGTACTTTTGGTCGACATGTAGCCAAAATTTGGAGATATGGAAGGTTATCCTTCATTCGCTTAGACATAGTGTAAATGATAACTTGAAGCGGTGTCACAGTCTTTAAGTACGTTTTACATACACGATTTGTCTCTCCTCAGGTAAAATGTTTGTTCTCAAGCGCATGTTCTCAGGTGTAAGTTGATGACAATCGATTAAGAGGTAACCGTAAGGCTTACTTGTCGCATCTCGAAATGAGTCAAGCAAGTAATTAACATGATGTGGAAACATTTGTTTGGCTAGTGTAGAAATACCAAGTGAATCTCTTGGGTTTCTAAACACTATCATATAATGCGAATTCAGACTGATAGTGCGTGATAGTTTACCAGGCGGAAATAAATTTTGAGTTAGGAAAAAAACTGAGATCCCACGATGATGCGAGCCACGGGTGAAAAAGTCCGAGACGCGTGTATCATTTGAACATTGGGACATTAAATCATCCAGAATTACTAGCGAGTTATCGTGTCCATCCACCAGAGCATACAAGTCATTAGGAAAACCCTCTACGAACTCGATATTTGGTAGTCTCTGGGACAGGGCATCAAATTCTTTTTGATGTTCCCCGTAACAGTACAATATCTTTGTTGGAATAGGATGAAATAGCTGCTCCAGATTATCCGGTATGGAACGAACAAGGTGTGATTTCCCGCTTTGAGATTGACCACAAATGTAATAGTTCGCAGGAGTTCGAAATCTCACATCCATCATATGTAAAGGTAAAATAACTTGTGAGCGAGGTAGCATATGTTACCTCACTTTATAGATTAGCGATTTAGTCCTAACAAACATTTTACTAGCAAGAAGACTCTACAAATAGCGCTTTCCTTAATCTTAAACTCAGAAAAATCCAGGTTATTAAAGGCCACAGCAACTAAACGAACAGCTTCGCGTATAACCTCCTCAGGACATCGATCTCTCAACATATATATCGTGGTTAAAAAGGCGATACCACGACCAAAGTTTTTAACGTTTATCTCGTAAAATAGCATTGATAAATTACGCGGTGTTGGAGTAATATTTATATTCTGAAACATAGGCGCGTGCCGCTCGAGGATGCTTTTAATGTAGAACGACAATGTTTTCATGTCAATGTCCACATTGTTTTTTCGAAGTTCATCTAAAATCACTTCCATCGTGTTGTTGTTCTAACGCTATACTGGCAATAAATAAAACTAAAGGATAACGCGCACACATTTTATTAAGTATAATAAACAAGATTACAATGGTTTATACATGTAAGCTCTAATTAATGCTCATGTTCTTAAAGCTGTCTGTTAATTCGTTCACAGTTTTTGACATCAAATATTCTTGACCGGCTTTACGCCTATCTGTTTCATGACTTCGAAACTCCTCTCCCGTCTTCTTCACAAAATAATTATACGATGGAGGCATGCTAAAGTTCACAGTACAAAACGACTCCAACGGGTCTTCGTCTTCAGTGGGCGCCCACTCGAAGTAACCACAGGAATCATCCTTCTTGTTCGGACAGCAAAAGAACATACAATCTTTATTGACTCCTTCCTTCTTCACTTTTTTCATGCAACATGGAAACCCATGACGACAGGTTGGCTTCATCGCTCCAGTTGCTTCGTCTCCCCACATCCAGAACGAACAAGGACTCACTCGTTCCGAACAAACGAAGAAGGGTCTTCCATAACTCTCTTTCATTTGGTCTTTCACAACACGCATTCTCGCTGGTTTATCATGACCATGGCAATTGGGCTGTAGCTCATCAGTAGATCTCCAGGCAGCTATAGCTTTTTCAAATTGATAACTGTCATCTCCAGAACAAAAATAATTGCAACTAGGGTTTTGTCCACAAAACCAAAAGGTTCCCTTGGCAGTCGTTGAATAAGCGGCTGGTTTTCCGTGTAAGCACTCCATCGTACAGTTTTGCTGGCGTAAACTGAAGTAATGAAAATTGGCGCATGATCTCGCCCTTATATGTTGTTAAAGTATGAACACTTCCGGTGACGTCAATAGTCTTGCCCAAGCTTGTTCAAATATATTAAATAGTTATTTCAAAGTCTGTCCTCTCTCCAGTATGAAAGATAATTCAAAATTGACTCGAATTCACTATCCATAGTGTTTTCACGAAGATCCATCAGCGAATAGACAAACGTGGAATCAGGACTTTTCTCTAGACTTTCGAAGTGGTCACGAACATCTTTATGGTACTGTAACTTCATCACTCTAATAGCCTCAACGAACTCTCTCCAAACCATACGTTTATTTATTACTCGATCTATGGCCTCCAAGCCATACGATTGCCATCTCTCCTGTTCAGATAACATAAGACAGTCATGCTGACGTTGACTTGGGTGATCGTACTCACAACCACAGCATCTTTCCTTACTTAGCTTACAAACTTCGCATGCAACAGCCTCTGCATATATAGCCTCTAACAAACTAAAAAGCCTTTTATAATCAAAGGACGAAACTTCGTCTGCATGAACACTGTTAGCCCAGTTCGACTGCTCGAAATTTTGTGAGAAACTCATTTCAAACTTAGTTAGTAATGATCACTGAATAAAAGCGTTTTTTATAGGCATGTCATTACGTCATCTTGATTAAAACCGGATACACGTAGTTGAACGTGCATACTTAATAATTCATGTGGGCAGGTAATTAATTCATGAACGTACATCATTAATTCCAAATGTGGGCGGGTAATTAATTCATGAACGTACATCATTAATTCCGAATGTGGGCGGGTAATTAATTCATGAACGTACATCATTAATTCCGAATGTGGGCGGGTATTTCCGGTCATTACGTCATTGGCGGTATGACGTCATTGTCGGCATCTCTTTGCTCTCTATATGGGGGGGTTAACCTACTCACATAGTAAAACTATAATGGGCACAAAACACATTGACAATGTCTAAGTGGCTTGTATACAACCATTCAAATTTCATCAAGTTCACATGACATTCTCCACCGGAATCCTTTGCATTTATCGGACCACATGTTATAGTAACTTAATTTGTAATATTATGCTGTAGGTTAATTGTTTAAATTTAAAGACTTTAACTTTTTCCGAGTGCTTAACTCGAACATATTTACTTTTATAGGTGCCATGCAGTAAAATGAAGCATTGTAAAAATGGGGGAAAGACGATTATTGATCTTCGCAATGGACCTGGTTCCGATCCTTACAGATGTAAATGCCCAAAAGGAAGCAAAGGAGTTCTTTGTGAAATTGGTGAGTTACTACTATCAAAATTGCCTTAATTTAACTAAATGCAACAAAACTTATCTTAACGCATGCCAATCGAGAATCCGTCCGAGTCAGGGAAATCATGTGAGGCAACAAAATGTTATATGGGACGTCACAATGTTTGTTGTAAGTTGCAGCAAATGTGTCCTTAAGACTAAGTAATTCATCTGATTTTTGTTTAGCCATAGATTTGTGATATTTTTTGATTATCATGATCCATGAAAACACTTGCATAGATTGCAAAGCCAAGTTGAACGATATATTTATAGCACATAACGTACAATATACATATGCAACGCAGCATTTGTATAATAGAGGGAAATCATGTGAGGCGACAAAATGTTATATGGGATGTCACAATGTTTGTAATATCTTAAAAAAAACTAATTTTTTTTATATATTTTGAAGATCATTACGCCGAGTCTTATAACAAAAATTTAGTTCGGTACAAATATTCCTGCTTGAGTTATAGAATTTTTAATATGTTGCTGACGTCAGCAGATATTAGGAAAATGTCCGTTAATAACTCTTTATCGTTGAATCCCATGCTCGTAAGTTACTGATATGACCTACGATTTTGCAGTTTCCGTATCTTCGGTCAGTGCATGCTATGTAGATGATAATACTACCGTTCGATTCAGCGTTTTACGATCTCTTTAGAGAAGTAAATTGTGTTTGTTTACAGCGCTATGCGGCCGACTTAGCCCCTTTTAAACACTATGAATTTTGTTTTGTTTACAAATTAACAAAATATATACTAATTAATTATATTCATTTCGCTTTCCTACCTTTGGTTTGCACGCTACCACACTTGCACGGTTCGCAAATACAACCATTGGATAGCTATTGAAAATACCTTTACAATCAATCCATTTTGCTTACATTACGAAATAATCTAGCCCTTTTATTGCAATTCTCGTGAAAATGCTTTATTTGTTGCGACGCCGGTACTGTCGGCGCACGCTCGGACAACTTCGGAAGCTAAATTTCCGGGATCCTTGCACCTTATCGGCTCGTGTTGTCATTGCCTAGATGGGGATTTTCATTGGTTTATAGCAAGCAAACCTGACCTTATATGGATTTTCGTAATTATATCGCGTGCGGGAATTAATTTCAAGATTTCGGTCATTTGTATGCGAATTTCAAAAAAATTAAAAAAATAGTTCTACTTCTTCAAAGGCAATGAACCTTGCCAACAATATTCCTTTTCTCATGAGCTACAATTTTTGTGGAATATTGCTCAGCAAATTCTAAATCCTGTTCTGGCAATTCAGGTTTATATCAACAATTTTTGTACAATTTGAAGATAATTTATGAAGATGTCTGCAAATTAATTTGGATATTTTTTATGAACCGAGACAAACCAAATATAATTTTAAAGAGGAAGTCATAAGCTATCGAATGACGCTTGTCCTGTTGCCAGAGAAAATCACGTCTAGAGACATTTACATTTGAATGAACTAATCGTAAATACAGCGCCTTAAAGCTATTTTGTATAACGTATTTTGATGCATAAAGTTTGGTTATGCATGATAGAAGTTCTGTCTCACCTTTGTAAGTTCGATTTGAATATTCTATTTCAAATACAATTATATCTGATATCTGGACGTTTGCACTTTGGCCGCCGTGTTTCTGGTCAAAAACTATTGTTTATCTGACCACAAACATGACGGCCAAAATTGTGAAGCCCATATTTGAAAGAGTTTCGGCCATTATTGCAATTTGTAACGGATTAATTCACATTTTTGAAGCCAAAAAAATCTTTCAGTTTCGTTTTGGGTAAAATTGGTTATTCGACAAACATAACATTTTCGTAGATAATAATATACAAAATGTGTTAAAGTATCAGCGCCATATTTTGAATTTTAAAAGTTTGATATTTGACATGAAAGCACTCTATTGTATGCGACTACTAAAAATCAATGAAAATCGTAAACATTCTTAAGATCTTCTTAATGCTTCTGTTATTATATTGATTAGTTTTGGCATTTTCGAACTCAGTGATATTGTCTGGAGAACCAACCTTTCGGCAAAACCTAATTTCGTGGGTTGAAACAAGCAGAAATTGGATTGTCTGTTGGCGTGCATCTAGAGACGGATGGGCAGCCAGTACTTTCCATACCAAATGTGATAACAAGAAGCCAACTGTGACCATCATTAAAGTTCGTCAATATATCTTTGGAGGCTACGCTACAGCATCATGGGATGGTGAGATTAACAATACTATTTCTTACCAAGTTTCCAGCTCACCTTTTCATTTTTCAATAAGGGAATACCGAAGTCATTTCCAATAATTAGCTAGAGGTACAGGGATTATTGCAGATGCATTGTATAAATTTCTATAAAATAGAGAGTTAAGGTGCGGAAATAATTGTTTCATAATATGTAACTGGTGCAGGGATGAAATTTATTAATAAACGTTTAGTGTTTTTGATGCGGCGCTTATTTGATTGCTTAAACGAGTAAATACGGTATATTTAACGAAATCACTTTAAGCAGTACCTGATTTATTCTCTCAGAGCGTTAAATATCCAGATCCTTAAATATATAGTTTTAATATCTGTCAGATATCTGGGTTCAAAGCAATGTTTTGGCTTGGAAAATCGAAAGGGATCTCTGGCTCACACCCCTCTTCACGACGCACTCAAAGGCTATCGCCATATATGAAATGTTTTACTTGACGTAATCACTATGTTTTCCTTCATTTTAAATGTGCCATTAAAATTTAGATCATTACTGTAATAGTTTGGAAAGAAGAGTGAAAGGAAACGATAATATTTTGGGAAATTTATTTTGGGTTAAGAATTTTTGAAAGAATGAAAAATGGAAACTTTTTTCAAGAAGAGGAAGCACAGTAGCCATGGCAACATGATTAATAATATATATTTATTTTCTGGAGTGCAACTGTACAGTTAAACAGGTTACAAAAGCTGCAAAAATAATTAAAATATCATTTGTTTTAGCCATAGAAATATGAGATATATGCGGTAGGTGTGTTCTTATCCATTCTATAAGCTTCAAATTAATGTTTAAATGGAACCTTCCGTTCACTAAAACGTTTCGAAAAGTTGATAAAACTAAATTGCCTTTTACCGATATTATTAGTTTTTGAAATGAAATCAGATGAAAATATACCAATTCTCTCGTGAAATAATTTCTGAAACTTTTTGATTAACTTTTTCTGATTAACTTTTTGAAAACATAAAATACAGGATATTTTATTTGGAATAAAATGAAAATCAATGTTACTAAAACAACATTTTAGGACTATATTAAAATACATCAACAATTATAAGAAACTTGCCATATTTCTTCGACCATCTATCTCTGTTTATCCTTTTATAAAGTATAAAGTATAAAGGATAAATCCCTTCCGCCGCTTTTCCAGAAGTCCCAAAAAGCGATTTATAAGTTATAATTCAGACTTACTGATACTCATGTTTTTCTTATAATTCGCTCATTCCACTCCTAACAATTACAATAGGCCTAATGCCTAATGGAGCTTTGGCGCAATGTATGCTGGTAGAGTGGCATCAAATTCACTTATTCGAGAAATTTTGTTTCAAAGAACAAATGATTAATTTTCTAACAAATCTAGGTCGCGGTCGTTGTTATTTTTATCGCTGTGTGTAAAGAGAAGCCTTGGCTAAATTCTGTGTAAATTAAAAGGAATTTGCTGCACGTATTACGGAGAAAACAGCCTTGAAAGGACGCCATGAGTGAACACAATTTGAACATATTCACCGTTTTAGTATCGATTTGTTCAACGTTTTCAGGTATTGTAATGTTGTAAGAGACCGTCAGTGAAGAAATGACCTTCTCGAATATGTGACATATTTTAATAACACAGACGATGAAAGAGTCCTAAGTAAATACAATGAATAAAAATATAACTACATACATACTATACGCATATCGGACTATACCAATGAATAGGACGATTACAAAGTTAAATATAAATACAACGAGAAGGTAAGACTTACAATAAAGTAGAAAAGTGCCTTGCTGTAAAGTAAACAAGAAAGATCGATATTGAAATGTCAAAACACTAACAGTCAGCGGTTACGCTGCACAGTCCTCTACAGGTACTTCGTGTAAACTCTTCACCCCCCCCAGTGCGGAACTCTATGGCGCTACATAGGTGGACGCACTCAATGTGTTAGCCATTTGCCTGTTTCAGGTTCGAATCGTTTAGGGGGTCGACGTTCCCGGCTAGGGCGTGAGGACTGACCCGATGACGGTGGATGCGAGGTTGGTGCTAGAAGTATGTTCGGCACAGTGGGTGGTAAATCGTTTGTGAGTCCTGGAGCAGGTGGGTCTGGACTGCCAATCGGTGTTGGACTCACTATAGGTGTATCGCGAATTGGTGTCTGTTCTGGTGTATCCGTCGGTTGTGGCAAAGTCACTGTGGGGCGAAGGTGTGGTGTGGAGTCCTGCTTTTCAGTGCTGCTGGTGGGTAGGGGTGGTGCTGTCAGTGACTGCTTGGTGGATGGAGTCGTTGGTGTATATGCACGGAGGAAGCGGCGGTTGCGTAGGGTGAGTCGTCCGGAACCATCCACTTTTACCCTGTATTGGTCGTGGCCTTGTGCTTCGACAACTGTTCCCGATCGATCCCACTTGGTCCGGCTGGCACCTGTTTGGTTCTGGAGGAATACTCTCTCGCCTAAGGTTAATGGGCGGAGTGGCCGCGAATGGGCTTTCAGGGATTCAGTGGTGCGAGTAATCCGTGTTCGAAGGGCGTCTTCCCTTGCTGCCCATGCCTGACGCCAAAGAGGGCGGACGTTTGGATTCGAGAATTTCTCCAGTCGGTTAACAAAAGATAGTGAGTCCCGTAAGGGGCGGCCAAAAATTATCTGTGCTGGTGAAAGGTTGCAGTCGGGATCAGGGGTGTTGCGCAATTGCAGGATGGCAGTCAGGAAACGGTCATGGTCAAGGCTGCCGGTTGGCCCTGTGTTGGACATTAGGAGACGCTTGGCTGTTTTCACTGCAACCTCTGCTCTACCATTGGATTGAGGAAACGCGACGGAAGACACACGGTGCCTGACGCCTCACAGGCGGAGGAAGTCCTCAGTATGGCTTGCCATAAACTCCGGGCCGCCGTCGCTTGAGAGCTCCTCTGGTACACCAAACGTTGCGAAGAACGAGCGCAGGTGTTGCACGAGGCCCACCGAGCCGCCAAGGTTGGTTCCTGCTGTTGAACTCAGCACCTCTACCCAGCCGGACAGGCGGTCTCCTACTACGAGGTAATGGCGTCCTCCATAATCAAAGAAATCAGAGAAAATCGCTTCAAAGGGAGTTGACGGTGGTGGAGTGGGGAGAGGTGGTGTGGCTGCCTGTGAAGGCACATTCCTGTTGCAGTCTGCACATCCGTCTCTGGTTGCGCGAATGTCCTTTGACATCCCTGGCCAGTAGACTCTAGCGCGGGCACGTTGTTCGGTGGTTGACGCTCCTTGGTGCGCTGCGTGTAGATGCTGTAAAACGCGGCGGCGGAGGGACGGAGTGACTACAACACGGTCTTGGTATAGCAGGACGCCATCTTGTGCATATGCAGATTCGCAGATGGGCCAGAGGCTGGCTAGTGTGGGATCGTTGCAGTCGAAGCTCTGTGTGCCTTGCTCTATCAGCTTGAGTAGGTGGTTCAGGGACGTGTCGGCCGCTGTTTCTTGCGCGAGAATAGGCCATGAGATCGTACCGAGCTCTTGAGCATCGTGTCGGATGGAAGCCATGAGCGCCGACTCAATGAAGTCAGGGCAACTGGACAATCCGAGTGAAACAGTGTTCGCCGAACCTGATGGTGAGGGGTGTCTCGACGTTGCGTCAGCGGCGAAGTTGGTCTTGCCGGGTAAGTGCTTGATGTCGAAACGCCACGGGAGGGTGCGTTGTTTAAGCCGGAATAGTCGCGAGTTGGGTATCTCGTCCAACGTGCGGTCGCCGAAGATCTTGACAAGTGGTTTGTGGTCGGTGATTACGACAAGGTTGTCGCAACCTTGTGTGAAGTAGCGTGTCTGTTCAAGACCCCATGCCACGGCAAGTGCTTTCCATTCAATCGCGGCGTAGCGTTCCTCGGCTGATGAGAGGAATCGTGAGCCCGCCAAGGTGATGTGCCATCCTCCAGGGCAGCAGTCTGGTATACCGGAAGGGCAGCTGCAGTGCTGTTGAAGAAGGAAGTAACCAATACCGCGTCGTGACCAGTCTAGGCGGAGGCAGGTCCGCTTGTGTATATCAAAGATCTCAACACCCTTGCGGATGGCTTCCACGATGGCCTCTTTCGATGTTATGAAGGCAGCCTCCAACTCGGGCGTCCAGTGGAATGGGCAGCGAGGACTGAGGAAAGGCTTGAAGGGGGCCATTATATCGCGTAGTTATATCGCATTATATGGCCGAACCAGCTCCGGATATCGGTTGTGGAGGTGGGTGGGGGGAACTCTCTAATGGCGTCTAGGTACTTCGGAAGTGGTTCGATGGTCGAGGATGACACTCTGAAGCCGGCAAAGTCTACGCTCCGTTTGGCAAATTGGAATTTGTCTGGGTTTAACACAATTCCGGCTTGTCCAACACGTGTGAGCACGTCGATGGTCCTCCACCAATGCTGCTCCAAGTCGGTGTCATAGTGGATTGTGTCGTCCACGCAGCGTTCCTTGCGCACAAGAGCCGACAGGATGGCGTCAAAACGACGATTGTATCCATCCCCTGATGATAGGAAGCCTTGGGGTGCTCTCAAGTAGCGCCAACGGCCAAAGGGCGTGATGAAGGTGGTAGGAGGGCGGTCTGATTCTCGAAGCGGGACGCTGTGGTAGCCGTTCCAGGCATCCGCGACTGTTTTCCACGTGTCCTTGGGGATGCGACGTGCGAGATGGAAGGGTGACTCCATGGCGAATGTTTCCCGCTTACAAAATTTGTTTAGTGGCGAGAGATCGACCGTGCGACGTGGAGACCCGTCGTGCTTCCGTGTTACCACCAACCGATGGCACCAGGACACAGGTTCTCCGTAAGGCACACGTTCAATGACACCAAGTGCTTCGTCACGGAGGAGGTCGTTGTATACTTGCTGCTGCCAGTGTAGGGGTATGTTGGCTGGTGTGTGGCAGGCCTTCGGTGTGGCGGCCATGTCAACGTGCATCTCGATCGGTGGGCCCTCCATGCATGGTAATGCCCGATGTGGGCACGTGTTGAATGTGGACGAGGAGTATCTAGCAAGGAGCCATGCTTTCATACGTTCGTTATTCTCTGGTGTACAGGGGAAAGGCAGGTCCGATGGGCGTGGTGGGGTAACCTCACGCTGGGGGCACGAGCATGTGTCTTGTGGGGTATTCGGCGTATGACAACCACCATTGAGTGACCGCGTGACGTTGATGGATGGAGGTGCGGATGATGCATCACAGTCGGTGATGTGGATCCTTTCTTTGGGGCTGCCTGCATTGTCCGTAGATGGGAAGGCATTTGCGAGCAGGCCGAGGTTTAGCAATGTCTCGTATGACAAATACATGGCTTGGACTGAGCGGCTAACATAAACCATAGAGTGGCACGACGCCACTTTGGCACTGCTGCGTTGCGTTGTGATCTTTGCAAAGAACGCTCCGTCAATGGAGATAGGAGAGCGGTTGGCAGCTGACAAGCTAAGACTAACCGGCCGTAAATCGTCGCGGGAGAATCCACAGCAAGGAAATCAGTCAGGGACCACAAGTCAGATTGTGCACCTGTGTCGGCAACTGCTGAGACCTCTGTGTTGTGGCCCGGGGCATGGGTGGGGCTGGTGACTCTAGGTGCGGCTGACTTGGCAACGGAGATCGTGACTTTGACTCTAGGGTGGTCTAACAGGCGAGCTCGTTTCCATTCACCTTTTGAGAATATGTGGTGGTCAAGTGTTGTGGTTGAAGCTCTGTTGACGTTGCCATGGGTGGTGGAGGCATGTTTACGGCGTCTACCTGTCTGAGAAGGTCGGTCGCTATGGAATGCGGCCACCTGGGATATGGGATCTTGCTCTATGGTCTGGAGGCTGGACTGATTGTCGTGGGGCGGGCGGGGTTGACGTTTTTTCCTGCGACGAGCTCGGTAGCAGTCAATGCACAATTGGTGAGGTTTGGTGTTCCATCCACGGGCTCCCTCTGTAAAGACCTTGAAGGTATGCTTGCAGTCCGGGCAGGTTGCCTCTTTCGTTTGATCTGCGGGGGCGGGGTGGTAGCAGTGGTTGTCCTTGGATTCTTCTGGCGCTGGAAAGATGACACAGCAGACAGGGTTGATGACGGAAGGGCATTGCGGGCCATTTCCTTGTTCTCAACAAGGGAAATCACGTCATTGACTGGTTTCTTGAGGATGTCGGGCGTCCCCAGTACTTCACGGCGGATGTCTGGATCAGATAAGCCATTGAGGACAACGTCGCGGATGACGTGATCTGTGTAGTCCACGCGCTTGCCACACTCACATTCGGCTGTAAAGGGGCAAGTTTCAGCTTTCCCTCTCACCCTGGCCGTAAATGCTCGGAAAGTCTCATCCCTTTCTTGACGTAGTTGGAGGAGCTCAGTCCGCAGGACGCAAGTAGCAACGGGGATGACTGCAAGGGACCGCATGGCGGGAAGCAGTTCGTCGAGGTTAGTGGAGGCTGCATTGGGGTTTGCTTTTAGGAGGCTATCACCGAGCTCGGTCCCAGCACACTGGAATAATTGGTATGGGGCCGAAGTGTCATTGATCCCAGATCCGGTTCGGAAGACTGCCCATCGCCGGACAAACACGTTCCAGTCTTCAGTAGACACGCCGACATATATTTTGGGCCCTCAAGTTTTGGGCCTTGAAGTGTGGGTGCTGGTTGTTGTGAAACTGTAGGTGCTGTATTCGGATGGGCCAGACCATGGTTTGTTAGCAGAGCGATGGCAAGTGCCTCTGAGACGTCATTAGTTTGAAAATCGCATTGCGGGACAGAACATTCCACGATAACCATGACTCTTTCATGAAGAAATGACCTTCTCGAATATGTGATATATTTTAATAACACAGACGATGAAAGAGTCCTAAGTAAATACAATGAATAAAAATATAACTACATACATACTATACGCATATCGGACTATACCAATGAATAGGACGATTACAAAGTTGAATATAAATACAACGAGAAGGTAAGACTTACAATAAAGTAGAAAAGTGCCTTGCTGTAAAGTAAACAAGAAAGATCGATATTGAAATGTAAAAACACTAACAGTCAGCGGTTACGCTGCACAGTCCTCTACAGGTACTTCGTGTAAACTCTTCAGTCAGTAAACAATTTAGCTTTAGAAATATTCTCATGTTGTATATCAATGTTGATCACGTATTTTTACCAATTGATCGTACGTTTTATACCCATATTTAGCGACTTAAAATTGATGCAAAAACTGCCCTAGAATGCTGTAAACAATGGCCTTTGTGACGTACAGAGCTTCTCTTGTGTTTTGGCGCGAAAGTTTGACTCCAATTTAGGCAAATTTATAAAAGCATTATTTAAATTGCATATCTGCTAGTCTTTGCATGAGTTAAATCAGTTTTTGGAAATGTTTTTCTACTTGGAGTGCCTTGATTCTTTCATTCTACAAGTAAACAATAGGTTTTTTTAAAATCTAAGTCATAAAACACCCTCAAAATAGGTATAAAAAGCTGCAGGATTTTAGTTTTAGCATTTATACATCTGATTTATACATCACATTGAAGTTTTAGCGTTACAGTTAGGTATTAAGTCATAGTTAAATATATTTCTGTTTATAAATTATTAAACCTTTTGCGCAGTATTAATTCAATATTAAAAGGTAGTCTGTAAATTATTTACTGTACATATTGTGTATTGAAGTCAAATTGTAAATAGTACTTTCTAAACAAGTTTAACTTGAGATGTAGCTAAGGTTATTGCGTTTTTTAAATATTCAAGTGGTATTCAATTTTTCAGCTAACTATAAAATATTATTTCAAAGATTAGAATAGGATTAAATGATTGTAATGGTGATGAACCAAGAACTTCGAAAGAATCAAACGAACAGCTCCAACAAGATGAAACTGCTATTTAATATACCTCCATACTAAACAATGGCCTGACTCCCTGAGGAAGTCTGAACTGACTAATCCTGGCAAATCTTCCAACATATGGGGGAAAGAATTAAAGACATTTCAATTGATTTATTGAACAAAGAATATCTTTTAAAATTTATAAATTCTTGTTCAATATTTTCAAACACTGAAACATAATGCTGTACATATGCAGGGCAGAACCACTCTCTTTCAAATAGTTGCAAATTATTTTGCTATTCTGTGAGAAAACAAATCCAGGAACTAATTTCATTGCGCCACTGTGTAGAAAAACAAACATGCAGGAAAACAAACAGATAATATTTGATTTATTTTGCTTAATATTTGAGATCATGTGTTTAGATCAGACTTAACCAGCGTATTCCAGCTAATGAGTTAATTAAACTCATTAGCTGGAATACGCCCACATGTGCCCTACTTTAGTATTTTATCCTGTCTAACGCACAACAATTTTTCTCGTCGGTGGTAGGGTACTGGCAGTTAATGGGTTAACAAAACTATCTGCCAGATGCACCCTTTTATATTTTTCAGTGCTCTGTCTAAAGCCAGAGGATCTTACTTGTCAGTCGCAGTGGCGTGGGAACCGGGGGGCACATGATCTCCCAACTTTTCGTCAAAGTTCCCCTTTCTCCAGCTAATTGAAAGTGCCCTTTACTACAGAACATGTGCCCTTAAAAAGTGCCCCCTTGAAGTAACAGTTACTTCCTAATGCCTATAGTCAGTGGTAGGGTACTGACACTTAATGGGAAATCCCCCACCTAGTCATGCGTAACCAACAGTCAATGGAGGAAAAATGCCCCACATTTGCCTACCATTCCTCAAGGTGGGGGGAGTGGGGGTCACAATTGGCAACTGGAATTAAGCATTCAGTGGAGTAAGTGCAAATGACAGCTCTGGGTCCCTACAACTGTAATTCTAACAGTGTGGCACACAATCCTCCCCCTCCCCACTCCTTGATACATACAATAGTATTCTGAGCCTCATATATTGTCAATTGTAACTCCCACTCCCCCACCTCAGGGAATCGCGGGGCGTTTTTCCTCTATTGACTGATACTAAAGCCTGACTAGGTGGGGAATTTGCCATTATCATGGATTCCCGACCCTTGAATATGGGGCATATTAAATATGGGGAAACGTTTAGGGGGCTTGGCTATACAGCCTAGTCACAGCCTAAGGTTGGCCTGTTAATTCTGATCTGAAGACATGATCTCAAATATTAAGCTAATTAAATCAAATATTTTCTGTTTGTTTTCCTGCACGTTTGCTTTTCTACACAGTGGCACAATGAAATTAGTTCCTGGATTGTTTTCTCACAGAATAGCAAAATAATTTGCAATAATTTGAAAAAGAGTGGTTCTACCCTGCATGTGTACAGCGTTGTGTTTCAGTGTTTGAAAATATTGAACAAGAATTCATAAATTTTGTATTAACATCTATCTTCCAACGTTCACAT
The DNA here is from genome assembly GCA_016169945.1 of Trachythela sp. YZ-2020. Classification (NCBI taxonomy): domain Eukaryota; kingdom Metazoa; phylum Cnidaria; class Anthozoa; order Malacalcyonacea; family Clavulariidae; genus Trachythela; species Trachythela sp. YZ-2020. The sequence goes on along the minus strand of JADLSH010000025.1, from coordinate 724,619 downwards.
CTATCACATCTATCTTCCATTAGGCAATAGGCCTATGCGCCATACTCAAAGATCAGTGAGATGATTTCCCAGCACACCCATGAAACATAGCCATGCGCCCGCAAAACTTGATGGACTTCAGATTTCCCATAGCTTTCCTTTTTTCCCGGGTGTAATAAATAGCCGAGCGAAATTAGTACCCTTGCCTGGGCTATCGTCCGGAACGGCGCTTGGCTCAGGGATAACTTCAATTTAGCGTTAAAATAGTATACTTTAGATATAATCATCTATAATAACTTCACTCTTAACGTTGACATTTCACACAAATCCATACTATGGATATCATATTTGTATCATTAACAGCACAGAAACACCGGACGCGATTCGGCAACGCGACGCGATTTTTCAGTTTTTAAAAGAGAAATAAAACCGTCTATGGAAGGAAATTTTAAAAGATATGCAGAGCAAATAACTCAAACTGTCATAGCGCTTCTGAATATTTGAAAAACTTATAACAGGATCAAAGTTATATGTCAGTGAAAATCGAAAATTCACGTCGCGTTGTAGAATCGCGTTCAGTCTGTCTCGGCCTTAACTCTTTAGTAAAATTACATAGATGATTATAGAAAATTCTCAACGCTGATTGGTTGCGCTGTCTCGGATTAATACGCGATAATCACCTAGAAGGTTTTAAGCCGCTATTATCGTAAATATTCAATATTTTATCGTATTTTTTTCTTCAAAATAATCACCTATGTAATTTTACTAAAACAAGGCTCAGGCTCGGTGAATATCGGCGAATAAAAACCTCGACATCGTCTCGGTTTTTATTCACGATATTCACCTCGCCTTCGGCGAATAATTGTTAAATATTATTTCAATATTTGCATCACTAATTCCACACCATGGAGATTGGTATGGAAATTCGATTTTTGTAGTATTTCCAACTTGGACCCACACTTTTTAATAAGGATTTTCAAAGAATCGCCTTGTCTTTCTATCTGAAATTACTGTTACAAAATAATTGATAATATTAAATAGATCAAGTTGAACTCGTACAAACAAGCATGCATATTTTGTAATTCGCTTCATTCTTCATTCGCATCTTCAGAAAGAAACACTTTGCATTAAAATTCTATATGCATCAGTTGCATGCATTGAACATTAAAAAAGTACAATGCGATGAAATGTTCTAAATTTAAAGCAAAATTCCAACATGGGCATCGAGAGATCAGATCCACGCCTTACTGCATCATTAACATGGAGTGACTACCGCTTTACAAACAGGGTATAACAAATACACCCTTAAGCTGAAAATATTAAATACCATCAAATAGGAACAAGTGCATTACAAATAAAATCATCACTTACTCTTGATGCCTTCTTGTAATCCCGTTCCTAGAAGTACAATGTAATAACACATCGTTGTCAATCCTTACAGCAATCAATGGTAATCTTTAGTCTTTACTGATTAATGAGGCTCAATATTAACCTAATTAAACCAATATTTTTATGTTATAACAGGAAATGTCAACAAACAAGCCCCAGGATCCTTCATTTTCTCTCTGCGAAACAAGGAAAATCTCCCGTCTTTTAAAGCTCCGCTCAAAGATCAAAAATATTGTTGCGCAATTCACTCCAACCACAATTATGGACCAATTTTTGGAAACGGTCATGATTTTCTCATATACAACAATGCAGCTTCGAATACCCACTCACATACACGTTTTGGTAGCGCCTATCAAGCTCCATCTGGCGTCAACCACACCAACACGATCTTGGCAGGAACCCGCAAGTTCTCTCCATCCGAAGTTGAAGTGTTCTATCTTGTGTAGAACTGATCTCAATATACTCACTGAACTCTTACATTGTCATTTTGCAAATCGAAGCTAAATATAGTTTAAATCACGTCTCATTATCATATCTTGCCTTAGCTAAAATGAAATAAAATATAGCAATGTACTTTCCCCTTAGTTTTTTATTATTTTGTTGAAAGGTTTTGCATACTTTTAATTGTTTCTGATTTACTCACAACAAATGACGAGTAAATCGCGATATCACTCGGCGATCGAACAGGTAAATGTATATTTCAGACATGAATAATTCCGAACCGATGCTTAGGTATAATATATACCAATGTTTGTAGCCATAAAATACTGAAAGCATTTCACAAATTGATTTCAAATAATTACTCCAGAAATGAAATCAAAACTATACTGGGGCCGGTTGTTCGTACGCCGTTTAGCTTAAACGGCGTTTAGCCGCTATTCGGCGTATAAATTTCTTAACCAGCGTATAGTTAAACGGTGGATAAAATTGTGTTGCACAAAGTCCGTTTAGCGTCGCGTTTAACTATCCGTCGGATAACCTTAAAACTAACCGGGAAAACCCGGATTTTCCTGAAATTTCTTACCTCTACATCATCTGTTGCTAGGCATTTTTGAACATTTCAACTTAATTTGTATTATTACTTAATTTGTAAAGGTTTTGCATACTTTTAATTGTTTCTGATTTACTCAGCGATCGAATAGGTACATTTCAGACATGAATGATTTCGAACCGATGTTTAGGTATTATATAAATAGAGATTACTTCATGGTTGACGAGTGCGTACGATTTTTATTCACGAGTTGTGAAAGATTACTAACGAACGAGTGAGCGCAGCGAAGGAGTGAGTTAGTAATCTTTCACAACGAGTGAATAAAAATCGTACAAACGAGACAACCATGAAGTAATTTGTTTATTATATAAGTATAGAGATAATGATTTAATACTGACAGACTCACAGTGAACAACTCGCAACCGAAATATATCTAGCCTCAAAAACAGATTTCTTACCGTTTATTTCTTCATTTTCTTGCCGAAATTCGAACCAAAGGGGTTTATCTTAAGTATTTTTAGCCTTGAGTGTTTTCCTTGATGGTAATATAGTCGCTTTATTAGCGAAAAATGCAATAAAACTCTCACTTCTTTGATTTCGCTAAAACTGGGCGCCATGTTTACAATTTTGAGCGCGAAAACACTAGCCAATCAAAACGCAGATATGATAATTCATCACATGTGAGAAAAATCGTCCGACCAATCAAAACGCTGAGACGATAAATTTCACATGTGAAAAATATCGTCCGCCTTGCGGATACCTTTCTACTGCACGGAAATCTCTATACTTATATAATAAATACCAATGTTGTAGCCATAAAATACTAAAAGCATTTAACAAATTGATTTCATATAATTACTCCAGAAATGAAATCAAAATTATACTGTACTATAGTTCCTGAAACGTGTGCTAAACATAGTGACAGCATTTTAATTGTTTTGAAAACACAAGAATTATTCATTTGGCAAAGCTTTCGACCCGTAATACCGTCGTCAGCGCAAATGGCATATTAAATCTTATATTAATTTGCAGTGATGACGATTTGTGCTTACCGCTCGAGTATTGTGAATTGAACAATATTTTACGTTAGCTAATAGACATATCCCGAATTTGCTGGATGGCAATGAAAAATTGCATATTTACAATGGATTACATTGTCCGCCTCGATTTCATGCTATTGTTTCGTGTGCACTCAAGCAAATGCGGGAAGTGCCTATTGGCCTGCAACCAGCATTTAATTCATGAGATCACCTGACTACAAAATATTCAAGTAGTTTTGACTGTTCTGACTGTCTTAATTCCATATACACCATGATGCAATAAACCCTAGACTCACAATGGAAAATATTAGTTCCGCCCTAAAAGTATACGGCGAATTTATTCCCATGGATACGGTGCTTAACCGAAGCATTCTCATTTAGTGAGCTCGCGGGTATGTTTATAAACACAAGTGACCGATGACTAAAAGAGACGGCAATGCTTTTGTAGATTAAGAATATCCAGAAATTGATGGCCCAAACTCAAATTGAAATTTGCATTCCAAGAAAGATTTCTTTTATTATTTAAACTCAAATCGGTGTCCGATTTGAAGAGAAAAATTATATTAAAACAAGACCCTGCTGCTTACAGGATTAACTGGTGCGCTTGCAAGGGGTAGTAAAATTCAACACCACACAATACAATGAACAGGAAAATAAGAGTTGTTCCAACATTTATAGCATCTGCCCCACCAGACTGCAACCTGTACTGATACTGATAATGCAATATAGTCAGATTATAATTGGGGATTTGTTGCTGTCCATGCAATAAGATTGCGCAAATTACAAAAAGTAATATACTTACTTCTCTCTTTTTCCTCTTTACTTACGAAAATTTACAGAGTAAAGTAATCCCCGAAAAATATTGAATAACCCCAAAAAATAGGAAATATTCATAGGTATAGGAAGCAACTTCAAGTAGGAGGCAGGGGCGTACATATCGATTTTGGCTGGGGGGGGTGAAGTTTCGAAAGAGACCGACTCATGAATTCAGACCGACCTCTCCCCACCCCCCCACCCCCAATTTTAAATCGAAAAGTCAATTGAAAAATTACGTGTACGGCTCCAATAAGTTGAATGGCAATACAATTCAATAAACAAAATATGTACACACATACTAATGACCACCTTGTATAAGCAAAAAAGGTTTTATATCTAATTACACTAATTGCCTTTGGTTTTTAGAAATTACGTACACAGTGCTGTCAGTGCTAAAACTCTTAGGTTCTAAAATTATTAGGGACAGGATTCACAGACTTGAGTGGTGTCGCTAGTATCATAATGAAAAGTTTGAGTGGAAGCTGATCAAGACAGTTTATCTTCCATATGTTCGTTGGTGTGAATTAATTAATTATTAAATTTAATCAATATAGTCATATATTTATCAAGCGTCCGCGCATTGTTAGTTTTGATTAATTATCTATTAACTATTCTTATAATACAATAGAATGCAATAATTGCGCATGAGTAGCCGCACAATTCAACTTGCGTAAGTTACATTTCATATTTTTACTGAACTCATGTACACAGGGGCAGATCCAGCGGAATAGAACGACTGATGCAGTATAGGACACCCATTCGCAGGGGGATCCGGGGAATCCTCCTCTGGGAAATTTTGAAATCTAGGACCTCGTAGACACGATTTCCTGCGTGCTGAACAAATATTTTATTCCAATTTGTAGGTGGAAATCAGTAAAAATTTCGAATTATATCGCAAAAACAATGTAGTTTTACCGGATAAGAATAAGTTTAGCTTCCTGTGCAATAAGTTTGCCATAAAGTATTTAATATGTAGATTATAGCAGTTGTGGCAACAGGCAACTGGCAATATTATGGTTCTATTTCAAAGTAGTTTGTTTTAGCATTTACAGTGCTTCAGTGCTTCTGTAAATATTCAACATACTCACATACTGGCATACAGTATAAGTGGTGATATGACATTCTAGAAGAACGCTTTACAACAAAGATTAAGGATTGAAACAGGATATTCGGCAAACTTTATATTTTAATTAATGCAACGACTGAAGTCGGTCTCTGAAACTATTTAGCCAGTCTCGCATGGCATTACGTGGGATAATGCGTCCAATTTAACAATGAATATCTTGAGACCGACTGCACATTTTGAGACCGACTGGATCATGATCTCTGGGGGGTGCACAACCCCCCCCCCCACATTTACGCCCCTGGTTGGAGGGGCACTTTGTCTTAAGGTGGCTCCCTACAGTTAGTACGGTTTGAATCACGATCTATATAGATCAGATGTCATCCTCGCGTCTCACGCGTGGAATCCTCGTGACCCGGTAAAATTTTGAAACAAGCTGCTGGAAGTTATTTTCGAGACTTTTCTGAGAAGAAACCACAACTTTTCATTATAATCCTCAATCTTTGAAATTCAAACAGTACGTATGTTGTTAACCAGTTTCTAAGCTTTCTTTTAGTATGTTTTTTACGTATTTACGTTCAGTATTATCTTTTATAATGTTCAAAATCTTCGACTTGTTGCTGACTAAAAATTCTCAAACGATATTTTATACTCTCCTCAAGGCAGTCTAGAACTGTCAAAGTAATATAATTCTTAATAGCAATCAAAAGTTTAAAAACTACTGCATACAACTACAGTACAGACAGTTACGACTTACGAGTTGTCTTACGAAATTTGGGATTGTTTGAATGTTTTGAAAAGTTTTCATACCGATTTCAACAATAAAAACAAATTTAAGAGGCGTTGGATTAATTCAGTGCGTAAACCACGGACAAACCAGACCAGAAAAAGACCACCAACAAACAATCTTGGGTCCAACAAGCCAAGGGTAACGAAAACGAAGATAATTTTGCTCGCAATTGTACACCATTTCGGAAACATTTACGGCCTATTTTACAGTGAACGAGTGACTCGAAGAAGTGATGGGCGCGCGAGACCATCACGCGAAAGACATGGACATGCGTAGATGCCGATCTTGTCGAAATGAAATTCTGTTTGGCCGCGTAAGTTTTGTGCCTGGCTTAATGACTTTAGTTTCCTTCCGTGAATTTTTTAAATTTTCGTGTCGTGAATTTACAAGTCGCCTTTTTTATTATCCAAATTTGCAAATATCTAAAAAACATATCCTGCAACCTACCTTAATTTTTTGATATAATGTTCCGCTTATAGTTATTCCAAATTAACTTGCAATTTTTTAAAAAACGATTCTTTGAAGACAAGAAATGCCAAGAAGTGGAATGCTACTCCCTTGATGGAAAGGGTTGTGCTTCTGGGAAAATCCCGAAAAACCTGCTTGATGTGGTCCAGAAAGGGAAGAACAAGATCAAGGACAACTTTACAGCTAAACTGTATGAGAGTTACCCAGATTTAAGGTACAAAAATTTAAAGGAATAGAACAAATGTTATGTGACACTATGCAGCATGCTTAGTAATTTGAACCCATCTAACATCAGAAAAGAACTGTGTTAACTGAAATGGAAGAACACCTGTACAGTATAGATCATTTTGCATGTAAGAACAATAGTTTGTATATTAGCCAGTAGGTACATAATATGAACATGTTTTGTGATTGTTCAGAAGCAAAATTATCAGTGCTTCTTACTCATTCTTGAAACATAATATCATAGTTTATTGTCTTCTATTGTTAATCAGCTAATCACAATGCCTGTTCATATAGGTACTGTTTAAGTGTGTGTGACATGTGTGTTTTCAAAACACATTAATAATCTATTTTATGATCATCAGGTTCTATAATATAAACACAAGCTATAAAATTGGACTGTATTTAACATTGTTTTGCATGATTCTCAACCACTCTCCTCCACAGTCTTCCTTGGCTTTTTCATTGGCCTTTTACTGTATCAATCAGGCATGCCCTTACATCTGCAAGTAAAAAAAGTCCAAACCCTATTTTCTCATTGCCTACCTGCAACTGAAAAAAACAATGCAGTCTCGAGAGGAGAGTACTTCTCAACCAACAAATGATTAACAATTACTGTTCAAACTGGAATTTACTTAACAGTTCATTTGTCCTCAACTGTTTCCGTTCAAAGTCTAAGAGCAAATTTATATGAACGTTCACAGTTACTATCTAAAATTATTGTAACCTGTTCTGGTCAGAGCATACATTGCTAACTTTCATTTTTGCATTGGTTATACCAGAACACCTTAAAATGTGGTATATATACTGTACATTACAATAATACCCTGACTGTATCTTTAAGTAAGTAAGTTAGTTACATTACCAACTGTTATGTATGTAAGAGACATCCTATTTTCTATGTTCTGTAAGTTCTCTTTTAAATACCCTTCAAAAATTAGATGCTGCACAACTTTTGTTAGAGATGAACTGTTTTGAAAACTGTTTTTACCTTTACCATACTGTGGAGTAGTATGAAAACCATTAGCAATAATCTCCTTTGCTTTTGATCCCATATAAGTCATGACCAGTTGACTAATTTTCACTTTGGAGATGATAGCAATCAAATTCTTGAAACATTCCACCACATTCTTGGCTTCTAGTGTGTAATCCTTGATTTCACGAATGACTCCTTTTTGGCAAACATCACAAGATTTACATGGTTCCCAAGCCTTTTCAGCAAAATATTCTGCAATGATTTGCTGCCTGCAAACGGAATGTTCCATGCAGAATTGTGACATGGAGTTTAACAGGTGAATCTTGTTTTCTTTCTCTTGCTCTGAAGCCATTCTGGATATGTTTCTAAGGTGAAATGTTCGGTCCTCAAACCGGAGCAGCAATATACAAGAACAGCTTGCGCCATCACGGCCACGCCGTCCTGATTCTTGGACATGATCTTCTAGTGAAGAAGGTATCGAGAGATGTATCACAAACCGCACATCCTTTTTGTCAATCCCCATACCAAAAGCATTTGTGCGGCACATTACTTTAACTTTACCACTTAACCAAAGGGATGCATTTCTCATTCTGTCACCACTTTCCATTCCAGCATGGTAGAATGTGGCTATCACACCATGTTGCTTCAGAACAAATGCCATTTCCACTGTGTCTTCCTGGGTTGCACAGTATATTATGCTACATGTTTCTGGATATTCATCTTCAATGACTTTACATATCTGCTGCTTGGTTTTTGTCTCTTTCTTTTCAACAACTGAGAAAACTAAATTGTCTTTCCTACACGGCATTCTCACAATCTGTGGATTGTTCATAATTTATGCAGGGTTGAAGTAATGCAATCCAGAGTTTGTTTTTCTTGCTGTACCAGTAAGTGCAGCAACAGGAACATTAAAATTTCCTTAATATACCTAATTGTTGGTAAGCCGGTCTAAATTCCCTGCCCCATGTGTTGATACAATGTGCTTCATCAATAATGAAAAAGGTCAAACGTTTTTCACTACTAAACTTATCTAGACAACTTTGAAATGTCTCGGTTACGACAGCTCCAGGGCTTACAACCACAAATTGGTACTGACAGTTGCATTCTTTCAAATTGGTAAAATGTTTAGTCTTTCGCTGTCACTCAACATAGTGTTATAATAATATGTGTATATGCCATGCTTTTACAACCGTGCAACTTGGTCACATATCAACATTATCAGCGGTGATACTACAATAGCAATTCCAGGAGTCAAAATGCATGGGACTTAAAAAGGATTTACAATATACAATATATAATGTTCTATTCCAAATGACTTTATGTGCATGTTGAATTGTTAGACCAGAATGTATAAATAGTTATAATATTCCTTATTGCTTTGCATGTTGAATTGTTAGACCAGAAAGTATATATAGTTATAATATTCTTTGCATTTATATAAATAGATTAATATTATTTTACCTAATCAAATTGTACAATACTGTATATTTTTTGTTTGCAGTTCATTGTCCAGGAATGCATGATGATTGAAATTTAGTAAACATTTTAAACCATTGATCTACTTCTCTTTTGGGTGTCATGAAACATTCCACATAAATTTTATCCCCAACATTTCACAAATTGAAGCAATGACCATGATTATCGTTACTATTTTCTTTCAACACAACTCTAACTTTACAAGGAATCCCTCCCAAATGCTTTAATATCCTATTGTGTTTCAGTACCAATCCAAATAACTTTGCTGCTTCCCGTGGGCTTTTGGCAACAATTTCCATGGCCATGCTGTCACATTCATCCATAAGTGTAGTATAAAACTCTTGGTATGTAATTTCTGAATTGGTACTGCTATCAATCACATTTAAGCATGTCCATCCCCTTTCCGGGTCGTTATGGAGCATTTGACTGTTATCACGTCCCATGGGGGGGGGGAGAATTGTAAGCACACATTATCCCATGATAGGGCATTTGAAATTGATTTTCTATTTGATAAAAATTATATTTTGGGCTGTATAGAGCCACGTACTAATTACCAGATAATATAAAACAATATTTCCACGCCAGTTCTTAAACCATTTATAATCCAATGTTAGTGCAGTTCAAATGGTTTGGTATGAAGCAACCTTTTCCAATACCGCAGGGGTTTTCGGGTCTTGATTCAAATTTTGTGTCACATTAATTATTATTAAGCATTTATACTTTTTGTCGGCTTATATTTATGTGCAAATATTTATGCATGAATTTGTCATATTGCTCACAAGAAACACAAGGTATATAAACAAGATATAATGGCATATACGATGGCTAACAAATAAAATAAATACTTACCGTCTCCAATCGTATTGTGGATAATTGCCTCAGTATTTTAGCCGTCTCTTGACCGTGAAGATTTTGGAAAAGAAGCTTACAATCCTTGGTATGGCCGTCATCCAGCACCAGTTGACTATTGACTTCGCATGTGCATTTGTATTTGCATTCTCCATTTTATTGAATATTTATGAGCCACTCGCGTAGTGCAAGTCTTGAAACAATATATGGCAGAGGCTTCCGCGATTTCCCTCTTCCATTCATTCTGTGCGCGCTCACCCCACTCCTTCAAAACTTCATGTTATACTAAATATTAAAGCTCGCTCTCTCCGTGTATTAGACTATAAAGCGTTCGCAAGCCTCTGCGGAGGAGAGTGTTCATAAAAGCAATGCCAATTATAACTAGATGGTACTAAACGTTTGTGCAAAACCTAAAAATGTTTCATCTATTTTATTATATCTAGTTTTCTATATTATCTACATCAGCTATAGAACTCTTAGGAATTATTACTGAAGATGTGAGTTAAGAAAGGATTAAACTAAAAAAAGTAGTTTAATAAACACATATTAATAGCGAGAACGACAGGAGAATTTGTAGATTCCATTTGTTAACATTTGGCAATATGAGTGATAAACTGTCTTACATAAGCAAATTGTTTGCATAGTTTCGTTTCTTCAAGACAACGACAGGTAAGCAAAATTATGAAAATATTCCTATGCAAATATTTAAGTTTATAAATATGCAAAAGGAACTACACAATTCTATTGTGAGAGGCAGAAAATTCTAACTAGATTTAGCGCATTTTTCTGTTGTAAGTAAGACGACGCCATTTTTTTAACAACAACCCCGCTGGATAAATTGGAGTCCGCGCTTCCGGGAGCAAATTGCATAGCAACCGACCATCGTGTTAATGTAGATTACCCCTGAGGTGCATATAGGAATAAGTAAGATATATTTAGATACTTTTTAGATAGTCTAATCAACACGCTCTATGTGTATGGTCTCAATTATAGGCATTTGGGAATGTGCCTCGCCGAGCTTAAAATATATAGTCAATAATTTATGTAGTTCTTTGTTTTTTATTATTATTTTGCGAGCCGGGACAGCTTAATCCAGACGGGAAAGATTGTAACGAAAGTATGTATAATTGTATAAAAATAGTTAGGTTTGCACCACAGGTCATTGTAAACATTAGTTACGTCAAATGAAAAGATAATGGACATTCTTTGCTACAAAAGGCAGATAAAGTAAATACCATTTCGAACTTACTGTACGCAAAAGTGTCAATTACGTTTCCATTAGGCATGATAGTTTAGATGAATGAAACTTTAAGTTTAAACTGTCAAGTCTGAGAAGAAGCATGCGTTCTGGGCAGATGTATTTGCATGATAATCCAAAATTCAATGTTAAGCTGTACATTGACATTACACGTGTACATGCTTAGGGCTCTGATGTCAATCATTCTTGGAAATATTTCGCGCGGTAAAGTAATTACAAAAGCTTATTTCGTTAAATTTTAGTAAAAGTTAGGTTAAGTTGTAAACTAAAGTTCATATACGTACAGTTTGAATATTTTGATATAAGATTATGAAAAGTTATTTATTAAGTTATGAACAATTTTGAATACTGATCGAATGAGCATTAAACCGACTCGACAAGTGCGACAACGTCTTAAATAGACAGATATAGAGAGCAGGTACGAGTTATCAACGGCCATTACCACTTGTACATCTCAACGCTGATTGGTTGACTTGGAATCACACCACAACCCCAGGTCACGTGCACTAAGACCCCCTGAACCGTACGTAACATAAAAGGGCGAGCCCAGCTGAACTCCAGTAGTGAATGCAGAGTAACCAAACAGTGAAAGCAAAAGCTCAAAAACAGAACTTCAAAAACAAGAACAAACGAAACGAACGAAAGAAGAAGAGAAAGCTGATACTGAATTGTTTAGAACAATAATACGTACTTTTATTATTTTGTATCATTTTGTAAACGTTTTCGCTACCTTGCGTAGAGATAAAGACATTTGATAACAAAAATATATTAAAGTGGTTAAAACCTCCTAACAATATTATACAAAGGCGTTCTGCGAATTGCAGAGGTCATCCAAATTAAGGCCTTCATTTTTCCAAGGGGGCAGTTCTAAATATAAGATGTGTAATTCTAAACCTAAAATAGGCAGTTCTAAATTTTAAATTAATCAAAATATTGGATTAGACGCCGATATTTCATATTGCCATGAAGCGCAGACTGTTAAACTATTAAAAATTTAGAAGATCTATTCTTAAATAATCTGCATGTACATTGAACGTTTTCAAAATATTAATTTCATTTCTAAACTGCAGGTGAAACTTTGATTGATAGTTTAAAGTGACATTTGGCTACTCAATTAGATCTTCAAAGAAGCAAGTTAAATTGGAAGAGTTTTGTGTATTTTTAATCAAAATGTTAGCCTTAAATTTTTAATGTACTTAACTGCATGCATAAACGTGCGATGTGTGACTATAATTATATAACGCCCCAACTTTTGCCAGCAAATGCAGTTTTCCAGTAGACAATCGCGAAGCAACGACTAAACTACTTAGCCTGTCTCGTTCTGTAATGACAAAATGAAACGTTTACTTAAAACAGCGTTCTTGTCAGTAAAATTTCTGTTCCTGATCTTGTTACCACAGGCTGTTAAAATGGAAGAAGAATACTGCAGACCCGAGGATGCAGCGAACATTGCAATTCCTTTTCGTTTGTTGTACAAAGGTAGATTTCATATTCGAAATGTTCTTTATCCTTGCAGTAATTCATTAAACTTTTAGAGCGTTAAAAGATTTTTCGAATGTCTTCATGTCTTCGCATCACAGTTTCAATTGCCTACTAGAAATACATGCATGCAGAATCCCCTCGCCCATTTGAACCAAACAATTTACTCCCCATGCAAAAGTTTTTTTAACATGAAATACTGAGTCGACGAATGTAACCATGCTAACACGCAACATTGTATACTTTATATATTTTAATTTGAACAAATAATATTTTGATCTTAACTATAAAATTATCAATTGTCCAACTATATAAAGTGGGTATGCTATTATATACTCGTTTAGCTTTGATTTACTGTAACATTCAACCTTAGACGTTCACAAAACGTTTCGAAATTTTCAAAAAACTTCAATTGCTTTTGGAGGAGTATTTTTATACTTCGCACTTGAAATGAAGTTTTTGATATTTAATGTTTTTTTATTTTTCTATAACACATTTGAATCAATACTAAAATACTCTTAAAGATCAATCAATGTTATATTGACCACACGGAATGATCTACACATTTTCAAATTCACAAACTATACTGCATGCTATGTTAAAAAGTCGGTGTGAAAATTTTCTAAACAGAAATATTTTTGCCTCTCGATAAATAAAAAGTTGAAATTACATTTCGCAAGTTGCACTACTTCTTTGCCGGACATTTATTCTTCATTGTATAGATGTTTGCCCGTTAATAAAAGATGTATTATTTGAAGAGACGTATGATTTGCTGAGCAGCTGCGCTCAGAAATGTTTGCAAGACCCATTCTGTGCTGGATACAACTTTAAGAAAAAGCACCAAGAAAAGAAGCCAAACTGCCAATTAACACACACACTTGATCACGACTTTCATGACTGCTTTCACATAGATGACAAAGGCTGGGTTTTATACCATCCCCTTGGCCAAAGACAGGTAAGAATTAAGCTGCTATAAATGCGTGTATTCTACAACCTGAATTAGGCTATCCATAGGCAGAACGTTGCTACTAAGAGAATCCAGCGGTCTGCAAAAATCTCCCTATAATTGTGCGATCATCTTCTTACATATTGTTTCTACTGGAAAATCCTTGAGCATCCTGCAAAATAATTTACATAACAGTCTAAACGCAATTGTCTTGTTTTTGATACTGGTAACAATTTCTGTATTCTGTTCGGCTGTTGTTATTTAATAGAGTTTTGAAATCCAACTTCACATAGTAACACTATAATGGGCACAAAACACATTGACAATGTTTAAGTGGCTTGTATACAACCATTCAAATTTCATCAAGTTCAAATGACCTTCTCCACCGGAATCTTTTGCATTTATCGGACCACATGTTATAGTAACTTAATTTGCAATATTATGCTGTAGGTTAATTGTTTAAATTTAAAGACTTTAACTTTTTCCGGGTGCTTAACTCGAACATATTTACTTTTATAGGTGCCATGCAGTAAAATGAAGCATTGTAAAAATGGGGGAAAGACGATCATTGATCTTCGCGATGGACCTGGGTCCGATCCTTACAGATGTAAATGCCCAAAAGGAAGCAAAGGAGTTCTTTGTGAAATTGGTGAGTTACTACTATCAAAATTGGCTTAATTTAACTAAATGCAACAAAACTTATCTTAACGCATGCCAATCGAGAATTCGCCCGAGTGATGGAATATGTACACGAAACATATTTTCATTAACATGCGCTGAAATCAGTTTGTTGTAAGTTGCAGCAAATGTGTCCTTAAGACTAAGTAATTCATCTGATTTTTGTTTAGCCATAGATTAGTGATATTTTTTTAATATCATGATCCATGGAAACACTTGCATAGATTGCAAAGCCAAGTTGAACGATATATTTATACCGCGCAACGTACACTATACATATGCAACGCAGCATTTGTATAGCAGAGGAAATTCATGTGCGGTAACAAAATGTTATATGGGACGTCACAATATTTGCAATATCTTAAAAAAACTAAATTATTTATTTATTTTGAAGATCATTACACCGAGTCTTATAACAAAAATTTAGTTCGGTACAAATATTCCTGCTTGAGTTATAGAATTTTTAATATGTTGCTGACGTCAGCAGATATTAGGACAAGATCCGTTAATAACTCTTCATCGTTGAATCCCATGCTCGTAGGTCACTGATATGACCTACGACTTTGCAGTTTTCATATCTACGGTCAGTGCATGCTATGTAGATGAAAATACTATAGTTGGATTCAGCGTTTTAAGAAGTTAGAGAAGTATATTGTGTATGTTTACAGCGCTATACGGCCGATTTAGCCCCTTTTATTAAACACTCTGAATTTTGTTTTGTTTACAAATTAACAAAATATAAACTAATTAAATATTCATTTTGCTTTCCTACCTTTGATTTGCACGCTACCACGCTTGCACGGTTCGTAAATACCACCATTGGATAGCTATTAAAAATACCTTGACAATGAATCAATTTTGTTTACATTACGAAATAATCTAGCCATTTTATTGCAATTCTCGTGAAAATGCTTTCTTTGTTGCGACGTCGGTACTGTCGGCGCACGCTCGGACAACTTCGGAAGCTAAATTTCCGGGATCCTTGCACTTTATCGGCTTGAAAGTACCGGCAATTGATTCCTCGTGATGTCATTGCCTAGATGGGGGATTTTCATTGGTTTATAGCAAGCAAACCTGACCTTATATGGATTTTCGTAATTTATTTCGCGTGCGGGAATTAATTTCAAGATTTCGGTCATTTGTATGCGAATTTCAAAAAATTAAAAAAATAGTTCTACTTCTTCAAAGGTAATGAACCTTGCCAACAATATTCCTTTTTTCATGAGCTACAATTTTTGTGGAATATTGCTCAGCAAATTCTAAATCCTGTTCTGGCAATTCAGGTTTATATCAACAATAATTGTAAAATTTTTAGATAATTTATGAAGATGTCTGCAAATTAATTTGAATATTTTATATGAACCGGGACAAACCAAATATAATTTTAAAAAGGAAGTCATAAGCTATCGAATGACGCTTGTCCTGTTGCCAGAGAAAAACACGTCTGGAGATATTCACATTTGAATGAACTAATCGTAAATACAGCGCAAATTAAAGCTATTTTGTATAACTATTTTGATGCATAAAGTTTGATTATGCTTTATAGAAGTTATGTCTCACATTTGTAAGTTCGATTTGAATATTGTATTTCAAATACAGTCATATCTGATATCTGGACGTTTGCACTTTGACCGCCGTGTTTCTGGTCAAATACTATTGCATATCTGACCACAAGCATGACGGCCAAAATTGTGAAGCCCATATTCGAAAGAGTTTCGGTCATTATTGCAATTTGTAACGGATTAATTAACATTTTTGAAGCCAAAAAAATCTTTCACTTTCGTTTTGGGTAAAAAATAGCGTGAATAACTTAGTTTTAAAAGATGCTGACCTCAGCAATGTTATTATTTAAAACTCCGTAACTCTAGAAAGAATTATTCGACAAACATAAAATTTCGTAGAAAATTCTTCATAATAATAACATTCTTAAGATCGTCTTAATGCTTCTGTAATTATGTTGATTAGTTTTGGCATTTTCGAACTCAGTGATATTGTCTGGAGAATCAACCTTTTGGCAAAACCTAATTTCGTGGGTCGAAACAAGCAGAAATTGGACGGTCTGTTGGCGTGCATCTAGAGACGGATGGGCAGCCAGTACTTTCCATACCAAATGTGATAACAAGAAGCCAACTGTGACAATCATTAAAGTTGGTCAGTATATCTTTGGAGGCTACGCTACAGCATCATGGGATGGTGAGATTAACAATACTATTTCTTACCAACTTTCCAAATCACCTTTTCATTTTTAAATAAGGGAATACCAAAGTCATTTCCAATAATTAGAAGAGGTACAGGGATTATTGCAGATGCATTGTAAAAATTTCTATAAAATAGAGAGGAAAGGTGCGGAAATAATTGTTTCATAATATGTAACTGGTGCAGGGATGAAATTTATTAATAAACGTTTAGTGTTTTTGGTGCGGCGCTTATTTGATTGCTTAAACGAGTAAATACGGTATATTTAACGAAATCACTTTAAGCAGTACCTGTTTTATTCTCTCAGGGCGTTAAATATCCAGATCCTTAAATATATAGTTTTTTTCGACGATAAAATTAATAATAAAACATTCACTAACATCTTATAATATGTAAATTACGTCAACGTCACTGCCGTTTCCCTTAAGTACTATAAATACATGCTTGCAGTAACCCCTCGCACCCGAACATTGCCAGACACTACTTTCCAAAACATTACTATTACTAAGCTTTTTCATCACAAAATCTGCTATACAAAGGTGGTAGCCGAGTCAGATATCTGGGTTCAAAGCAATGTTTTGGCTTGGAAAATCGAAAGGGATCTCTGGCTCACACCCCTCTTCACGACGCACTCAAAGGCTATCGCCATATGAAATGCTTTACTTGACGTAATCACTATGTTTTCCCTCATTTTAAATGTGCCATTAAAATTTTGATCATTACTCTAATAGTTTGGAAAGAAGAGTGGAAGGAAACAATAATATTTTGGGAAATTTATTTTGGGTTAAGAATTTTTGAAAAAATGAAAAATGGAAACTATTTTCAAGAAGAGGAAGCACAGTAGCCATGGCAACATGATTAATAATATATATTTATTTTCTGGAGTGCAACTGTACAGTTAAACAGGTTACAAAAGCTGCAAAAATAATTAAAATATCAGTTGTTTTAGCCATAGAAATATGAGATATATGCGGTAGGTGTGTTCTTATGCATTCTATAAGCTTCAAATTAATGTTTAAATGGAACCTTCCGTTCACTAAAACGTTTCGAAAAGTTTGTAAAACTAAACTGCCTTTTACCGATATTATTAGTTTTTGAAATGAAATCAGATGAAAATATACCTTTTTCTGATTAACTTTTTGAAAACATAAAATATAGGATATTTTATTTGGAATAAAATGAAAATCAAAGTTCCTAAAACAACATTTTAGGGCTATATTAAAATACATCAACAATTTTAAGAAACTTGCCATATTTCTTCGACCATCTATCTCCGTTTATCCTTTTTATAAAGTATAAAGGATAAATCCCTTCCGCCGCTTTTCCAGAAGTCCCAAAAAGCGATTATAAGTTATAATTCAGACTTACTGATACTCATGTTTTTCTTATAATTCGCTCATTCCACTCCTAACAATTACAATAGGCCTATTGCCTAATGGAGCTTTGGCGCAATGTATGCTGGTAGAGTGGCATCAAATTCACTTATTCGAGAAATTTTGTTGTCATGGCGGCAATTTTGTTTCAAAGAACAAATGATTAATTTTCTATCAAATCTACGTCGCGGTCGTTGTTATTTTTATCGCTGTGTGTAAAGAGAAGCCTTGGCTAAATTCTGTGTAAATTAAAAGGAATTTGCTGCACGTATTACGGAGAAAACAGCCTTGAAAGGACGCCATGAGTACACACAATTTGAACATATTCACCGTTTTAGAATCGATTTGTTCAACGTTTTCAGATATTGTAATGTTGTAAGAGGCCGTCAGTAAACAATTTTGCTTTAGAAATATTCTCAGGTTGTATATCAATGTTGATCATGTATTTTTACCGATTGATCGTACGTTTTATACCCATATTTAGCGTCTTAAAATTGATGCAAAAACTGCCCTAGAATGCTGTAAACAATGGCCTTTGTGACGTACAAGAACAGAGCTTCTCTTGTTTTTTTGCTCGAAAGTTTGACTCCAATTTAGGCAAAATTTAATGTGTTTTACAAAAGCATTATTTAAATTGCATATCTGCTAGTTTTTGCATGAGTTAAAGCAGTTTTTGGAAATGTTTTTCTGCTTGGAGTGCCTTGGTTCTTTCATTCTACAAGTAAACAATAGGTTTTTTTAAGATTCTAAGTCATAAAATACACTCAAAATAGGTATAAAAAGCTGCAGGATTTTAGTTTTAGCATTTATACATCAGATTTATACATCACATTGAAGTTTTAGCGTTCCAGTTAGGTATTAAGTCATAGTTAAATAAATTTCTGTTTATAAATTATTAAACCTTTTGCGCAGTATTAATTCAATATTAAAAGGTAGTCTGTAAATTATTTACTGTACATATTGTGTATTGAAGTTAAATTGTAAATAGTACTTTCTAAATAAGTTTAACTTGAGATGTAGCTAAGGTTATTGTGTTTTTAAATATTCAAGTGGTATTCAATTTTTCAGCCAACCATAAAATATTATTTCAAAGATTAGAATAGGATTAAATGATTGTAATGGTGATGAACCAAGAACTTCGAAAGAATCAAACGAACAGCTCCAACAAGATGAAACTGCTATTTAATATACCTCCATTCTAAACAATGGCCTCACTCCCTGAGGAAGTCTGAACCAACTAATCCTGGCAAATCTTCCAACATATGGGGGAAAGAATTAAAGACATTTCAATTGATTTATTGAACAAAGAATATCTTTTAAAATTTATAAATTCTTGTTCAACATTTTCAAACACTGAAATAATGCTGTACATATGCAGGGCAGAACCACTCTCTTTCAAATAGTTGCAAATTATTTTGCTATTCTGTGAGAAAACAAATCCAGGCACTAATTTCATTGTGCCACTGTGTAGCGAAACAAACATGCAGGAAAACAAACAGATAATATTTTATTTATTTTGCTTAATATTTGAGATCATGTGTTTAGATCAGCCTTAACAGGCCAACCTTAGACTGTGACTAGACTGTATAACCAAGCCCCCTAAATGTTTCTCCATATTGAAAAGTTTTGTAGATGGAAAATCATTGAGTGTAAATTATATACATTTATTAGACCTAACCAGGAACAGCTGCGAAAAATGCAACTTTTTAATATATTTAATATGCCCCACATTCAAGGGCCAGGAATCCATATACTGGCAGTACCGTATCACTGATGAGAAAAATTGTTGGGCGTTAGACAGAATAAAATACTAAAGTAGGCACAGCTGGGCGTATTCCAGCTAATGAGTTAAGTTAACTCATTAGCTGGAATACGCCCACATGTGCCCTACTTTAGTATTTTATCCTGTCTAACGCACAACAATTTTTCTCGTCGGTGGTAGGGTACTGGCAGTTAATGGGTTAACAAAACTATCTGCCAGATGCACCCTACTTTTATATTTTTCAGTGCTCTGTCTAAAGCCGGAGGATCTTACTTGTCAGTCGCAGTGGCATGGGAACCGGGGGGCACATGATCCCCCAACTTTCTTCAAAGTTCCCCTTTCTCCAGAAGAGATGCCCTTGAGAAGTGCCCCCTTGAAGTAACAGTTACTTCCTAATGCCTATAGTCAGTGGTAGGGTACTGACACTTAATGGGAAATTCCCCACCTAGTCATGCTTAACCAACAGTCAATGGGGGAAAAATGCCCCACATTTGCCTACTATTCCTCATGGTGGGGGGAGTGGGGGTTACAATTGGCAACTGGAATTAAGCATTCAGTGGAATAAGTGCAAATGACAGCTCTCGGTCCCTACAACTGTAATTCTAACAGTGTGGCACACAATCCTCCCCCTCCCCACTCCTTGATACATACAATAGTATTCCTTATATATTGTCAATTGTAACTCCCACTCCCCCACCTCAGGGAATCGCGGGGCGTTTTTCCTCTATTGACTGATACTAAAGCCTGACTAGGTGGGGAATTTGCCATTATCATGGATTCCCGACCCTTGAATATGGGGCATATTAAATATGGGGAAACGTTTAGGGGGCTTGGCTATACAGCCTAGTCACAGCCTAAGGTTGGCCAGTTAAGTCTGATCTAAACACATGATCTCAAATATTAAGCAAATTAAATCAAATATTATGTGTTTGTTTTCCTGCACGTTTGCTTTTCTACACAGCGGCACAATGAAATTAGTTCCTGGATTGTTTTCTCACAGGATAGCAAAATAATTTGCAATAATTTGAAAGAGTGGTTCTACCCTGCATGTGTACAGTGTTGTGTTTCAGTGTTTGAAAATATTGAACAAGATTTCAAAAATTTTAAAAGATATTCTTTGTACAATAAATCAATTGAAATATTTTCCCCATGTGTTGGGAGATTAGCCTTAGTCTTTCTCAGGGAGTCAGGCCATTGTTTAGTATGGAGGTATTAACATCTATCTTCCCACGTTTTCCCGATGTTGAAGGGTGGGGATTACAATTAACAAGTTATTTTAAATAGCAGTTTCAGATACTTTCGAAGTGCTTGGTTCATCTAGCATTACAATAATGTAATCCTCTTCTAATCTTTGAAATAATATTTTATAGTTAGTTGAAAAATTGAATACCACTTGAATATTTAAAAAATACAATAACCTAAGCTACACCTCAAATTATTACACTTATTCAGAAAGTACTATTTACGATTTGATTTCAATACACAATATGTACAGTAAATAATTTACACACTACCTTTTAATATTCAATTAATACTGTGCAAAAGGTTTAATAATTTATAAACAGAAATATATTTAAGTATAACTTAATACCTGACTGTAACGCTAAAACTTCAATGTATCTGATGAATAAGTGCTAAAACTAAAATCCTGCAGCTTTTTGGACATATTTAGAGTGTGTTTTATGACTTAGAATGTAAAAAAACCTACTGTTTACTTGTAGGATGAAAGAACCAAGGCACTCCAAGTAGAAAAACATTTACAAAAGCTGCTTTAACTCATGCAAAAACTAGCAGATATGCAATTTAAATAATGCTTTTGTAAAATACATTAAATTTTGCTTAAATGCGAATCAAATTTTCGCGCCAAAACACAAGGGAAGCTCTGTTCTTGTATGTCGCAAAGGCCATTGTTTACAGCATTCTAGGGCAGTTTTTGTATCAATTTTGAGTTGCTAAATATGGGTATAAAACGTACGATCAATCGGTAAAAATACATGATCAGCATTGATAGACAACATGAGAATATTTCTAAAGCAAAATCGTTTACTGACGGTCTATTACAACATTATAATACCTGAAAACGTTGAACAAATGATTCTAAAACGACGAATATGTTCAAATTGTGTTCACTATGGCGTCCTTTCGCGGCTGTTTTCTCCGTAATACGTGCAGCAAATTCCTTTTAATTTACACGGAATTGAGCCAAGGCTTCTCTTTAAACACAGCGATAAAAATAACAACGATCGCGAAGTAGATTTGATAGAAAATTAATCATTTGTTCTTTGAAACAAAATTGCCGCCTTGACAACAAAATTTCTCGAAAAAGTGAATTTGATGCCACTCTACCGGCATGCATTGCGCCAAAGCTCCATTAGGCAATAGGCCTATTCGCCATACTCAAAGATCAGTGAGATGATTTCCCATCACACCCATGAAACATAGCCATGCGCCCGCAAAACTTGATGGACTTCAGATTTCCCATAGCTTTCCCTTTTTCCCGGTTGTAATAAATAGCCGAGCGAAATTAGTACCCTTGCCCGGGCTATCGCCCGGAACGGCGCTTGGCTCAGGGATAACTTCAATTTAGCGTTAAAATAGTATACTTTAGATATAATCATCTATAATAACTTCACTCTTAACGTTGACATTTCACACAAATCCATACTATGGATATCATATTTGTATCATTAACGGCCCAGAAACACCGGACGCGATTCGGCAACGCGACGGGACTTTTCAGTTTTAAAAGAAGATAAAACCGTCTATGGAAGGAAATTTTAAAAGATATGCAGAGCAAATAACTCAAACTGTCATAGCGCTTCTGAATATTTGAAAAACTTATAACAGGATCAAAGTTATATGTCAGTGAAAATCGAAAATTCACGTCGCGTTGTAGAATCGCGTTCAGTCGTCTCGGCCTTAACTCTCAACGCTGATTGGTTGCGCTGTCTCGGATTAATACGCGATAATCACCTAGAAGGTTTTAAGCCGCTATTATCGTAAATATTCAATATTTTATCGTATTATTTTTTTTAATCACCTATGTAATTTTACTAAAACAAGGCTCAGGCTCGGTGAATATCGGCGAATAAAAACCTCGACATCGTCTCGGTTTTTATTCACGATATTCACCTCGCCTTCGGCGAATAATTGTTAAATATTATTTCAATATTTGCATCACTAATTCCACACTATTTCCATACTATATCCATGATATGAAAATGGAGATTGGTATGGAAATTCGATTTCTATAGTATTTCCAACTTGGACCCGCACTTTTTAATAAGGATTTTCAAAGAATCTCCTTGTCTTTCTATCTGAAATTACTGTTACAAAATAATTGTTAATATTAAATAGCTCAAGTTGAACTCGTACAAACAAGCATGCATATTTTGTAATTCGCATCATTCGCATCTTCAGAAAGAAACACTTTGCATTAAAATTCTATGTGCATCAGTTGCATGCATTGAACATTAAAAAAGTACATTGCCATGAAATGTTCTAAATTTAAAGCAAAATTCCAACATGGGCATCGAGAGATCAGATCCACGCCTTACTGCATCACTAACATGGAGTGACTACCGCTTTACAAACAGGGGATAACAAATACACTCTTAAGCTGAAAATAATAAATACCATCAAATAGGAACAAGTGCATTACAAATAAGATCATCACTTACTCTTGATGCCTTCTTGTAAACCCGTTCCTAGAAGTACAATGTAATAACACGTCGTTGTCAATCCTTACAGCAATCAATGGTAATCTTTAGTCTTTACTGATTAATGAGGCTCAATATAAACCTAATTAAACGAATATTTTTATGTTATAACAGGAAAAAATGGCTACAAACAAGCCCCAGGATCCTTCATTTTCTCTCTGCGAAACAAGGAAAATCTCCCGTCTTTTAAAGCTCCGCTCAAAGATCAAAATCTTTGTTGCGCCATTTACTCCTACCAGAATTATGGACCAACTTTTGGAACCGGTCATGATTTTGTCATATACAACAATGCAGCTTCGAATACCGACTCATATACACGTTTTGGTAACGCCTACCAAGCTCCATCTGGCGTCAGCGACACCAACACGATCTTGGCAGGAACCCAGCACTTCTCTCCATCCGAAGTTGAAGTGTTCTATCTTGTGTAGAACTGATCTCAATATACTCACTGAACTAAGCATTGTCATTTTGCAAATCGAAGCTAAATATAGTTTAAATCACGTCTCATTATCATATCTTGGCTTAGCTAATATAAAAGAAAATATTGCAATGTACTTCCCCTTAGTTTTTTGATGATTTTGTTGAAAGGTTTTGCTTACTTTTAATGGTTTCTGATTTACTCACAATAAATGACTGGTAAATCGCGATATCACTCGGCGATCGAATAGGTAAATGTATATTTCAGACATGTATGATTCCGAACCGATGTTTAGGTATTATATATACCAATGTTTGTAGCCATAAAATACTTTGAAAAGCATTTCACAAACTGATTTTTTAAATAGTTACTCCAGAAATGAAATCAAAACTATACTGTACTATATATAGTTCCTGAAACGTGGGCTAAACATAGTGACTGTATTTTAATTGTTTTGAAAACACAATAATTATTCATTTGGCAAATCTTTCTACCCGTAAGCCCAGCTACCGTCGTCAGTGCAAATGGCATATTAAATCTTATATTAATTTGCAGTAATGACGATTTCTGATTACGTTATTTAATAGTCACTTCCCGAATTTGCTGGATGGCAATGAAAAATTGCCTGTTTACAATGGATTACATTGGGCGCCTCGATTTCAGGCTATTGTTTCGTGTGCACTCAATTCAATTGGGGAAGTGTCTATTAGCCTGCAACCAGCATTTAATTCACGAGATCACCTGACTAAAGAATATTCAAGTAGTTTGGACTGTTCTAACTGTCTTACTTCCATTCACACCACCATACAATAAGCCCTAGACTCACAATGGAAAATATTATTTCCGCCTAAAAGTATACGGCGAATTTATTCCCATCGATACGGTGTTTAACCAAAGCATTCTCGTTTAGTGAGGTCGCGAGTATGTTGATAAACACAAGTGACCGATGACTAAAAGAGACGGCAATGCTTTTGTAGATTAAGAATATCCAGAAATTGATTGCCCAAACTCAATTTGAAATTTGCATTCCAAGAAAGATTTCTTTTTATATTTAAACTCAAATCGGTGTCCGATTTGAAGAGAAAAATTATATTAAAAATAGACCCTGCTGCTTGCAGGACTGGTGCGCTTGCAAGGGGTAGTAAAATTCAACTCAACACCATACAATGAGATTTTGAATTGTTTGAATGTTTTGAAACGTTTTCATACCGATTTCAACAATAAAAACAAATTTAAGAGGCGTTGGATTAATTCAATGCTTAAACCACGGACAAACCAGACCAGAAAAAGACCAACAACAAACAATCTTGGGTCCAACAATCCAAGGGTAACGAAAACGAAGATAATTTTGCTCGCAATTGTATACCATTTCGGAAAAAAACCCAGCCTGTTTTACAGTGAGCGAGTTACGCGAAGAAGTGATGGGCGCGCGAGACCATCACGCGAAAGACATGGACATGCGCAGATGCCGATCTTGTTGAAATGAAATTCTGTTTGGCCGCGTAAGTTATGTGCGTGGCTTAATGACTTTAGTGTCCTTTCGTGAAATTTTCCTACGCCACTGGAAATATTGCATAATGTAGGTTTTCAATATAACCGAAAACAAAAAATATTTAAACCCTAAAATGGCGCAGCACCGCGCATATATTTTATAGATTTTCCAATGGAAGTCCCTGTGGTCGTGGATATACGATGTTCGCCACAAATAATACAAAAAGTACTATGAGCTTTTTCCCCGGAACCTTCTAGATGGTAACGCGTTCCGAACATGGACTCGAATATTGGACATTCTTTACGTTTTGTATAATATACTATATCTTCGCATTTATTTTATACTTTGTTTTCTATATGCATGTTCTAATAATGTGATTTGTGTATTTGTTGTTCCTTACTATTAGGCACGAGAGAATGTGATGAGGGGCTTCGGTGGAGCAGTCGTCAGGACAAGCGCCTTCCACCTCTGAGTCATGAGTTCGATTCCCGCTGAGGACTACACTCATCACACTCATGTGAAAAGAGTAGGTCAACGCTCTGCCGAAAGTCGTGGGTTTTCTCCGGGCAGTCCCGTTTCCTCCCACAGGGAAAGTTGACTGTGTGGGTTAGGATATACAGATTAGTATGAATATTTTTCAAGCCAAAAGCTTATATATTAGGCACATTCTAGTTTTCTCTATGTAGATTCGGTATATTTTGTGTCGATTAAAAGCTACGTTTAGGAGTTTGGTTCTGTATCAAGGTGGGCACTGGCTACCCTCAATTCGCTCATATTGTTTGTGTGGGCCGCGCATGGTTATTCTTAAGAGACTGGGTTTGAATTATTTTCATATAGAAAAGTATTTTTAGCTCATCTGTTTCGCCTTCCCAAAAGGCCTGTGTGCCTTGGTGACAAAACTGATCAACACAGGGACAAAGATGAGATAAAAAGCTCTAGTTTGATACCAAATAGGTCCAAATTCGTGAAGAAAAGATTTACTTTCACGCTCGAGATCATAGCCTATTTTTAAAGTTGTACGATGGACAGTGTTTTAATTTGAGTGTAGAAGATGTCTTATTTGGCTTCATTCAAGTTTGTGCAGGTACATTATTGTGGCAGTTTACTGCTATTGATTCGACGTTTGGGCCTTGTTCTTCGATGGTATGTTTTTTGTTTCCTAAGAAATAATTTGTTTTCCTAGTATTTTAAACGATTTTGTGGAGCAGTCTGCATGGCTGCCACTTCTGGTGCGATGAAAAGACGTTACAACAGATTTCCAGTTGGAAAATGTATGGCCCTTCGGAAAGAGAAATTGGACAATATTTTAAAGGAAACAAAGATTATTCAGGATACAGATGAAGAATTAACTCAGAAAAACAAAGAGCTTTGTTTGAAATGCGAGCGAATGAGACGAATAGATGCAAAAGTAAGTTGTTTACATATTCAGTTTTAATCATTTTTATAGTCAAGTGTGCTACTGTCTGTTGACTTCAGCAGCCAGTTATAGAACTGCTCAGTGCCCCTTGTCTCACTAAGTCACTATACAGTTTTACATGATTTACAATGGCTTGTACGTAGTGTGTATTGTATTTCCCTTGTGCATACAGTAAATTTTAAAACAATCTACCTGTATTCATGGCTGACTTTAGATTGAAAAGCTTGATGGAAGTATAGATGAAGGAAATGAGGTTTTGAGAGAAATAAATAGAGTAGATCATGGTAGTGTAGAGATGCCTAAGAAGACACAATGGTTTGCTTCGGAGAGATCTATCTCGATACGGAGGAAGAATCCGACAAGACTGGGTGAGAAAAGTACAGTTAGCGTAGCGACCGAGAGCAGAAGGAGATCAGAGACATTTGAGGCAGCATGTTAGATTCATGGAGGTTCTGATCACTGGACTTTGCCAGGGCAGGTCGGTCTGTGGGACACAGCAATAAAGAAAAGTGCTGGAAATGTTTTGGTTGAGGTTTTGTCAACAAATAATAAGATAGGTGAAAGAGTAATTCCTAAGATTTTTAGTAAAGGTGTAAATGATTATGAAAAATCAAATGACAACATGATTAGGAGTATCGCCGTACATTACAGTGGCGGTATAATGGGTAAAAGAAAGTACTGTAACGTATTTAGAGATCGCGAGCGAATGAGACGAATAGATGCAAAAGTAAGTTGTTTACATATTCAGTTTTAATAATTTTTATAGTCAAGTGCGCTACTGTCTGTTGACTTCAGCAGCCAGTTATAGAACTGCTCAGTGCCCCTTGCCTTACTATACAGTTTTACATGATTTACAATGGCTTGTACGTACAGTGTATTGTATTTCCCTTGTGTATACAGTAAATTTTAAAACGCTTTACCTGCCAGCAGGGGCGGCGCTAAGGCCTATTTTATTGGGGATTAAATGAAAGTTGCCACCGAGTCATTTTGTAGTTTGCGAACGACTTTGACATATTAAGCATTCTAATTATTCGGCTCGCTTTGTGATTGTTCCATTAAACACAACAACTGTGTATGCAGTTCAATAAATTATTTATATCCTTGTAATGCTAATGAGTTTTCGTAGTTGAAACGTTCTATCAAATATCAATCAGTATAATTTAGTATTTATTATGTAACATCTTAGTAGATTCTCGCCATTTAATTGGTTGATTATGATCACGTGACGTTGAAATTAAAAGAACTATTGCCACGGTATCGTTTTTATTAAATTCTATTCGTCAAATTCGTAATCGTATCGTGTTCGTAGCCTTTTTAATCCTAATTTCAGAATGGGGCGGATGGCATTTTTAAATGGCAACAAAATGGCGGATGTAAATATGTATTTTACGATAAATTTTGATTATCTTATTCATTCTTCATTAAAACATGTGCCTATGATCTGTTCAATATCGGGATTTACTGCACATTATGACATTCTTCTACACGCCAAAAGCGCACAGATGTTTCGTCCGTGATGTTCGGTAACTATGGTTAGAATTCAAATATTTTATTTTGGTTTCTCGTTTCTTCCTATCCAATTTACATTTTGCCGACTGGGGAAACAATTTGCCGAGTCACTGACGAGTGGGGGGTGTCCCCCCCCCCCCACACCACCCTTCTAGCGCCGCCCCTGTCTACCTGTATTCATGGCTGACTTTAGATTGAAAAGCTTGATGGAAGTATAGATGAAGGAAATGAGGTTTTCAGAGAAATCAATAGAGTAGATCATGGTAGTGTAGAGATTCCTAAGAAGAAACATAGGTTTCTTTGGGAGAGATCTATCTCGATACGGAGGAAGAATCCAACAAGACTGGGTGAGAATAGTGCAGTTAGCGTAGCGACCGAGAGAAGAAGGAGATCAGAGACATTTGAGGCAGCATGTCAGTTTCATGGGGGTTCTGATCACTGGACTTTGCCAGGGCAGGTTGGTCTGTGTGACACAGCAATAAAGAAAAATGCTGAAAATGTTTTGGTTGAGGTTTTGTCAACAAATAATAAGATAGGTAAAAGAGTAATTCCTACGATTTTTAGTAAAGGTGTAAATGATTATGAAAAATCAAATGACAACATGATTAGGAGTATCGCCGTACATTACAGTGGCGGTATAATGGGTAAAAGAAAGTACTGTAACGTATTTAGAGATCGCGAGCGAATGAGACGAATAGATGCAAAAGTAAGTTGTTTACATATTCAGTTTTAATAATTTTTATAGTCAAGTGCGCTACTGTCTGTTGACTTCAGCAGCCAGTTATAGAACTGCTCAGTGCCCCTTGCCTTACTATACAGTTTTACATGATTTACAATGGCTTGTACGTACAGTGTATTGTATTTCCCTTGTGTATACAGTAAATTTTAAAACGCTTTACCTGCAGGGGCGGCGCTAGCCCTATTTTATTGGGGGAGTGTAAATGAAAGTTTGCCGAGTCATTTTGTAGTTTTGCCGACTTTGACATATTAAGCATTCTAATTATTCGGCTCGCTTTGTGATTGTTCCATTAAACACAACAACTGTGTATGCAGTTCAATAAATTATTTATATCCTTGTAATGCTAATGAGTTTTCGTAGTTGAAACGTTCTATCAAATATCAATCAGTATAATTTAGTATTTATTATTTAACATCTTAGTAGATTCTCGCCATTTAATTGGTTGATTATGATCACGTGACGTTGAAATTAAAAGAACTATTGCCACGGTATCGTTTTTATTAAATTCTATTCGTCAAATTCGTAATCGTATCGTGTTCGTAGCCTTTTTAATCCTAATTTCAGAATGGGACGGATGGCATTTTTAAATGGCAACAAAATGGCGGATGTAAATATGTATTTTACGATAAATTTTGATTATCTTATTCATTCTTCATTAAAACATGTGCCTATGATCTGTTCAATATCGGGATTTACTGCACATTATGACATTCTTCTACACGCCAAAAGCGCACAGATGTTTCGTCCGTGATGTTCGGTAACTATGGTTAGAATTCAAATATTTTATTTTGGTTTCTCGTTTCTTCCTATCCAATTTACATTTTGCCGACTGGGGAAACAATTTGCCGAGTCACTGACGAGTGGGGGGTGTCCCCCCCCCCCCACACCACCCTTCTAGCGCCGCCCTGTCTACCTGTATTCATGGCTGACTTTAGATTGAAAAGCTTGATGGAAGTATAGATGAAGGAAATGAGGTTTTCAGAGAAATCAATAGAGTAGATCATGGTAGTGTAGAGATTCCTAAGAAGAAACATAGGTTTCTTTGGGAGAGATCTATCTCGATACGGAGGAAGAATCCAACAAGACTGGGTGAGAATAGTGCAGTTAGCGTAGCGACCGAGAGAAGAAGGAGATCAGAGACATTTGAGGCAGCATGTCAGTTTCATGGGGGTTCTGATCACTGGACTTTGCCAGGGCAGGTTGGTCTGTGTGACACAGCAATAAAGAAAAATGCTGAAAATGTTTTGGTTGAGGTTTTGTCAACAAATAATAAGATAGGTAAAAGAGTAATTCCTAAGATTTTTAGTAAAGGTGTAAATGATTATGAAAAATCAAATGACAACATGATTAGGAGTATCGCCGTACATTACAGTGGCGGTATAATGGATAAAAGAAAGTACTGTAACGTATTTAGAGATAGTAGTTTTAAAAAAAATACTGATAACACAAAGTCTGTTCGCATAAAAGTCAACAACTGCTTTATGCCAAGACTATTGCTTTACAATAAGCTTGTATGTTGTATTAAATCAATTGATATTGGTGAGCTTTATTCCATTAAGGAAACCCTTTGTGATGGTTTAGATAAGACTGAAACGGTCGATGGGGTGTATCGGAATATCAACGAGATGGTTCTTCCTCTTTCCAGGTATTATTTAATGTGTCGAAAGAGGTATGAGCTCTTATGGTTTGAAGGACAAACTTACACCTTTTACATTTCACTGGGAGGTGATGGCGCTCCTTTCGGCAAGGATGACACGGCATGTTGTTGGCTAATTAGCTTTCTTTATTTAGGCAGGAAAGTCCTAAGTAGTAATGAGAATTATCTATTGTATGGAGCGATCTGCAAGGAGGATTGTATATCTGTACGTCGTCTCCTTCAGAAATGTTTGAGTGATATTGAAGATTTTGGAAAAAAGTACTTTCCAAATTGACTGTGATGGTAAATTGATTGATATGTTAAATTTCATGTCTCTGAAATGCCAAATGACATGAAAATGTTAGCGTTCTTAGGTGGAGAACTTTCGAATGCTGCAACTTTCTTTTCTACCTTTGCCACTGTCAGTACCCAAGATAAGAATTCCCTTGATGGTTCTTTTAGTTTTTCTGGGAAACAGATGTGGAAGCCCTGGAAATATGAGCACAGGGTCTCTGTTGCGAACAAGGCTGAAAATTTTAAGAAGACTCTGGAAAAAAAGCCATTGGCACCAGCCACATTAAGATCTAAGATAACTTCTTTCATTGCCCAGTTGAAAAGTCGTCAGGAGTTTCAGTCAGTTGTTGGAAGGTTAATTGATCGGACCCATGTTGACCCGCTCCATCTTAAAAACAATTCCCGTGCCCTTACCCATAGGTTGTTGTTGCATGAAGTAATTGCAATGCCAAAGCTTGGAAAGAAGGTGAATTCCTTTTCACAGGTTACCTCAAACTCTCCATTTAAAAGGTACATTGTTACCATACGTAACTGCAGTTTATCTAGACTAGCAAATAAGATTATTAAATGGTTTGATGACACTGGTGGAAATGGCAATGATTTTGATTAACGCTTCACTGGTAAGGAGTCTAGACATTTTCTCTTACATTTCATGGCATTGGTTTCTTCAATTGAGCCCGATGCTGAGCCTGGTAGACAGAAAACTGTTCTGCATGTTATTGCATACATTTGCCTTCTTCTTAGGGACTGTGTTTCTCTCTTCAGTCGCATAAACATTTCAAATGATGAGCTAGATAAGCTTACTAAGCTCTGTCGTGACTACTTTAGGGCAAATGCTCTGTTCTTTCGTGTCAATCCTACTATTTGGACAATTGGGAACATTGTTCCTGCTTACACTCGGTTCATGAAAGACAAATATGGCCTTGGCCTCGGTATTAACTCCATGGAAGGACGAGAGGCCAAACATGTATTTATTGCAAGGTACAGCAAGAATACTAATTTTGTTTCTAGATGGGAGCAAAATTTTCAACATGAATTTGTGTCTCTAATTTGGCTGAGAGAAAGAGGTTTTAACCTTTCTAATACTAGATCTGATAGTTCTTGTGCCCGGTCTTACATCCCTAAACATGTTAGAGATGGAGATGTGGCATATTGCTATTGCGGGTTGCTGAAGGTGTGCGTAACTGATATTAAGTGTAGATTCTGCGGAGACAAGCTTAGGGACTTGATTAAATCTGGTGCTTGCTTGGGAAAAATTATTGTGTTTAAGTAGGTGGCAATTAAGAATGTTTCTATCAGGTTTGATGTAGTATTCTGCATGCTATATTTCTACTAGTTTATTGTACAAACTATGAAGGACATCTGTCCTTCCAAACTTGGGATGCCAATAGCTAGAGTTCTTGTGAATTATGTTCCAGCTGGATTGGAGCCTTAAACCGCTGGAGAACAGAACAGCAGGAGGGCATCCCGGGTTGGCCGGGGCAGCCTTTTTATAATATTTAAAAAAGACATTGTAAGTTTACAATTTAGTAAGCCTGCACTCTAATAGAGTATCTGGTATATTCATTGCATAACTATAGTTTTTACTATGTAAATATTTACAACTTAGTAAACTTGTATTTAGCTTTTTACAAATGTCAAAACAAGAATTAAATGAGTTATGAAAATATCCTGGTTTATATAATTTTGTGTCATGGCAGAGAAGGAATTGTCTGAAATTCCCAATGTAAAAATAAACATAGTTGGAAAAACAGTTGGACTATACAGCTGTTCATGTCCTTTTAATGACTGCAACCAGTCAGTAAGCAAAATGACCTTTGAGATTTTTTCCTCTTGTTTTTGTTTTGTTTTATTTCTTGCCAATAGCCAAAACTGATCAATTAGCCTTTCTCACACCGCCTTTTTTGGGGTACTTTTTCCCAAACCTGCGACCGTAAGACCATGTAACAGCGGCTTTTCATGATTTTTTTTGGGCGTATGATGGTAAATTTACTCTGTAAATGGTTAATTTGCTCTGAAAAATTGCTTTTCACATTGGTTTAATTGCTTACAAGAAAATACAGTACCCAAAAATGGCGGAAATTTGTCGCGTGATAAAGACTAATTACGTACAAAGTATGTGTGACAACCAATTTAATTGCCATGCTACATATCAATAGTAAGTAGAGACAGGGAGTATGGCAAAAACATTTTTTAAGCAGTGCCACTAGAAGCACTTTTCGATTGGAGGGGGGGGCTAACAAACGCATTGAGGAGCAACAGGTTATGTTCCTTGCCCCCCCACCTCCTAGGTGGTTACAGGGATGGATCAAGTATGATCTGGCGGGGGGGGGGTGCTCTAGTGCCGAACGGGTGTCGGTCGGTGCCCCACAGGTTTCGGCCGGTGCCCCATGGGTGTTGGTTGGTCCACAGGGAAACTAGCACCCTCACATTAAATCCATCCCTGGGTGGTTAAACTATCCAAATTATTCCTAACCGAAAGAGTGATGAACTTTTAATTATCTTATAATGACGACAAAACCAGGTATTCACATTCGCTGTCTTAATGACGCTGACCTGTCAGATGAGCGATGGCATAATAAAAATTGTTGGTATTTTAAAAAATTACAGCAAAAAATGAAAATCCTCAGGTTTTGCAGTTTGTTGTGCATTACTGCAGCCACAACCAGAGTTAGCTGAGCATGAGAAAAAATCATTGTCTTAATGACCAAGAATATTTCTTTGGCAAATTGCCTGTATACAAACTTCTACACAGCTGGTATTATTTCTTGTTTGCAGTTTGCAAAGGGGACAGGCTAGTACTTCATGGTACAGTATAGATAATATTATGGCATGGAAATTTATTGTGTAGTATGTCATGGTTATTCATACCAACTGTAGCCAAATCAGCTAACCCATTTGAAGGTGGGTGATATGGGGCGGTTTTTACATGCTTGATGCCGTTCATTTTAAGAAATTGTTCAAATTCGTCGCTTGTAAAATTTGACCCATTATCACTGACAAGCTTTCCGGGAAGCCCATGTGTAGCAAAAACCATCCTTAGTTTTTCAATTGTTGCGCTTGAGGTCGAAGTGTTCATTGGGAAGACTTCCATCCACTTCGAATATGCATCAATCAAGATGAAAAACATTTTGCCTTGAAATGGTCCGGCATAGTCTACATGCACTCTCGACCATGGCCGGTTCAGCAACTCCCACGGATGCAGCGGTGCTTCAGCTGGTGTTTTGCGGTGTGATTGGCTTTCTGTGCAGCTTTTAACTTTCCATTCTAAATCAGTATCCAACTTAGGCCACCAAACGAAACTGCGTGCTAGTGCCTTCATTCTGCAGATTCCCGGATGCGTATCATGCAGTTCCTCGATAACCTGGCTTCTCAGGATAGGTGGGACCACTACTCTGTTACCCCACATTATACAACCATCGTGTATACTTAATTCCTCCTGTCGATTTTGATATGGACGTAAGTCCTCATCTGAACATCGTTCTGGCCATCCCAGTTGGACCATTTTGCACACTCTGGATAACACGGGATCTCTTCTGGTTTGTGTCTTTATTTTCCCTGAATCTACCGGAGTTGATTCCAAGACTTGCATCACAAACACGTTGTCGCCAGGTTCTGGAGTCCTGCTCGGCATGTGCGGTAGTGGAAGACGACTCAAGGCATCGGCGTCGGCGTGTGCTGTTCCTGGTTTGTGGGCGATGGAATATTCATAGGCAGCTAGAGTTAGAGCCCAGCGCTGTACTCTTCCAGATGCCATCTGCGGTATCGGCTTGTGCTCATTAAATAAACCAATTAGTGGTTTATGATCGGTATTGATGGTGAAATGTCTTCCACATAAATACTGATGGAATTTTTTCACTCCAAATATAATCGCCAGTCCTTCTTTTTCTAATTGGGCATAGTTCCTCTCAGGAGCTGAGAGGATGTGAGACGCATATGCTATCGGTCGGTCGCTTCCGTCTTCCAATTTATGTGACAACACTGCTCCCACCCCGTATGGCGATGCATCACAAGCCAAGAGCAATTCTTTGCTACTATCATAATGAACCAACAACTCTGCCGATTTCAACAGTTCCTTGGACCTACCAAATGCTTCTTGCTGTTTCGTACCCCATCTGCAATGAGCTCCTTTCCTGAGCAACTCTTGTAAAGGCGCCAAAGTTGTTGCTAGATTGGGCAAGTATTTCTGATAATAATTTATCATACCCAGATACGACTTTATTTCTGATACATTTCTCGGATTTGGAGCATCAGTTATGGCACGCACTTTCTCTTCCACCGGTTGAATTCCTTCTCGGTTGACTCGTTGCCCCAAATAGGTTACTTCTGGGGCCATGAACACACACTTCGACTTCTTCAGCCTTGCTCCAGCTTTTGAAAGCCTCTTCAAAACTTCTTCAAGATTAGCGATATGCTCTTCATCATTTGTACCCGATACTAGAATGTCGTCGACTCGCACAATGACATAAGGTATCCCTTTTCCATGGTTCTTTGGAAGATACCTGGTGCTGACGATATACCGTAGGGAAGTCGGTTATATTGGAACAGGCCACGGTGTGTGTTAATGGTCGAATATTTCTTCGAGTCATCATCGAGTGGTAACTGTTGGTAAGCTTGGCTCAGATCCAATTTAGTAAACTTTTCTCCTCCACCCAATGTTGTAAACAAATCTTCCGCTTTGGGTATTGGATAATTATCTAACTTTGAAACAGCATTGACCGTCACTTTATAGTCCCCACAGATTCTTATGGTTTGGTCTTCCTTCACTATAGGCACAATCGGTGCAGTCCATTCTGAAAAGGTGACTTGCTCTATGGTTCCTTCTTCTTCCAATCTCTTCAGGTCTTTTTCAATTCTATCTTTCATGGCATAGGGCACTGGTCTGGCCTTGCAATATTTAGGACTTGCATTTCCTTCGACCACAATTTTTGCTTTTGTAGCTTTGAAAATTCCGAGACCTTCTTCGAATACCTCTGGATATTTCTTTAAAATTTCGCTTAGCTTCCGATCTTTGATGCCTTGGTTGCTTACATCTTGCTTTACCTTACTGGTGGTTGTTGAAAATACTTGTTGCCAATTCAATTTTATCTTCTCTAGCCAGTTCCTTCCCAGTAAATTTGGAGTCTTCCCTGAAACGACAATGGCTGGTAGGGTCTCTTTCTGATTGTTGTATTCCACCAGCACTTGGATTATTCCAACCACTTTAATTTCTTCGCCTGTATACGTATGCAAGTTTACATCGCTTGGTTGAATCTTTGGTATTGATTTCAACGTTTGTCGAAAAGTCGGTTCGCTTGTTACCGTCACGGATGCCCCTGTATCCACTTCCATTTTTACGTCTTGGCCATTTAACTTTATGTTTACGCAATAGGGATCAGGTTTCGATGCTTCAATGGTGTACAATGAATAACTTTCTTGTACTTCTTGATCTTCACCCAAATAATTTGTTGTTTGGCGGTATTTCCTCGTTTCCAGTGCTCGTTGCTCTTCGCGTGGTTTGTTAGCAGTATTTTTTCGCCGTTTTGCTCTGCATTTCCTTGCTACATGACCTTTCTTATGACAATAATAACATTCTTCTTCATTAAACTTGCATTCCTCTTGTTTATGCTTTCCCCCACATCGGTAGCACTCAGTAGCACTTGAATAATCTCCGTCTTGCGTTTTGACGTTACCATTGACTTTGTTTACATTCTGTTGACCTGACGTTTGGCTCCCTTCCAAGGTCAACGCGGCTTGCTGAATGTCTCTCGCGTTATTCGCTGCGGTTTCCATTCCCACAGCAATTTCATATGCTTTTTTAAAATTTAAGGTTGTCTCAGATAGCAAACGGCGTTGAATTCGGTCCTCGTTGATTATACAAACTAAGCGATCTCGAAGCATATCTTCTAACCCTGTCCCAAAATTACAATATTCAGTTAGTTGTCTTAATTCTGCCACATACGTTGATATTGATTCTCCGTCTTTGACTTTGCGAAAACGGCTGTTAAACTTAAATCGCTGCACAATCTCCGATGGTCTTGGATTTCGATGATTTTTTTACTAGCTCGGCCAACTCGTTAAGGGGGTCCAACAGGAAAAATATTTTTTTTCTATCTATTAACAGTATGACACTCTATTCATAGTATGTTGTTTGGTAAGGTCTCCTGCAAAAAAAATATATTTGGCGAAGACACTGTTGCCATGGTTACCAAGATATCGTCCCCCCTATGGTGAAATACGGGTAATTTTGTAAGCATGATTACTGGAGAAGTTTTGATGATAAAGACTTGGAATAACTTTTATTTATTTACTACCAAGATTAGCTAGGAGGTGAACCAGGCTTATTGACAGAGATTGCATAATACACATTTTGAGGTGGAAATACTAGAAATCTACCCGTACAAATGAACCAACCGAGCTACAACTTGGTAATTGTTGATCATACAGTAGTTTTTTAGGTTCACCTCCTAGAGCAAGGTATGCTGACTTCACTGTGAAAATTTCATCAAGATAGCTTCAATGCCTCTTCAGATATCCTGCGCGCAATAATGGAAATCGCTAAATTTTGCTAATTGGAGAAAAATGCATTTAAAGTTCAATGTTCGGTTTATCAACATGATGGTCACATTAAGGTGGTCTTATACATTGAAAACTATTTTTCCTAATTTAATACTTTTTCCTCATTTTTTCCTCTAATATTATAGAATATGGGTGGCTGACACAAAATCACTCACTGTTACAATTTGTGGATTAGTGTTACAATTTTTAGTGATAGATAGTTCATTATAGTTTATATATTCGGTATATAAATGTGCCCATATAGATATTTGGAAATTATGTACAAGTTATATTTGTATATTTGCAAGTGTATGCGCCTTATATTGTTTTTTGTATGCGCCTTATATTGTACTTATATTATACGCACAAATGAAAAATTCGACATGGAGCTCCCCTATACGCACAAATGAAAAATTCGACATGGAGCTCCCCTATATTTCATATGCTCACAAAATATACTAGGGTCGAAATCACATAGCCAAACACATCCTAAACGGGAGAGGTAGGCATATATATCATGAAAATGCCATGCTAAATTTTTTCAAAAATCTTTAACACGTACTATTTCAACACCCAAGTTTGGTTCCCAGCTGTGACCTCCGCCGTTGCCGTCTTTAAAAAGACACCAATGTTTAACCCTTCGGTTCTTTCAAAGGTTATGGCAGATCGACTTTCGTCGGACTTTACATGATGTCCTCAATCAGTCATAGCCTTGAAGTGGAACCGTAATTATACAAAATATATAGCATGAAAACAATTTGCTTTCACGCCATTATAACGCCCCTCCCGCCTAAATATAACCGAATTGTACTTGGTGTAATTTGAAATAAAATCGTTTAAAATCACTATATAGCTAGGGAGGGATAGGTGGGTACTCATTTGGAGAAAAAGCTTTTTCGTAAATTCTCCAATGCTCGCGATTTCCCAATAACATGTCGTTGCTATTGTGGTTGCTACGGGACAAAATTTCAAACAAGCTGCTATTTTCCCCTATTTATCCATTTTCCGCAAAACAAATAGAAAAATTAACGCAAGAAAACGAAAAAGGGATCATTAATGATGCATAATATGGCTAATTTCCAAATAGGATTTTCTTTTAAAATTTTGTATTGGACCCCCTTAAACGATTTCGAGTCCGGTTTCTCTGGAGCTAACAAATTCCGAATAAGCTTGTATGTTTTGGCACCACAAACGCTTAAAAATATCGATCTTTGTTTATCTTCGTCGTCGATCTCGTTCGCTATAAAATAGTGAGCTAATCTTTCAATATATTCCACCCACTCCTCGTCTTCTTTATACTCTTCAACTTTCCCATAAGTTGCCATGTTCTAAGATGTATAAAATTAATCCTCGTCGCCAATGTAGTATTTTGCTTTATTCGAACTCCAAACTATATACAAGTTCACCCGGACGTAAACCGGAAGTCCCATACAACAATATGTTAATGTAGATTACCCCTGAGGTGCATATAGGAATAAGTAAGTTATATTTAGATACTTTTAGATAGTCTAATCAAGACGCTCTATATGTATGGTCTCAGTTATAGGCATTTGGTAATGTGCCGCGCCGAGCTTAAAATATATAGTCAATAATTTATGTAGTTCTTTGGTTTTTTTTATTATTTCCCGAAGCAGGGACAGCTTAATCCATACGGGAAAGATTGTAACGAAAGTATGTAGAATTGTATACAAATAGTTACGTTTGCACCACACGTCATTGTAAAGATTAGTTACGTCAAACGAAAAGATAATGGACATTCTTTGCTACAAAAGGCAGATAAAGTAAATATAATTTCGAACTTACGGAAAAGTGTCAATTACGTTTCCATTAGGCATGATAGTTTAGATAAATGATACTTAAACTGTCAAGTCTGATAAGAAGCTTGCATGGTGGGAAGATGTGTTTTCATGATAATCCAAAGTTCAATGTTAAGCTGTACATTGATATTACACGTATATATGCTTAGGGCTCTGCTGTCAAACATTCTTGGGAATATTTCGCGCGATCAAGTAATTACAAAAGCTTATTTCGTTAAATTTTAGTAAAACTTAGGTTAAGTCGTAAATTAAAGTTCATATACGTAGAGATAAAAACATTTGATAACAAAAAAATATATTAAAGTGGTTAAAACCTCGTAGCAATATTATATAAAGGCTTTCTGCGAATTGCAGAGGTCATCCAAATTAAGACATTCCTTTTTCCAAGGGGGCAGTTCTAAATATAAAATATGTAGTTCTAAACCTAATATAGGCAGTTCCGTAAATTTTAAATTCTAAAATTCAGTTTTTGGAGCTTTTGGGAAGCATACCCTGTGCGCGGAACTCAAAAGGCAGCCGGTATTTCTCCTGGTTCCCTCTAATACCGTCTGCTATGCAGGCAAAACGCATATCTATATTATTGCAAAACATTCAATCCGTATAATATCCGTAAGTTGAGGATTTATGCTTAAAGATCAACAGCTTTGCAACAATAATTTATACAAATATTAAAATATTGGATTAGATGCCGATATTTCATATTGCCATGAAGCGCAGACGGTTAAACTACTAAAATTTTATAAGATCTATTCTAAAATAATCTGCATGTACATTGAACGTTTTCAAAATATTCATTTCATTTCTAAACAGGTGAAACTTTGATTGATAGTTTAAAGTGTACTTTGATTCAGATAGTTTTGTGTACTTTTAATCATAATGTTAGCTTTAAATTTTTAATGAACTTAACTGCATGCATAAACGTGCGATGCGTGACTATAATTATATAACGCCCCAACTTTTGCTAGCAAGTTAAGTGCAGTTTTGCAGTTGACGGTCGCGAAGCAACGACTAAACTACTTAGCCTGTCTCGTTCTGTAAAGATAAAATGAAACGTTTTCTTAAAAGAGCGTTCTTGTCAGTAAAATTTCTGTTCCTGATCTTGTTACCACAGGCTGTTAAAATGGAAGAAGAATACTGCAGGCCCGAGGATGCAACGAACATTGCAATTCCTTTTCGTTTGTTGTACAAAGGTAAATTTCATATTCGAAATGTCCGTTATGCTTACAATATTTCATTCAACTTTTAGAGCATTAAAAGATTTTCGAATGGCTTCATGTCTTCGCATCACAGTTTCAATTACCTAAAAGAACGAAGTAGAAGCAGCCTAATTGACATTGCAAGGTTTTTGGTTTGAAACAATAGAACTATAGAGCAATTAAAGATATTTGTGTAAAATGAGCAGTCATAATTGTGTAAAGTATACTATACGGCACAACTAGTAAAGATGAGTTGATCAAGAACACGAACCATGTACAAGTGAAATGTCATACATGCATATTTCAAGGCTTTAGGATGTCTACAGGGTGTATAAAAAACGAAATCCATCTTTTATTCTTAATCATTTTCGGAATACCGGACCATATAACATTATTTAGATCTTATTTTAAAGCCTGTTCTTTTCTATTTCGAACAAGTCATCATTGGTGTCCTTAATGCTAGTGATAACTGAATAAGAAAATTTTTTTATAGAACCTATCAATTTTAGATGTCGCATAATTATGCAATATTACTAATGTTATTCCATAGTCGCGTGTCAAATTCTTGAATTTTGTTGTTTAAACTTCAATATTGTCCTTGCCACACGATTTCACGAGAAAAAGGATTAGAAACAATTTAATAATTACTTCTCACAAGATATGCGCTAGTTTTATTTGTTGATACTCCGAAATCCAATAGTCCACAATACCGTAAAACAATTTGGCGTCCATGCAGCATCACACAAAGGCCATCGATCGCACGCGCGGCAATGTAAACAGCAATCGGTTCAAACCAAGGCTTAAAGCACCTTTAAACCACCGTTAAGGCATGCCGTAGTTGTTTGGTTTTGACGATTCATTACAAAAATGTTCAGTTTTATTGCTTTGTTGATAAAAATATATTAGTATCAATTATTATCTCAAATTTTAGATTCTCCAATTACAGTCACTTAAAATATTATTCGCAAACCAATCGTTCAAATTTGAAACGAAACCAACGGTTAGAAAGCTGAATGGCTACGCTTTAAAATGAATAGAAACATGAACATTTTACTCTCATTTTTCATTTCATTTAAACACTTTATTACCTGAAAAATAGAGGTAACAGGTGGCTGAACAGAGCATATCCCCAATTGACATCAGCTACCGGTAATAACTTACTATATATACATGGTAATATAATATTAACTATATATAACTTAGATTATATATACATAAATAATTATGTGAAAGTATTTAGATAGATTAAAAACCATATAGTTTTAATAACAGTTCTAAAGGTAATTGTTTTTTAGTTTAGATAAGTAGGTATTCCTCAAAGCAGTTTTAAAATGACCAAGATTTCTTATGCATTTTACTTCAGGGGGCAAAACGTTCCATATCCGTATTGTTCTTGGAAAAAACGAGTTTCCAAAATAATTGGTCTTGTATCTGAACTCTTTAAGGTGGTCTTGGCCGGGTTCTCTTAAGTTATAGCGAGATACTGGCTTCGGTTTAACGTAATCTTCAATATTATTAAGGCAGTACAAATTATTTTTACATTTAAAAATAAATACTAGATCCTTAATTTCCCGGCGATTCTCAAGGGGAAGAAGACCAAGCAACAGTAATCTGTTTTTATAATTTGTTTCCTTAGGGTAGTTCAAGATAAATTTTGTGGCTCGGCGCTGGACATTCTCAATTTGTGATATATACTTCAATTCGTAAGGGGACCATAGTTCACTCCCGTACTCTAATAGAGGTCGAACAAGGGCACAATAAATTAGTTTCCTGGTGTTCATCTCCTTTAAGTCAGCGCATGTTCTTTTAACAAGTCCAAGCCTCTTATTTGCCTTTGATGATATTTCAATAGTCTTTTCTAGTAGTCTTTTCAAAATTTACATTTGAAGCGAGGATTCCGTTTTTTTTATACACCCTGCATGTATATAAGGGAGACCATATTGTAATGTTGTTCCAATTTTCTCGCTTATTTCTATTATAAAAAGTTTTTGACACCAACCTTTTATTTGTAAGTTTATCTATGTTAAAACGATTTACATTAGTCTGTCAAGCATGGCATTCTGCATTTTCTGTTTTCGCTGTTTGCCTAGAATAAATATACTTTGTGGCCACACATATAATGCATGTCAAATTTGGAACCTCCATTTGGGATTACATTTATTTATCTTAATTTTAAATGGTGTAATGATAAGCTCTTTGTAGGTTTCCATGGCGATATAACTGTAGTTATTTTGTGGGAAACAAAAAATTAGATAAATGCATGCCAATTATAAATATAACTATGTTTTTGAACTGACCGGAACCTTTTTTAATAATTTTCGTAATTTTCATAGTGTTTGCGATATTGAGTAAATCTTAGCAGACGCCGTTATTATCGTTTAAAGTTTTAAACTTATACTTAATATATAACTGATATAACCTAGCCCTACAATTTCGAAACAGAAATTTTTTTGCCTGTCGATAAACAAAAAGTTGAAAATACATTTCGCAAGTTGCGCTAATTCTTTGCCCGACATATATTTTTCATTTTATAGATGTTTGCCCGTTAATAAAAGATGTATTATTTGAAGAGACGTATGATTTGCGGAGCAGCTGCGCTCAGAAATGTTTGCAAGAACCATTCTGTGCTGGATACAATTTTAAGAAAAAGCTCCAGGAAAAGAAGCCAAACTGCCAGTTAACAGACACACTTGATCACGACTTTCATGACTGCTTTAACATAGATGACAAAGGCTGGGTTTTTTACCATCCCCTTGGCCAAAGAAAGGTAAGAAGCTGCCGTAAATGCGTGCATTCTATTACCTGATTTAGGCTATTCATAGGCAGAAAGTTGCTACTAAGAGAATCCAGCGGTCTGCAAATCTCCCCATAATTGTGCGATCATCTTCTTACATATTGCTTCTATTGGAAAATCCTTGAGCATAATTATGCAAAATAATTTACATAACAGTCTAAACGCAATTGTCTTGTTTTTGATAGTAGAAACAATTTTCTGTATTATGTTCGGCTGTTGTAATTCAATAGAGTTTTGAAATCCAACTTCACATAATAGAACTATAATGGGCACAAAACACATTGACAATGTTTAAGTGGCTTGCATACAACCATTCAAATTTCATCAAGTTCACCTGATATTCTCCACCGGAATCTTTTACATTGATTGGACAACATGTTATAGTAGTAACTTAATTTGTAATATTATGCTGTAGGTTAATTGTTTAAATTTAAAGACTTTAACTTTTTCCGAGTGCTTAACTCGAACATATTTACTTTTATAGGTGCAATGCAGTAAAATGAAGCATTGTAAAAATGGGGGAAAGACGATCATTGATCTTCGCAATGGACCTGGTTCCGATCCTTACAGATGCAAATGCAAAAAAGGAAGCAAAGGAGTTCTTTGTGAAATTGGTGAGTTACTACTATCAAAATTGGTTTAACTAAGTGCAACGAAACTTATCTTAACGCATGCCAATCGAGAATTCGCCCGAGTGATGGAATATGTACACGAAACATATTTTCATTAACATGCGCTGAAATCAGTTTGTTGTAAGTTGCAGCAAATGTGTCCTTAAGACTAAGTAATTCACCTGATTTTTGTTTAGCCATAGATTTGTGATATTCTTTGAATATCATGATGCATGAAAACACTTGCATAGATTGCAAAGCCAAGTTGAAAGATATATTTATATCGCACAACATACAATAAACATATGCAACGCAGCATTTGTATAATAGAGGGAATTCATGTGAGGTAACAAAATGTTATATGGGACGTCACAATGTTTGTAATATCTTAAAAAAACTATATTTTGAAGATCATTACGCCTAGTCTTATAACAAAAATTTAGTTCGGTACAAATATTCCTCCCTCAGTTATAGAATTTTTGATATGTTGCTGACGTCAGCAGATATTAGGAAAAGGTCCGTTAATAACTCTTTATCGTTGAATCCCATGCTCGTAGGTCACTGATATGACCTACGACTTTGCAGTTTTCATATCTTCGGTCAGTGCATGCTATGTAGATGACAATACTACCGTTCGATTCAGCGTTTTACGATCTCTTTAGAGAAGTAAATTGTGTTTGTTTACAACGCTATGCGGCCGATTTAGCCCCTTTTAAACACTCCGAATTTTGTTTTGTTTACAAATTAACAAAATATAAACTAATTAAATATTCATTTCGTTTTCCTACCTTTGGTTTGCACGCTACCACGCTTGCACGGTTCGTAAATACTACCATTGGATATCTATTGAAAATACCTTCACAATAAATCCATTTTGTTTACATTACGAAATAATCTAGCCCTTTTATTGCAATTCTCGTGAAAATGCTTTCTTTGTTGCGACACCGGTACTGTCGGCGCACGCTCGGACAA
Organism: Trachythela sp. YZ-2020; assembly: GCA_016169945.1. Classification (NCBI taxonomy): domain Eukaryota; kingdom Metazoa; phylum Cnidaria; class Anthozoa; order Malacalcyonacea; family Clavulariidae; genus Trachythela; species Trachythela sp. YZ-2020. The sequence goes on along the minus strand of JADLSH010000025.1, from coordinate 679,717 downwards.
CTTCGGAAGCTAAATTTCCGGGATCCTTGCACCTTATCGGCTTGAAAGTACCGGCAATTGATTCCTTGTGATGTCATTGCCTAGATGGGGGATTTTCATTGGTTTATAGCAAGCAAGCCTGACCTTATATGGATTTTCGTAATTTATATCGCGTATTTCGTATGCGTATTTCAAAAAATTAAAAAAATAGTTCTACTTCTTCAAAGGCAATGAACCTTATCAACAATATTCCTTTTTTCATGAGCTACAATTTCTGTGGAATATTGCTCAGCAAATTCTAAATCCTGTTCTGGCAATTCAGGTTTATATCAACAATAATTGTAAAATTTTCAGATAATTTATGAAGATGTCTGCAAATTAATTTTGATATTTTTTATGAACCGAGACAAACCAAATATAATTTTAAAGAGGAAGTCATAAGCTATCGAATGACGCTTGTCCTGTTGCCAGACAAAAACACGTCTGGAGATATTTACATTTGAATGAACTAATCGTAAATACAGCGCAATTTAAAGCTATTTTGTATAACGTATTTTGATGCATAAAGTTTGGTTATGCATTATAGAAGTTATGTCTCACCTTTGTAAGTTCGATTTGAATATTCTATTTCAAATACAGTCATATCTGATATCTGGACGTTTGCACTTTGGCCGCCGTGTTTCTGGTCAAATACTATTGTATATCTGACCACAAACATGACTGCCAAAATTGTGAAGCCCATATTTGAAAGAGTTTCGGCCATTATTGCAATTTGTAACGGATTATATAATTAAAATTTTTAAAGCCAAAAAAATCTTTCAGTTTCGTTTTGGGTAAAAAATAGCGTGAATAACTTCTTCTTAAAAGATGCTGACCTCAGCAATGTTATTATTTAAAACTCTGTAACTCTGGAAATAATTATTCGACAAACACAACATTTTCGTAGAAAATTCTTCATAATAATATACAAAATGTGTTAAAGTATTAGCGCCATATTTTACATTTTAAAAGTTTTATATTTGACATGAAAACACTCTATTGTATGCGACTATACTAAAAATTAATGAAAATCGTAAACATTCTAAAGATCGTCTTAATGCTTCTGTAATTATATTGATTAGTTTTGGCATTTTCGAACTCAGTGATATTGTCTGGAGAACCAACCTTTCGGCAAAACCTAATTTCGTGGGTTGAAACAAGCAGAAATTGGACGGTCTGTTGGCGTGCATCTAGAGACGGATGGGCAGGCAGTACTTTCCATACCAAATGTGATAACAAGAAGCCAACTGTGACCATCATTAAAGTTGGTCAGTATATCTTTGGAGGCTACGCTACGGCATCATGGGATGGTGAGATTAACAATACTATTTCTTACCAGCTTCCAACTCACCTTTTCATTTTTCAATAAGGGAATACCAAAGTCATTTCCAATAATTAGCTAGAGGTACAGGGATTATTGCAGATGCATTGTATAAATTTCTATAAAATATAGAGATAAGGTGCGGAAATAATTGTTTCATAATATGTAACTGGTGCAGGGATGAAATTTATTAATAAACGTTTAGTGTTTTTGATGCGGCGCTTATTTGATTGCTTAAACGAGTAAATACAGTATATTTAACGAAATCACTTTAAGCATTAGCTGTTTTATTCTCTCAGAGCGTTAAATATCCAGATCCTTAAATATATAGTTTTTTTCGACGATAAAATTAATAATAAAACATTCACTAACATCTTATTATATGTAAATTACGTCAACGTCACTGCCGTTTCCCTTAAGTACTAGAAATACATGCTTGCAGTAACCCCTCGCCCCATGCACCCGAACATTGACAGACACTACTTTCCAAAACATTACTATTACTAAGCTTTTTCATCACAAAATCTGCTATGCAAAGGTGGTAGACGAGTCAGATATCTGGGTTTAAAGCAAAATTTTGGCTTGGAAAACCGAATTGGATCTCTGGCTCACACCCCTCTTCACGACGCACTCAAAGGCTATCGCCATATGAAATGTTTTACTTGACGTAATCACTATGTTTTCCTTCATTTTAAATGTGCCATTAAAATTTTGATCATTACTGTAATAGTTTGGAAAGAACAGTGGAAGGAAACAATAATATTTTGGGAAATTTATTTTGGGTTAGGAATTTTTGAAAGAATGAAAAATGGAAACCTTTTTCAAGAAGAGGAAGCACAGTAGCCATGGCAACATGATTAATAATATATATTTATTTTCTGGAGTGCAACTGTACAGTTAAACAGGTTACAAAAGCCGCAAAAATAATTAAAATATCTGTTGTTTTAGCCATAGAAATATGAGATATATGCGGTAGGTGTGTTCTTATGCATTCTATAAGCTTCAAATTAATGTTTAAATGGAACCTTCCGTTCACTAAAACGTTTCGAAAAGTTTGTAAAACTAAACTGCCTTTTACCGATATTATTAGTTTTTGAAACGAAATCAGATGAAAATATACCAATTCTCTCGTGAAATAATTTCTGAAACTTTTTGATTAACTTTTTCTGATTAACTTTTTGAAAACATAAAATATAGGATATTTTATTTGGAATAAAATGAAAATCAATGTTACTAAAACAACATTTTAGGGCTATATTAAAATACATCAACAATTATAAGAAACTTGCCATATTTCTTCAACCATCTATCTCTGTTTATCCTTTTTATAAAGTATAAAGGATAAATCCCTTCCGCCGCTTTTCCAGAAGTCCCAAAAAGCGATTATAAGTTATAATTCAGACTTACTGATACTCATGTTTTTCTTATAATTCGCTCATTCCACTCCAAACAATTATAGACGGCCGGCCAAGTCATCGTATCTTGCAACTTGATGGCAATTTGATGTTAGAAGCTGGCAATAATCATATTCATACTCAGATAGATGTAAGGAACAAGGTTTGAAGTGTTGCCATGTCGAAATCTTATATTTTGAATGAAAAAATATGATATTTCTAAGCCACCTTCCCGCGAAATCGCGGTAGTTTAACTTCAAACAATTACCGACAATTCTGCTGATGTGAGACAGACTTCTTTGCTCTGATTGGCTATCGGCATTGATTCCTAAATTAGTCAGCCAATGACCGAACGTCGAAAGATCCTGACGCTTCCGGTTATTGCAACACATGAGGTAAACAGCATCAAAGTTCATCAAAGTACAAGAAAGAAATGTGCTATTTATACGATTTTAATGATATTTAGGTAAGATTTTTCGTGTTAATGCGATCAATATTATCTATACGGATACAGCCCCCGTTTCTCCAACATTTGCTTAATTACTAAGTATCGTGCCAAAATGTTTTGTATTTTGTCCGGTGCTGCGAGGCGGTGCTGAATTGTGTCGAGCTAAAATATTTTAAATATTTTATACTGTATCCAATCTTTGTTGAATTTTGTTCAGTCAATGTTTGAAACCATACTCTCACATTGTATATCAGTTTACCAATGGAAGTGTATTTAACGATTTACCTGATTGTCTAACAACGAACTACAGTAGGACTCGCGTCTGTTTTGATTGTTGTATATCCCATTTGCATATATGTTTGCAAATACCTATATCAAGGCTAGCCTGTATTATTCAATGTCTATCGCTGTAGCCTGTAATTATAAACACAAACGCATTTGACTAAAATGACTTTATTCATTCAGAAACTATTGTATATATATTTTTATATTTTAGTGTTAACTGTTAGAAACATATTCGGCTTTTGAATGGAACTAACAATAAAAATGTACTTTGCAATTTGTCAAGTTCTAAATAATGTTCGTGAACAAACTCAAGCACGGAAATTTTTAAAGTTCTGACTTCTAGAATGGCTTACGAGACCTGTTATCATTGGGAATAAACAATCCGAGACAAACAGCTGCAACTTGCTGCTACGCTAAACCAAAGGCTAAAGAATTGAACTGAACAGTGCGGTAAAATCTTGTTGAAATTATAACAATACTAACTGATAGTATTCAATAAGTCGAGAAATGAGATAGTATCGATTGAATAAAATAGTCATACTTTTTCCGGTCAGACAGTACAATATTTTGTGCACTATATTATTGTACTGGGCTGTATTAAAACTATATTTGACTTCACACGACATAGCCATAGGCAGCGGCGATAATCAAGAAAATGCGGGCAAAGGGGTCTAAATCAGTATAACTAAGCAAAGAACAATTGGGTATAGATAATATTGATCGCATTACCACGAAAAATCTTTAAAATAGCATAAATAGCATATTTCTTCCTTGTACTTTGAATAACTTTGATGTTGTTTACCTCGTATGTTGCAAAAACCGGAAGCGTCAGGACTTTTCGACGTTTGCCCATTGGCTGACAATTTAGGAATCAATGCCGATAGCCAATCAGAGCAAAGAAGTCTGTCTCATAGCAGCAGAATTGTCGGTAATCGTTTGAAGTTAAACTACCGCGATTTTGCGGGAAGGAGGCTTAGAAATATCATATTTTTTCACTCAAAATTTACGATTTCGACTTGGCAACACGTCAAACCTTATTCCCTACATCCACCTGAGTATGAATATGGTTGTTGCCGGCTTCTAACATAAAATTGCCATCAAAATCTTTTAGGAGCATATTTTGAACTCTTGGCCGGCCGACTATTACAATAGGCCTATTGCCTAATGGAGCTTTGGCGCAATGTATTCTCGTAGAGTGGCATCAAATTCACTTATTCGAGAAATTTTGTTGTCACAAAGAACAAATGATTAATTTTCTAACAAATCTACGTCGCGGTCGTTGTTATTTTTATCGCTGTGTGTAAAGAGAAGCCTTGGCTAAATTCTGTGTAAATTAAAAGGAATTTGCTGCACGTATTACGGAAAAAACAGCCTTGAAAGGACGCCATGAGTGAACACAATTTGAACATATTCACCGTTTTAGAATCGATTTGTTCAACGTTTTCAGGTATTGTAATGTTGTAAGAGACCGTCAGTAAACAATTTTGCTTTCGAAATATTCTCATGTTGTATATCAATGTTGATCATGTATTTTTACCGATTGATCGTACGTTTTATACCCATATTTAGCGACTTAAAATTGATGCAAAAACTGCCCTAGAATGCTGTAAACAATGGCCTTTTTGACGTACAAGAACAGAGCTTCTCTTGTGTTTTGACGCGAAAGTTTGACTCCAATTTAGGCAAAATTTAATGTGTTTTACAAAAGCATTATTTAAATTGCATATCTGCTAGTTTTTGCATGAGTTAAAGCAGTTTTTGGAAATGTTTTTCTACTTGGAGTGCCTTGGTTCTTTCATTCTACAAGTAAACAATAGGTTTTTTAAAATTCTAAGTCATAAAACAAACTCAAAATAGGTATAAAAAGCTGCAGGATTTTAGTTTTAGCATTTATACATCAGATTTATACATCACATTGAAGTTTTAGCGTTACAGTTAGGTTTTAAGTCATAGTTAAATATATTTCTGTTTATAAATTATTAAACCTTTTGCGCAGTATTAATTCAATATTAAAAGGTAGTCTGTAAATTATTTACTGTACATATTGTGTATTGAAGTCAAATTGTAAATAGTACTTTCTAAATAAGTTTAACTTGAGATGTAGCTAAGGTTATTGCGTTTTTTAAATATTCAAGTGGTATTCAATTTTCAGCTAACTATAAAATATTATTTCAAAGATTAGAATAGGATTAAATGATTGTAATGGTGATGAACCAAGAACTTCGAAACAATCAAACGAACAGCTCCAACAAGATGAAACTGCTATTTAATATACCTCCATACTAAACAATGGCCTGACTCCCTGAGGAAGTCTGAACTGACTAATCCTGGCAAATCTTCCAACATATGGGGGAAAGAATTAAAGACATTTCAATTGATTTATTGAACAAAGAATATATTTTAAAATTTATAAATTCTTGTTCAATATTTTCAAACATTGAAACATAATGCTGTGCATATGCAGGGCAGAACCACTCTCTTTCAAATAGTTGCAAATTATTTTGCTATTCTGTGAGAAAACAAATCCAGGATCTAATTTCATTGCGCCACTGTGTAGCGAAACAAACATGCAGGAAAACAAACAGATAATATTTGATTTATTTTGCTTAATATTTGAGATCATGTGTTTAGATCAGACTTAACAGGCCAACCTTAGACTGTGACTAGACTGTATAGCCAAGCTCCCTAAATGTTTCTCCATATTGAAAGGCTTTGTAGATGGAAAATTATTGAGTGTAAATTATATACATTTATTAGACCTAACCAGGAACAGCTGCGAAAAATGCCACTTTTTAATATATTTAATATGCCCCACATTCAAGGGCCAGGAATCCATATACTGGCAGTACCGTACCACTGATGAGAAAAATTGTTGTGCGTTAGACAGAATAAAATACTAAGGTAGGGCACATATGGGCGTATTCCAGCTAATGAGTTAATTTAACTCATTAGCTGGAATACGCCCACATGTGCCCTACTTTAGTATTTTATCCTGTCTAACGCACAACAATTTTTCTCGTCGGTGGTAGGGTACTGGCAGTTAATGGGTTAACAAAACTATCTGCCAGATGCACCCTACTTTTATATTTTTCAGTGCTCTGTCTAAAGCCAGAGGATCTTACTTGTCAGTCGCAGTGGCGTGGGAACCGGGAGGCACATGATCCCCCAACTTTTCTTCAAAATTCCCCTTTCTCCAGCTAATTGAAAGTGCCCTTTACTACAGAACAGGTGCCCTAAAAAAGTGCCCCCTTGAAGTAACAGTTACTTCCTAATGCCTATAGTCAGTGGTAGGGTACTGACACTTAATGGGAAATCCCCCACCTAGTCATGCTTAACCAACAGTCAATGGAGGAAAAATGCCCCACATTTGCCTACCATTCCTCAAGGTGGGGGGAGTGGGGGTTACAATTGGCAACTGGAATTAAGCATTCAGTGGAATAAGTGCAAATGACAGCTCTGGGTCCCTACAACTGTAATTCTAACAGTGTGGCACACAATCCTCCCCCTCCCCACTCCTTGATACATACAATAGTATTCTGAGCCTTATATATTGTCAATTGTAACTCCCACTCCCCCATCTCCGGGAATCGCGGGGCGTTTTTCCTCTATTGACTGATACTAAAGCCTGACTAGGTGGGGAATTTGCCATTATCATGGATTCCCGATCCTTGAATATGGGGCATATTAAGTATGGGGAAACGTTTAGGGGGCTTCGCTATACAGCCTAGTCACAGCCTAAGGTTGGCCTGTTATAAGTCTGATCTAAACACATGATCTCAAATATTAAGCAAATTAAATCAAATATTATCTGTTTGTTTTCCTGCACGTTTGCTTTTCTACACAGCGGCACAATGAAATTAGTTCCTGGATTGTTTTCTCACAGAATAGCAAAATAATTTGCAATAATTTGAAAAAGTGTGGTTCTACCCTGCATGTGTACAGCGTTGTGTTTCAGTGTTTGAAAATATTGAACAAGAATTCATCAATTTTAAAAGATATTCTTTGTTCAATAGATCAATTGAAATATTTTCCCCATGTGTTGGGAGATTAGCCAGGGTTAGTCAGTTCAGTCTTTCTCAGGGAGTCAGGCCATTGTTTAGTATGGAGGTATTAACATCTATCTTCCCACGTTTTCCCGATGTTGGAGGGTGGGGATTACCAATAACAAGTTATTTTAAATAGCAGTTTCAAGTTTCAGATTCTTTCGAAGTGCTTGGTTCATCATGCATTACAATAATTTAATCCTATTCTAATCTTTGAAATAATATTTTATAGTTATAATACACAATATGTACAGTAAATAATTTACAGACTACCTTTTAATATCCAATTAATACTGTGCAAAAGGTTTAATAATTTATAAACTGAAATATATTTAACTATGACTTAACACCTGACTGTAACGCTAAAACTCAATGTATCTGATGTATAAATGCTAAAACTAAAATCCTGCAACTTTTTGAACCTATTTAGAGTGTGTTTTATGACTTAGAATTAAAAAAAACTACTGTTTACTTGTAGGATGAAAGAACCAAGGCACTCCAAGTAGAAAAACATTTACAAAAGCTGCTTTAACTCATGCAAAAACTAACATATATGCAATTTAAATAATGCTTTTGTAAAATACATTAAGTTTTGCTTAAATGCAAGTCAAATTTTCGCGCCAAAACACAAGAGAAGCTCTGTTCTTGTACGTCGCAAAGGCCATTGTTTACAGCATTCTAGGGCAGTTTTTGTATCAGTTTTGAGTTGCTAAATATGGGTATAAAACGTACGATTAATCGGTAAAAATACATGATCAGTATTGATAGACAACATGAGAATATTTCTAAAGCAAAATCGTTTACTGACGGTCTATTACAACATTACAATACCTGAAAACGTTGAACAAATGATTCTAAAACGACGAATATGTTCAAATTGTGTTCACTCATGGCGTCCTTTCTCGGCTGTTTTCTCCGTAATACGTGCAGCAAATTCCTTTTAATTTACACAGAATTTAGCCAAGGCTCCTCTTTACACACAGCGATAAAAATAACAACGATCGCGACGTAGATTTGATAGAAAATTAATCATTTGTTCTTTGAAACAAAATTGCCGCCATGACAACAAAATTTCTCGAAGAAGTGAATTTGATGCCACTCTACCGGCATGCATTGCGCCAAAGCTCCATTAGGCAATAGGCCTATTCGCCATACTCAAAGATCAGTGAGATGATTTCCCATCACACCCATGAAACATAGCCATGCGCCCGCAAAACTTGATGGACTTCAGATTTCCCATAGCTTTCCTTTTTCCCCGGGTGTAATAAATAGCCGAGCGAAATTAGTACCCTTGCCCGGGCTATCGCCCGGAACGGCGCTTGGCTCAGGGGTAACTTCAATTTAGCGTAAAAATAGTATACTTTAGATATAATCATCTATAATAACTTCACTCTTAACGTTGACATTTCATACAAATCCATACTATGGATATCATATTTGTATCATTAACGGCCCAGAAACACCGGACGCGATTCGGCAACGCGACGCGATTTTTCTGTCGATATAAGTTGATAAAACTGTCTATGGAAGGAAATTTTAAAAGATATGCAGAGCAAATAACTCAAACTGTCATAGCGCTTCTGAATATTTGAAAAACTTATAACAGGATCAAAGTTATATGTCAGTGAAAATTCGAAAATTCACGTCGCGTTGTAGAATTGCGTTCAGTCTGTCTTGGCCTTAACTCTTTAGTAAAATTACATAGATGATTATAGAAAATTCTCAACGCTGATTGGTTGCGCTGTCTCGGATTAATACGCGATAATCACCTAAAACGTTTTAAGCCGCTATTATCGTAAATATTCAATATTTTATCGTATTATTTTTTTTCCAAATAATCACCTATGTAATTTTACTAAAACAAGGCTCAGGCTCGGTGAATATCGGCGAATAATTGTTAAATATTATTTCAATATTTGCATCACTAATTCCACACTATTTCCATACTATATCCATGATATGAAAATGGAGATTGGTATGGAAATCCGATTTCTGTATTATTTCCAACTTGGACCCACACTTACTTACACGCCTTACTGCATCATTAACATGGAGTGACTACCGCTTTACAAACAGGGTATAACAAATACACTCTTAAGCTGAAAATAATAAATACCATCAAATAGGAACAAGTGCACTATAAATAAAATCATCACTTACTCTTGATGCCTTCTTGTAAACCCGTTCCTAGAAGTACAATGTAATAACACATCGTTGTCAATCCTTACAGCAATCAATGGTAATCTTTAGTCTTTACTGATTAATGAGGCTCAATATAAACATAATTAAACGAATATTTTTATGTTATAACAGGAAAAAATGGATACAAACAAGCCCCAGGATCCTTCATTTTCTCACTGCGAAACAAGGAAAATCTCCCGTCTTTTAAAGCTCCGCTCAAAGATCATAATCATTTTTGGGCAATTTACTCCCACCACAATTATGGACCAATTTTTGGAAACGGTCATGATTTTATCATATACAACAATGCAAATTCTAATACCCACTCATATACAGGTTTTGGTTTCGCCTACCAAGCTCCATCTGGCGTCAGCGACACCAACACGATCTTGGCAGGAACCCACAACTTCTCTCCATCCGAAGTTGAAGTGTTCTATCTTGTGTAGAACTGATCTCAATATACTCACTGAACTAAGCATTGTCATTTTGAAAATCGAAGCTAAATATAATTTAAATCACGTCTAATATCAAATATTGCCTTAGCTAAAATAAAATAAAATATAGCAATATACTTTCGCTTTAGCTTTTTATTATTTTATTGAAAGGTTTTGCATACTTTTAATTGTTTCTGATTTGCTCACAACAAATGACGGGTAAATCGCGATATAACCCGGCGATCGAATAGGTAAATGAATATTTCAGACATGAATGATTCCGAACCGATGTTTAGGTATTATATATACCAATGTTTGTAGCCATAAAATACTAAAAGCATTTCACAAATTGATTTCAAATAATTACTCCAGAAAGGATATCAAAACTATAATGTGTATAGTTCCTGAAGCGTGTGCTAAACATAGTGACTGTATTTTAATTGTCTTGAAAACACAAGAATTATTCATTTGGCAAATTAAGCTTTCGACCCGTAATCCCAGCTACCGTTGTCAGTGCAAATGGCATATTAAATCTTATATTAATTTGCAGTAATGACGATTTCTGCTTACTGCTCGAGTATCGTTAATTGAAAAATATTTTACTTTATCTAATAGACATTTCCCGAATTTGCTGGAGGCAATGAAAAATTGCATATTTACAATGGATTACATTGTCCGCCTCCATTTCAGGCTATTGTTTCGTGTGCACTCAAGCAAATGCAGGAAGTGCCTATTGGCCTGCAACCAGCATTTAATTCATGAGATCACCTGACTACAAAATATTCAAGTAGTTTTGACTGTTCTGACTGTCTTAATTCCATAGACACCACCACGATGCAATAAACCCTAGACTCAAAATGGAAAATATTAGTTCCGCCCTAAAAGTATACGGCGAATTTATTCCCATCGATACGGTGCTTAACCGAAGCATTCTCATTTAGTGAGGTCGCGGGTACGTTTATAAACACAAGTGACCGATGACTAAAAGAGACGGCAATGCTTTTGTAGATTAAGAATATCCAAAAATTGATTGCCCAAACTGAAATTGAAATTTGCATTCCAAGAAAGATTTCTTTCTATATTTAAACTCAAATCGGTGTCCGATTTGAAGAGAAAAATTATATTAAACAAGACCCTGCTGCTTGCAGGATTAACTGGTGCGCTTGCAAGGGGTAGTAAAATTCAACACAACACCATTATACAATGAACAGGAAAATAAGAATTGTTCCAACATTGATAGCATCTGCCCCACCAGACTGCAACCTGTACTGATACTGATAATGCAATATAGTCAGAATATAATTGGAGATTTGTTGCTGTCGATGCAATAAGATTGCGCAAATTGCAAAAAGTAATATACTTACTTCTCTCTTTTTTCTCTTTACTTACGAAAACTTACAGAGTAAAGTAATCCTCGAAAAATATTGAATAACCCAAAAAAATAGGAAATATTCATAGGCATAGGAAGCAACTTCAAGTAGGAGGGGCACTTTGTCTTAAGGTGGTTCCCTACTGTTAGTACGGTTTGAAACACGATCTAAATAGAAAAGATGTCATCCTCGCGTCTCACGCGTGGAATCTTTGTGACCCGGTAAAATTTTGAAACAAGCCGCTGGAAGTTATTTTCGAGACTTTTCTGCGAAGAAACCACAACTTTTCATTATAATCCTCAATCTTTGAAATTCAAACAGTACGTATGTTGTTAACCAGTCTCTAAGCTTTCTTTTAGTATGTTTTTTACGTATTTACGTTCAGTATTATCTTTTAAAATCTTCGACTTGTTGCTGACTAAAAATTCTCAAACGATATTTTATACTCTCCTCAAAGCAGTCTAGAACTGTCAAAGTAATATAATTCTTTAAAGCAATCAAAAGTTTAAAAACTACTGCATACAACTACAGTACACACAGTTACGACTTACGAGTTGTCTTACGAAAATTTGGAATTGTTTGAATGTTTTGAAAAGTTTTCATACCGATTTCAACAATAAAAACAAATTTAAGAGGCGTTGGAGTAATTCAATGCGCAAACCACGAACAAACCAGACCAGACCACCAACAAACAATCTTGGGTCCAACAAGCCAAGGGTAACGAAAATGAAGATAATTGTGCTCGCAATTGTACACCATTTCGGAAAAAACGGCCTGTTTTACAGTGAACGAGTGACTCGAAGAAGTGATGGGCGCACGAGACCATCACGCGAAAGACATGGACATGCGCAGATGCCGATCTAGTCGAAATGAAATTCAGTTTGGCCGCGTAAGTTTTGTGCCTGGCTTAATGACTTTAGTTTCCTTCCGTGAATTTTTTAAATTTCGTGTCGTGAATTTACAAGTCGCCTTTTTTGTTGTCCAAATTTGCAAATATCTAAAAAACTTATCCTGAAACCTACCTTAATTTTTTGATATAATGTTTCGCTTAGTTATTCCAAATTAACTTGCAATTTTTTTTAAAAATTCACCGAAGGAAATTCAAGTAATTATATTTTTTGTCCCATTTCTGTTGTTGCCGTAGCAACAAAAAAGCAACTATATATGTCACAAACATGAAGATATGTGTTGCAATAGGAAAAGCACATTTTCACCCCTTGTTTTAATATTAACTGTAGGGAGCCACCTTAAGGCCATCTCTTCTATTAGAAAAGGGCACTTTGTCTGGTGTTTTACCTGGAGGAAAGGGCACTTTGAGGAAAATCTGGCGTTGGGGGGGGGGAGGGGAGCACGTTCCCCCTGTTTCTACGCCACTGGAAATATTGCATAATGTAGGTTTTCTATATAACCGACAACAAAAATATTTAAACCCTAAAATAGGGCAGCACTGTGCAAATATTTTCTAGATTTTATTTCTAGATTTAAGTCCCTGTGGTCGTGCATATACGATGTTCGCCACAAATAATACATAAAGTACTATGAACATTTTCCCCGGACCATTCTAAATGGTCAACGCGTTCTGAACATGGACTCGAGGCCGCAGATTAGGGCCTGCATGCATTAAATATTCAGTTGGGTCAGAATTGAGAATTGAGAATGTTGTGATATATTTACTTTGCTCGTAGTGCCGTATTTTCTCCTTCCCCGGGACGGTCAAATGGTCTCCCAACCGTTCTACAACGAAGTATGAATATTTTTCAAGCCGAAAGTTTAAAGATGGTTTACAGTCCGTTCTGCGCATGCGCGGAGTTTGTTTATTTTCGGGGACTCTTGCTGTTTCTTTCCCCAGTCTTATTCCCGTTCCATGCTCGCGTTATTTATATTACATCTTGTCCGAATTCCGAAACGATGAGCTAGACAAAATCTTCTTCGTCGAATTCTTTATTCTTCGACTTCGGGTATATTCTAGGATCTGTATAGGAGTTTGTATGCGTTTCATTTAGCACAGGCAATCTCAACTGTTTTAGGGTAAAATGACCATGGCGGTCAACATGGCATATGTGCGAAAACCTGAATCCGGGACGAAAGTCCTGAAAATGACCCCGCCCTTAAACGGCAGTGCCGACATAGCTCTAACTTCCGAAAAGCAGAAGCGACAGCCTTTCTGAAGTGCTTATAGTGTTTAGAAGGTTGCTTTTAGGGGTAGTTATTGGAAGGAAAAATTTGTCTAAGTATAATATTTTACAAGAAAATGACCATGCACCACTCCAGGTCAACTGCTAATTATCCATGAAATAACTAATATACCTGGCAGAGAGTAAATTTTCTTATTTCCTAACAATTTTTATCATGGGATGAAAACTATGCTTAATTTAATATAATTATTGTAGATTTCATATTAGGATTGACATTGTTTTGTTTAAATATAATACATTTTATTTCACTTACCCCCCACCAAAACACGATTTCAGCCATATTTTGCCGTCTTGTTTGCTTTTTATCGCCGAGTCTCGCAAGTATCATCCAATTGTTGTACTTTTACATAATGATAGATGGCTAAAGAAGATTTCAACCAAGTTTTGTCAAGTTTTGAAGCAGTGCAGTGTATTTTATCTTCGATATTGTGTCCTTCGATATTTCGTCAAATAGCGGCCATTGCAATGCCTCGCCGCTTGTCTTCCCGATAAATGCCACTTCTTCGTCTTCATATGTATTTAGATTACAGTATCCAAGAGTGCTTCATTGTAGAATAGTCCCTATCGAAAAACTAGAGTAGTATAGTCCCACTTGAAAGGAAAAAACCTCCCATAACAAATTTAGGATCAGAATCAAAGACACAAGTTTAAAAATAATTTGAAAGTCACGCGCAATCTTCGCGAAAACTCCTCGTGGCTACTTGACAGGGGGGGGCAAATATTTTCACGAAACGCTGATTTGCCACCACAGAACCCAGTAAATATATTAGATTTATTGTATTTTTATGATTTATGATAAAAACAATAGAAAATACGCAAATATTTATTGTTTTTTTCATAAATCATTAAAATACAATAAATATAATATATTTACTGGGTTCTGTGGGTTTCGAAAATATTTCCCCTGTCAAGTAGCCACGAGGAGTTTTCGCGAGATTGCGCGTGACTTTCAATTATTTTTAAACTTGTGTCTTTGATTCTGATCCTAAATTTGTTATGGGAGGTTTTTTCCTTTCAAGTGGGACTATACCACTCTAGTTTTTCGATAGGGACTATTCTACAATGAAGTACTCTTGGATACTGTAATCTAAATACATATGAAGACGAAGAAGTGGCATTTATCGGGAAGACAAGCGGCGAGGCATTGCAATGGCCGCGATTTGACGAAATATCGAAGGACACAATATCGAAGATAAAATACACTGCACTGCTTCAAAACTTGACGAAACTTGGTTGAAATCTTCTTTAGCCATCTATGATCTATCATTATGTAAAAGTACAACAATTGGATGATACTTGCGAGACTCGGCGATAAAAAGCAAACAAGACGCTGAAATCGTGTTTTGGTGGGGGGTATAAAGTGAAATAAAATGTATTATATTTAAACAAAACAATGTCAACCTTACAGTATGAAATCTACAATAATTATATTAAATTAAGCATAGTTTTTCATCCCATGATAAAAATTGTTAGGAAATAAGAAAATTTAATCTCTGCCAGGTATATTAGTTATTTCATGGATAATTAGCAGTTGACTCATTTCTTGTAAAATATTATACTTAGACAAATTTTTCCTTCCAATAACTACCCCTAAAAGCAACCTTCTAAACACTATAAGCACTTCAGAAAGGCTGTCGCTTCTGCTTTTCGGAAGTTAGAGCTATGTCGGCACTGCCGTTTCAGGGCGGGGTCATTTTCAGTACTTTCGTCCCGGATTCAGGTTTTCGCACATATGCCATGTTGACCGCCATGGTCATTTTACCCTAAAACAGTTGAGATTGCCTGTGCTAAATGAAATGCATACAAACTCCTATACAGGTCCTAGACTAGTAGTAATATTGAGAAAAAAGCGAGCAGGAGAGAATATTACGCTAAAAGGGATGCTTCTAGCGTGTATTTGTTCGAGAATTTTACCCGATAGAGGGAAATCAAGGCAAAACATGCCTTGAATTCAGACGCAGATGCTGCTTGATCACTTCGACGCTACGGAATCCACACGGGCTTTGTGGTAAGAATTTTGCTTATACATAACAAGTTTCGAGTTTTGACATTTAAAAGCTATTACATAAGTGTAATTTGTACGGGTATTGCATCTTTTCGGCGACGTTGAAACCCAGGCTGATGAAGCTAAATTTTCTAGTTCAAGGTATGTATATAAAATTACTAACAAATGCCTAAATATTCCCCACCACATTAGCCCATAGGATTCGTAACATTTTCATGATAAAACTGTGCATTTTCTATGATGCAATTCACCCTCAAACAAGATTTAGCCACTTATGAAGAGTGTTGTATTTAATATGTCAACACAATATTAAGAAGTAAAGCTGTGATCAAAGCAATTCCCCACCTTACAGTAGCCTTACACACTGATAGCTATTTCATATATTATTCATTCACTCACACACCAGCAATGAAATGTTTCTAAAATGGTGTAGATAATGATGTCTACTGTGTGATTACTGTATGCCAATGCATCTTCATCATTTTAACTTATAGTGTCTACATTCAGATCTATATATCCTCTTGAAGAGAGGACATTGACTGCTAGTAGTGGAAGTGAAAGTGATCAAGATGCAGACAGGACAATGACGGCAAACACACTTTCCCCTACCAACAAAAGGTAAAATTGATTTGTAATTTATGCATGGATCAATTCTTGCTGTCACCATCCCCCCGGCAAATCGTATTCCAGGGGCCGGGAATTGGTTTGATGATTTTGTCCTGGGGGTTTAGGCCGGGAATGTGCGAGATCTGGGGTCTGGTGAATAGCCACATAGTATCGCAGACTCGGGGGATGAGATTAACTAGTCTCTAGTCCTGTGCACACGTTATTTGCAGTGACAGGCAAAACCCCATCAAATGTTGGATATATAGCATATCCAAAAGATTGTTGACAGTAGAAGAAGGGCTGCTGAGAAAGCAAAACAAAGAAGCACCTTGATTTGAAAGTATCTGTTCTTTATGTTAATGTCCTTGCATTAGTTTTTCACCTTTACCCGGGGGTTAATTTTCAAATTTCTGGGGGCTGGAGTAATTAACAAATGAATGAAGGTTTTAGACTATTTATATACAGGTAAATTATTTAATACAATAGTTTTTTACGCACTGATGTGAGCAGCGATTTTATTACGAAAGGAAGCAAGTGATTTGCTTTCCCCAATTTCTTTTGGAATAGAATTCCAAAGGTGTGCTCCGTCGTACATAAAACTATTTTTCATGTTATTTGTACGCGGTTTTGGTAAACAAAGACAACTTGAAATGTCCAAAGGTGATAATTAGTTTTCTCAGTCTTATACGAAAATAGATTTGTGAGTGATTTGGGACCCATTTTGTTTAATAACTTATACATCATTTTTGCTATAGCTTTTTTCCTTTCTGTTTGGAGTGGCTCCCAGCTCAAAGCACCCAAAGCAATCGTATGATCTACGTCATTGCCTACATTCAGAATAATTCTAGCTGCTCTATTTTGCAGTTTTTTGAGTCGCTTTGATTGAGTTTTGCCAAATACATCCCATACTTCACAGCAGTAGTCAAAGTATGGACGAACAATAGCGTTATAAATCAAAATAAGTGTATCTTGGTCAACAAATGGTTTGATTCGACGAATAGCTGAGATTCCTGCTGTTACTTTTTGCAAATATTTTCAGTGTTGCTTTTCCAAGGTAAATGCTGGTCGATTGTCAATTTCTTGAATGGCAGAATGCCAGTTAACCCATTTCCTCAGTTTGCTTGATCATGCGGTACAGTAAGTACAGATATTAATTAAGTACTATGTAATGGATCAATATTTTCACAAACGTACAGTCGAGCATACGCTGGGGGGAGGAGGGGGTTATACCAATGCACACTTTATAAAACGTCAATAATGGCTTTGAATGCACAGCAATATTTCCAGATCAGCTATTTTTGGCAAGAAAATTATTCTTCAACTGGACATTTTTGTTTGCTAGTGTTTAGCAGAGTCTCTGGTCAACTTTGTTATGGCATAAAATCTAGATTGTATACAATATACATATGCTAATATTTGGCCATGATCATCATTCTTGAGGTTCAGCATTTAAGAGTACGCTCTGAGAGGGAGGTAGGGGCTCGAAAAGGGGAGAGTACGCTCTGCACGCTTATGAAAATGTTGATAATTGTGGATGACCCTTAGAATAAATATTACAACCATGGAGGCCGATAACCTGTGTACATTCCATTAGGAAAAGGGTAACGATTATATATATCAACTGCGCAGAAACTTGGGACAACTCTTCGGTTTCGCTTCGCTAAATGTCCATGCTGCCATAATACATATTGCCTATAGGCTGCATGGTGAAAATTTTCATTGTTTCTGTTGTTATTTAGGACCAGAATATCTTCTCTGTACCTCATGGCAATATCCAAAATATTTCCATCAAGGACTATATGTTGTAAAAGTGGTGTTCCTGAAATACATGGTCTTCTTGTTCTGGCACAGCATTTATTCTCCTCCTGAGTGGGTATACAGTGACCACAGTTGCATCACTGAGGAGTATTGTCAGGATCAGGGTTTGGTTCCGGAGCTCCATTCCCTCCTGCCAGTTCTCCATTTACTATATCAGCAAGGTGTCTGGCTGTCTACGTAGTAATTTCAAGGCCAACCTACGTAAGACAAGAACATTCATATTCTCCACTAGGTTCTGAAAAGTCGATATGGATATCATTGGTAAATCAATCACAAATAGGTGAAATATGAACTCTGGCATTAGAAAGGGTAAAAGAATGAAGTAGGGCAAATTGTACCTTAATATGTTAATTTAAGAACATTAGCAGATAGTTAACTAAATAATTCACAAGACATTTCTTCCTGAGTAAAATTGTCTGGCATTAATTAGAGCAAACGAAAACAGTTCGCCTCCTTGCAGCTTAATGGATTATTAATCAAATAGGGTAATATGTACCCGAGTTTGTTATCCTACTCCCTCTAACGCCAGACAATTTTACTCATCAAGAGCAGATTCTTGCACCTTAATGGGTGAACATACCACAATGATGGTTGAAATACACTGTACATTTTAGGGGTTGATCAATATGAACAGATAAATGATATATGGTATAGGAAGATTGTTAACAATTGTATTTGCTTGCATGCCAATTTTTGTAATAAAAAGTCTATGCTTCATAGAAGACAACCAATTGTTGTTATCAGTTAATATGAAATAGAAAATTAAGATGTGGACTGTTTATTGAATATCAGTTATTATAATATAGTAAAACATTCTAGGATAGCATGCATTGCACATTTTCGATTCTGACCAGGTAATACTGTGTATTTTCAATATTCTAAAGCACTTTTAGCTACTGTTACTGTCATCAAATTATAATCCTGATTTAAGCCAGGTAAAAGAGGACAAAAATTGATAAACTCAAGTTTAGAAAAGATATGCATGCATACACTTGAAACTTGCTGTGTGTAGGCAATTTGATGTATGCATACATACAGCATATATAGGCTGCATATATGAACCGGTGTCAAATTAAAATTTTGAAAGCAAATTATAATGAGGTTTATAACAACTAGTTTACTTACCACTAGTAATATCAGGCACATTCTTGTTTTCTATATGTAGATTCGATATATTTTGTGTCGATTAAAAGCTACGTTTAGGAGTTTGGTACTGTATAGGCATGACATTTGTTAAATTATCACAAGATGAGTTTTCGAGTATATTAAGAAGTGTATAAAAGTTGTTTTATTTGAAAAGTTTTGACGTTTGAGACGTTTATTAAGAAGTATATTGAGAAATATTTGAAGTTTAAATATTTGTAGGGTATTATTATAAAGAGATTTTATATCGGAATAGCTGTATAATAATTTCCGGTTATGTAAAGTTGATCACCCAAGGATTTGAATACAATTTTCGCTGTTGCAAAGATAAGTTATTTTATCAAATTGAAAGAGGTTTGGAACACCTTTTGATTAAATCTTATTCAGTATCAAATTATAAACCTGGTAAATAATTTCAGGAAAACAAGCTATTTTGCGCCTTGTTTTCACATTCAGTTGGTTTGACTTACTTCATTCTCATATGTCCAATATATGTTAATGTAGTTTACCCCTGAGGTGCATATAGGAATAAGTAAGTTATATTTAGATAATTTTTAGATAGTCTAATCAACACGCTCTATATGTATTGTCTCAATTATAGGCATTTGGTAATGTGCCGCGCCGAGCTGTAGTTCTTTGGGTTTTTTTTATTATTTCCCGAAGCCGGGACAGCTTAATCTAGGCGGGAAAGATTGCAACGCAAGTATGTATAATTGTATAAAAATAGTTAAGTTTGCACCACAGGTCATTGTAAACATTAGTTACGTGAAATGAAAAGATAATGGACATTCTTTGCTACAAAAGACAGATAAAGTAAATACCATTTCTAACTTACGCAAAAGTGTCAATTACCTTTCCATTAGGCATGATAGTTTAGATGAATGATACTTTCAACTGTCAAGTCTGATAAGAAGCTTGCATGGTGGGCAGATGTGTTTGCATGATAATCCAAAATTCAATGTTAAGCTGTACATTGATATTACACGCGTACATGCTTAGGGCTCTGCTGTCAATCATTCTTGGGAATATTTCGCGCGGTCAAGTAATTACAACATTACGTCACCAAAAGCTTATTTCCTTCAATTTTTGTAAAAATTAGGTTAAGTCGTAAATAAAGTTCATATACGTACAGTTTGAAAGTTTTGATATAAGATTATGAAAAGTTATTTATTAAGTTATGAACAATTTTGAATACTGATTGAATAAGCATTAATCCGACTCGACAAGTGCGACAACGCCTTAAATAGACGATATAGAGAGCTGGTACGAGTTATCAACGCCCATCACCACTTCTACATCTCAACGCTGATTGGTTGACTTGGAATCACACCACACGCCAGATCACGTGTACCAAAGCCCCTGAACCGTTAGCATGAGTGCGAGCTCAACTCAACTCCGGCAGTGGAGGCAGAGTAACCAAGCAGTGAAAGAAAAAGCTCAAAAACAGAATCTTACAAGACAAACGAAACGACCGAAAGAAGAAGAGAAAGCTGATACTGAACTGTTTAGAACAATAATAGAGAGAGGAGAGAGAGAAGAAAAGTTTATTAAAAATTTACACATATCAGTCCGAAGACTGAATTACGTGGCAATTTACATAAGTAATTATATGCTACTGGACTATAATACATGCATTACTAATAATATATTGAAAAATATCTAAAAATTAGATTAAATATTAAAACACTATCTTTGAGCTTTAGAAGCGTAATAGTTAATAAAACTGTCCTTAAATCGGTTCGTCTTTAAAACTGGCTAATTCATAATTATTTTGAGCTAGATCTAAGATTAACATTTGTGAATAAATCGGCTAATTTGTGGTTATTGTCAAGAGATACCGAGTTAAAAATTCTCTACCTAGTCTGCCTCTTCTGTCCGCCAAGGATTGCAGGCCTGTTATTTGTAATGCGTCCCCATAATTTTCTTTTGGGTAAAGCATGCGAAGAGCTCGTTTCTGTATTCTTTCAATTTGATTTGACAGATACACTGGCAAGTTGCTATGAAATGCCTGGCATGCATATTCGAGAAGTGGTCGGATACACGTACAGTAGAATTGCACTAAATAACTCGTGTCCACACCTGCTCTTTTCAAAATGTTTAGGGGATAAAGTCGCAGTTAGACCTTATGAGTAATGCAGTTTACGTGATCATTCCATTTCAGGTCATGTCTAATAGTTACACCAATAATTTTAGCAGATTGGACGACTTCGAAAGCTTGATCGTCGACAGTTATTGCGTCGTCTGTATGCCGATGTCTGCTGAAATAAATTCGAAGCTCCTTACATTTCGTACTTTTATTATTTTGTATCATTTTGTAAACGTTTTCGCTACCTTGCGTAGAGATAAAAACATTTGATCACAAAAACATATTAAAGTGGTTAAAACCTCGTAACAATATTATATAAAGGCGTTCTGCGAATTGTAGAGGTCATCCAAATTAAGGCCTTTCTTTTTCCAAGGGGTCAGTTCTAAATATAAAATGTGTAGTTCTAAACCAAAAATAGGCAGTTCTAAATTTTAAATTCTAAAATTCAGTTTTTGGGAATCCTCCTCTGGGAAATTTTGAAATCTAGGAACTCGTAGACACGATTTCCTGCGATCTCAACAAATTTATTCCAATTTGTAGGTGGAAATCAGTCAAAAAATTCGAATTATATCGCAACAACAATGTAGTTTTTTCGGATAAGAATAAGTTTAGCTTACTGTACAATAAGTTTGCCATAAAGTATTTAATATGTAGACTGATAGCAGTTGGGGCAACAGGCAACTGGCAATATTATGGTTCTATTTCAAAGTAGTTTGTTTTAGCATTTACAGTGCTTCAGTGCTTCAATGCTTCTGTAAATATTCAACATACGCGCACCATATACAGTATGAGTGATGACATTCTAGAAGAACGCTTTACAACAAAGATTGAAACAGGATCGTATTCGGCAAACTTTATATTTTAATGCAACGATTGAAGTCGGTCTCTGAAACTATTTAGCCAGTCTCGCATATCATTACGCCGCATAATGCGTCAAATTTAACAATGAATATCTTGAGATCGACTGCACATTTTGAGGCCGACTGGACCATGATATCTGGGGGGGGGGAGGTGTACCACCCTCCCCATACCCCCACATTTACGCCAATGGATCAACAGCTTTGCAACAATAATTTATACAAAAATTATAATATTGGATTAGATGCTAATATTTCATATCGCCATGAAGCGCAGACTGTAAACTATTAAAATTTTATAAGATCTATTCTTAAATAATCTGCATGTGCATTGAACGTTTTCAAAATATTCATTTAATTTAATTCTAAACAGGTGAAACTTTGATTGATAGTTTAAAGTGACATTTGGCTACTCAATTCAGATCTTCGAAGAAGCAAGCTAAATGCGAAGAGTTTTGGGTATTTTTAAATCACAATGTTAGCTTTAAATGTTTAATGAACTTAATTGCATGCATAAACGTGCGATGCGTGACTATAATAATATAATGCCCCAACTTTTGCCAGCAAGTGCAGTTTTGCAGTAGACAATCGCGAAGCAACGACTAAACTACTTAGCCTGTCTCGTTCTGTAATTAAAGACAAAATGAAGCGTTTTCTTAAAAGAGCGTTCTTGTCAGTAAAATTTCTGTTCCTGATCTTGTTACCACAGGCTGTTAAAATGGAAGAAGGATACTGCAGGCCCGAGGATGCAACGAACATTGCAATTCCATTTCGTTTGTTGTACAAAGGTAAATTTCATATTCAAAATGTCCTTTATGCTTGCAGTATTTCATACAACTTTTAGAGCGTTAAAAGATCTTTCGAATGTCTTCATGTCTTCGCATCACAGTTCCAATTACCTAAAAGAACGAAGTAGAAACAGCCTAATTGACATTGCAAGGTTTTGGTTTGAAACAATAGAACTATAGAGCAATTAAAGATATTTGTGTAAAATGAAAATTCAAAATTGTGTAAAGTACTATACAGTACACCTACTAAAGATGAGTTGATCAAGAACACGAACCATGTACAAGTGAAATGTCATACATGCATATTTCAAGCCTTTAGGATGTCTACAGGATGTATAAAAAAACGAAATCCATCTTTTATACTTAATCATTTTCGGAATACTGGACATATAACATGATTTAGGTCTTATTTTAAAGCCTGTACTTTCTCTTTCGAACAAGTCGTCATTGGTGTCCTTAATGCAAGTAATAACTGAACAAGAAAAGTATTTGTAGAAGGTATCAGTTTTAGATGCCGCATTATTATGCAATACTAGAAATACATGCATGCAGAATCCCCTCGCCAGTTAGTCGCCGAAGGCGAGGTAATTACAAGCCTATAGAGTATAGTCACTGAGCCGAAGGCGAATTAGTAGAAATTTCAAAGGGAAAAACACAGACAGAAAGTTATGAGGCCAGCTTAAAAGATTAATATACAGTACAAAATTCATGCAGCGCTTAACTTAATGGCCGGTTATAAACATGCAGGCAAAAACAATACTCACGAGTGTCAAAAATATATCGAAGAAAAACAAAAACAAACAAATTCGTGAGAAAAATACTTTGGAATGGCTCATATACAAAATAGAGTGGCTTTAAAAATATATCTAAGCTATATTTTTACTGCACATAACAATATAATTGAGGATAAAGCGAATAATTTACAAACTATAAGTATATAATCACTTGAGCCGCACGGAAAAAGTTTACATGTATATTTCAACAGCGAGAAAAACGCTGCTTCGGGGAGAAAAAGAGTGTATTTGTTATCGCTTACCTTGAAAAATGTCAATAATATATCCTTCTTGAAATTAATGATTTATTTCAAACTCAGCAGCTCTCAGGAGCAATTTTTGTTTCAAACTCAGCAGCTCTCGAGGAGCCATTTTGTTTAATTTTTCTGTCAGTAATCGCGCATGCGCATAACTTAAAAAACCGTCCAACGTCCATGACAAAAAAAAATGGCGAACAACTTTGCACTCCACTATGTTCACAAATCTCCGAGCGGAATTAGTACCCTCGCACGGCGCTTCGCGCCGTAGCTCGGGGATTACTAATGTTATTCCACAGTCGCGTGTCAAATTCTTGAATATGCTAGCTTTATTTATCGATACCCCGAAATCCAATTGACAAATACCGCAAAACAATTTGACGTCCATGTATGCATGATCGACACAAACGCCGTCGATCGCACGGCAATGTAAACAGCACTTGGCAAATTGTTTCATGCTTAAACCATGGCTTAAACCACCTTGAAATCACCTTTAAGGCATGTAAAGTTTGTAAATGAACTAAAAGTAATGCATGGAAAGCCGTAGTTGTTTGGTTTTGACGATTCATTACAAAAATGTTCAATTTTATCGCTTTGTTGATAACAATATATCGGTATCAATTATTGTCTCAAAGTTTAGATTCTCCAATTACAGTCACTTAAAATATTATTATTCGCAAACCAAACCTTCAAGTTTGAAACGAAGCCAACGGTTAGAAAGCTGAATAGCTACGTTTTAAATGAATATAAACATGAACATTTTATCCCAGTAGTCTTTTCAAAATTTACATTTGAAGCGAGGATTCCGTTTTTTATACACCCTGCATGTATATAAGGGAGAAAATATTGTAATGTTGTTCCAATTTTCTCGCTTATTTCTAATATAAAAGGTTTTTGACACCAAACTTTTATTTGTAAGTTTATCCATTTTAAAACGATTTACATTAGTCTGTCAAGCATGGCATTCTGCATTTTTTGTTTTCGCTATTTGCCTAGAATAAATATACTTTGTGGGCACACAAGTAGTATAGGAAATGGGGGTATGAACTCACTTTTCCAGAAAACAGCCTCTCACTGCAAACCCACAGGTCTGCAGAGACCATTTCCCAGACGCGTCATGATCACCACTTACGCTATCATGATGCTTTTCGCGTATTTTTGCACACCAGTTACGCAGACTAATCTGCGGATTCAAACTTTTTCTTATAGACATGCTTTGCTGTTATAACTCCCCCACTCACTAATCCCAACAATGGGATATACGGACTTACTCTTTCAACTGCTTTAAGAACATCGTCCTTTAAAAGAGTGTTATCATTCAATTCTTTAGATAGTTCATCAGATGACTCTATAGCCTCAAGACCGCCAAGGATATCAGCGAATTTTGATATAATTAAATTAGTGAGATACTCATTCGCCTTCTTCATTCTATCCTTTTCCCATTTCTTATATAGTTTTTCGATTGTTTTATTACTAGCCTTTTTGAGGTAAGCTACGGTTTTGTCATACTCTCCATCTTCAGCTAGTTTAATTAACTCGCTTCTGGCATCTATTTTATCATCATTTTCACCTTTACCATCAGGTTTTAGTATCTCCTCTATATCACTATCACTATCACCACCGGTAACGACCTTTCGTTTCCTAGGCATTATATATACTATGCCAAGCTATATATTCCATTGAATAGGTTAATATCCAAGTACTTAGCGTTGTTAAGACTAGATAACAAAGATTTCCCACGATCATTTGATATTCCCCCAAAGAACTCATCGGTTAAGACCTTCATACTGCGCTTATTATGCGTTTTAAAGAAGATAATTCGCGTAGTGTTATCCCTAACCCCAGTCGCTATGCTATTTAATTTTTGGGATACTATAAATAAGCTAATCCCATGGTGTCTACCACTATATGCTAAGTAGCTAAGCGGACCAAAGTTGCTATGTTGTTTGGTTTCATTGGAGATGTCGTCAATTATAACAGCTACTCTACTAGCAGCATCAGCACAAAGGTTTTTAATAATATATTTAAGCATACTATCAAGTTTATCACCACTAACCTCAACCGCTATTACCCCATCATCTGTGTCAATTGGTTTCCATTCCGCATACGTTTTATTAATCCAAATAGTTGGACATAATATGATCACATAATCAAATTTACCTGGTTCTATTAAATGGTGTAATAACACATATGTCTTACCAACTCCTGAAGGGCCAACAATAAGTGTCAACTCCGGTTATCCATATACTACTATATTGTATTGATTGCAGGTCCTTATTAATAAGATTAACAAGTCCGTCACTCACCACAAAGATGTGGCACATTACATTAGCTGCAGTCGCCTTTTTAACAATGTCGAGAAGTATACCAGATTGTGTATTTACTATCCGCTTACCATTAGCTGTAACATTACCCTGATTACTTCTAAGATCAACAACAAGAGCAAACGAGACCTTATAAAAGCTCTTTATCCCCATGTACTAGTATGCGATTGAGCGCCCAAACACTCTGCTAGCCTCCTCATAGAATCTTTCCTTGGTAATTCCCTGGGAGTAGACAGAGTTCGGTACTCCCTCAATGGTGACCTTTACATTCTCAATATTGGGATAAATATACTCCTCTGTGTCACCTCTTGTTTTATTGGTGAATAGCAGAAATATGGACTTCATTGATTTCCTGGGTAGGTTAATACTTTCATTAGCAATAGTCTGATCCTTACCCCATTCTACTGTTTTCATTAAAGTCACATGTTCATATGATAGTGATCGACCAGCTGAGTATAAATTAACTATTTCACCAGCTAGTTCCTCATTATCCACAGTCTCATACTCCAGTTCCAAGTTCTCCAGTTCATACCCAGCCACAGCCTCACCGCCCTGCGCCTCCATGATATCAGTGGCTTTGCTGAGTGTTAGTACATATTGGAATCTATTATTCATATAGAATGGCGCAAACAGCCCATGATCGCTAATGATACGGTCTATTTGAACTCTTAGCTTATTCCCATATACCGAGAACATCAAGCCATCAGACACTTTTCCAACATCACCTGCTACGGCTCCTGTGTCGTCACCAGACATAAGCTTTCTAAGGTTCTCACTACCAATTCCATACTCAACTCGTTGGTCCCTTTCTGTCTTACTCAACCATAGATCCTTATACACATTATACAATCCCTCACTCGAGCAGTCATATACTATCTCTCCACCCAACTTTGCCCTAAACCTTTCTATTATTGACTTCGATAGGTTATTCAGGAACCAACTCTTTGCATTCTTATTTTTAAAGTCAAACAGCAAGTGAAGTGTCCCGGGAACTAAGCAAGTATCCGGCTTTAGCTTTGGGATGTCTATATAAAGCTCTTCACCTGGTGAGACCTTATTGGGGTTCATTGTTCTAACATGCCTAGTCCTTACTCCTTTAACGCTAGACATTTTCATCCGTCGATAACCCGGCTGAAGTTCTAACTCTGTCTTGTTCATATATTATTACTATGTTTTAATATTTTCACTGTGCTGTACACATTTGTGAAAAATTTCGTGCTAAACAAATACAGCTTGCCATCTGTGTTTACTTTACTACGCATCAGCGGCGCTTATAATTATCATAAATAAACCACGCTACAGCTAGAGCCAATAGCCATAAGTTTTGGGCGAGAAAAGCGAGGCCTTTCGCTCCATATTTTAACAGTGTACATAGGATGGTGCCAATCGCTGATACTATTGGCCACAAATAAGGACCAAGTGTAGCGGCGATCTTTTTAAACACGCTATAAACAGCTTTGGCTAATTTACCAGCCGCCGAGGCTCCTTTGTAAACTGCCGTGCGTCCACTGACTATAATACTAGTTATAATCCCACCAATACTCAAGGCAACAGCAGATAGCCCAACTGTGAGCTCTTTGTTATTCTTAAGCCATTCCTTAAACCTTTCATACCTGCTGATATCCTCATCATGTTGGGCGCGAACCTCCTCCACTTGCTTTTGCTCTATTGTTCTATCCCTTGCATTTCGTAGCCCAATAACTCTTTCCTCTAATAGTATAAAATCCTCTGTACTAATATCCGGATCATCCCTTTGTTCAATTACTTCATTAATTGTGTTATTAAAGTGGTCTGCCTGGATCTGTAAGGACCCGTTGGGACCAATTCTTGATTCGGGGTCCATACTACTTGACGGGTTTAGCACACCCTCAAGCTCTCTGTTTTCCTGTGACGATAGTTCTCGTATCTTTTGGTATTCTCTGTGTGTCTCAATTCTTTGAAACTCCTCTCCGGAGCTGCCGGGACTCCGGGGGGTCTCCTGGACTTCCCCCGGGATTTTACTTACCATATCTCTGAACTGTTCTAACGCTAACTTAACGGACGGGTCTTTACTTTTATTAATGACTAAGTTTCCTTTGGAACTTGAAATGAAGATTGGGGCTGGTTCGCTTAGGTTACCGTCACTATCTATCGCCTTGAAAGATGTAGACCCTCGGGAGTCATCTGTGGCATATGTTCGTCTGACTATGTCTCTCGACACAGTGTCCTTACCTAATACCTTTCCACCTTTCATTTGTCTGAGCTTCATATTTATTTGCCATACGCGCTTCATTTGGTCGGTCACCACTATTCTTTCATGTTCATCCGTATCTAAAGTAATTCTACCATCCCTTAATTCAGCCAAGCGTTCACTTATGTCATATGTATCTATCGCTAAATTATAGTTTTCATCAGTCACATCTCCGTAGTCATCCGCTTTCTTTATGAACGTTACCTTTGACGTACTTACCTTACCATTTATTGTTACGTTACTGTTGTCACTAGGGTCGTCTATAAATAATGAACCTGGGTCGTCTATAAATGACGTACTTCCCTCAGGATGGTCTATAAATAATGAACCTACTTCCGGGTTCTTAAGCTGTCGAAACCGATCCACTGCTTTCATTCTACCATGGATGTCTACATGTGATTCTGGTTTTTCCACTAAAAGATTTCTTAGCCGACCATATATTGCGTCCAACTGTTCATAACTCATATCGTTATATTCTGGATACTTTTCGAGCTCTCCCATTTCAATGTCTTCGAACTCTCCATCCATCTACTATTCAACGATATTACTTTCTGGAATCCAACTATTGTGTTTATTATCATAACCTAACCACTTCACCAGAATCATTTTCTTTCCATTGAGTGTTTTCCTTTTTAGTATTTTCTCAACTTTATATACATCGTCTCGCTTATTACTGACAGCTGATAACTCCTGCTCATAAAATTTACCAATAATTGGCTCACCGGAAAGATCAACAATCTCATAAACGTTCGGATCACCACGAATAACCTTCGCAATTTTAAACAATTCCTCCGTAAAGTTAGCCTCATAGCCTTTAGTAAAGGTGGACTTATAACTAGATACGCTAACAGTATCATCAACCTTAAACTTATTTAGCGGCAGGTCTCCATATATATGACCATAAAGCGTTGTCCAAACTTGACCTTCGTTATCCAGATTAACATCTTTCGGCTTCATTAAAATGCTTGTATGCTTTGTATTATTATAGTTATCTACTAATTGCTGTAACACATCAATCCATTTGTAGGTGCCACTATTGTAGAAGTACTTCCACATAGCGGTCTTAAGTGTTCTGTTAAATCTCTCAACAATAGCGGCCTTCTTATCGGATAAAGTAGAGAAATACCTCACACCGCGCGCCTATCTAACAATGACTTCACACCAACATTATAGAATTCCTTACCATCATCAAACTGAGCTAACTTAGGGTACCGGTCACCGAAGTGATCCTTAAACTCAGATAATACCTTATCCACTAAGGTGCCTTAGTCATGTTACTAGTGTCCTTTCTGTAAACCGGAACGGCAAAGGCATATCTGCTAAGAATCTCTATGACTGTTAATATCCAGTAATATCCTTTGTTCTTACCCTTGTATTTACCCATATCAACAAGGTCCATCTGTATTTGCTCGCCAAGGTAGTCAGCGCGTGTTTGTCTAAACTTATGTCTTCTAACAATTGGTTTATATCTTGTGTAGGTGTCTTGCGACTTTAACCACTCTTTTACTTGTTTCCTACTTACTTGTAAACCATCCTCCAACTCTCTCTGATACAATCTTTCAACACCGGAATATCCTGTTTTAGGATTATAATAAAGGTCCCTCAATCCCTGCTCCAACTCTAGTTCCATAAGTATAGTTCTAGTAAGATATTTCCTATATCAACAGGATTATCGTTCTGATCAGTGACATTAAATACTAATTGATTAATAACACCATTCCCTACACTAACCTTAGACTCGATGTCAACAAATGTTTGGACACTACCAAATAGACTTTTGTCAGTGGTCACCGGTAAGCTACAGATTCTTCTACTTTTCCTACCTGATTCATCTATATTACGTGCCGGATCCGCAATGTTACAACTAATCTTAATGTATTCCAATCCGTTGTTAATGTTAACAAGATTATCACTAACGGTGGTTGTACCTCCTTTGAAGCTTCTGTTATCACTATTGAAGCCCAGTAACGTAGCCAACCTTTCTGTTAGATTCACAACAATACCAGGGTGTATCGTTATTCTACACTTTCCTGTCTGCTCAATAGCCTCCAATGTCGCAGGTTCACCCTCAAATAACGACTGTAAGCTCTTAAAGTTGTGATATCCAGCAGTCATTAGTATAACCTTTCCATCAATGGTCATTGCTGTGAAGGTAGAGGGGGAGTTTTTAAAACGCCAAAATATGGTCGCCTTCTTCACGAAGAGACTGACCGCGGACGGAGTGACAATTGATTCCTGAAGGTTCACAGTAGTTGTATCTCCTTGCAGTAGTACTGTTATTTTCAACATACATTTAGATGAGATAGGCTTCTATTATTATCCTACCTATATCCCTGGGTTGATCATCCTGATCTGTTACCACAACATGGAAGCTGCTGATTTCATTACCGGTATTAACCTTAACCTTGGACTCAATATCATTGAACTAGCAGTCCCGCTCTACTCCTTAGTTTTTGCGGTGTACGTTTTATTATCCAATGTGTCAAATACAACCGGTCTGCTCAGATTGGAGATGCTATTAGCCTCATCTATTAATCGACCGGGGAAGTTGATTTTCAGGTATTCCAATCCGCGATTCATATTAAGCTTAAGGTGGGCTGTTCGGGCTGTATTGACATCCCATATTGTATTGCCAGGTGTAAAGCCTAGAAGTTCAGCCAATTCAGGGTATGACTTCAATGTCTTGCTTTTGGTTGTGATTACACAGAAGCCATTCCCACTGTAGTACTTTACCTTAATGTCTGGATCATATGCATGAATTGCCTTAACTATGTCAGAGAAGCTGGTGTGACCAGCCTTAGCAGTAAATGTTTTATTGCCCACGTCAAACAGGTCTGTATTTTCAGGGAAATTCCAAAACTCCCAAAGTGTTACAACCCTTTTTACCAGTAAATACTCATATCTGTCTAAGGATATTGGGACCCTTGGTGTGACAACAGCTTCGGGAGTTTGCACTACCAACGTCATTTTTCTCATTATAGTAGTATGGTGGATTATTCTAAATGGATAATTGATGCTAAACGCAAGATCGAGCTTGATTTTAAAACTAAGTATCCTTATGCTGATATGAGTAGGTTTCATTTTGAAACATGGGCCGCCACTGATGGGTCAGGTGATAGAGGTACTAATGTTTATTTTATAACGAAGTATTGGATATTAGTTGATATTAGTAAGTAAGGAATTTACGGATAACAAAGAGTACCAAAAGTATCTAACAATAAATAAGTACTATCACTGGCCTAAGTCGTGGCTACCCTCAGATGTGAGTATACCCTTGACAACGCTCAATGATATGAGTGTTGGTGCTGTACTAAGTAACTTTGATGTATACGTTAACGATAGTGATAGATTTCAGAGTGACCTTAGTAAAATTGAGATTGCGGCGCCCAAGAAACTAATGCAGAGATTCGATATTAAAACCGTCATTACCGAACCATATATTATTACACCAGTATTTGTGCTATGTACGTAGCAACACATCTCTCAGGGATATCCATGGAGCATCTAAAGGTGGACACCCCGGGGAGTCCGGTAGTTGAAAGTCTTATCAGGTATATTCATTTTTGGATTAGAATATTCCTAACAGCTCCAGACGGTCTTAAACGATACTCCAATCAATTGCAAGCGATTGTTAAGGTGCTTCCTATTGTCACAAAGTGGTCTGGTAGAAAGTTCTACCAAGGGTTCCTACAATTGGCACATTTAAGAAAGATCGTGGGTGGAACAAAGTTAAAGATGTTACATACGCCATAAATAGCCGAGGACGACCAGTTGGAATATGCTACAAGGAAAAGGTGGGTGAGTCGGTGAAAAACGCATCTGCAGACTATAAGTCATTTATACCAAAATCTGGAAGTACTGGACTAACAACACTTGGACAGAAGCTCCTACAGGAAAGCATAGAAAGCTACGTATATTCAGTCCTTGGATCTCAGGCAAGAACTAGGTGGCCAATAGTTAACAATGGGGCAAAGAGTTCGCAAACACAAGATGCATTCCGTAAAATTGTTGAGGATACTGTAGTACAAAGCGATACAACCGTTACTATTGAAAACATGAGGAAAGCAATAGCAGCTACGAATGTGGTGCTTAACACTGCCATTAGCCCAGGCATTATTCTAGTTCCAGGAAATATGATTATTTTACAGAAGCCAATTGCTGGCTATAATAACATTCTAACTATTGCGAAGAAGACTATGACCTTCGGAAAAAACGCCAATGTGAACTACACAGCGAAACACACAGTGAAACATGCACAGCCCACGGTGGTGGACCACCCCCGGGAGTCCACGGTGGTGGACCAGAAGGAGGAAACTCCACCCCCGGGAGTCCCGGGGGTGATGGAGATATTAGTTATATCAGCTTTGTCGGTTATAACATTATCGAGGCTACTACTATAATGGCATTGTACTATGGTATGGTAGTGACACTGAAGTTGATAAGGTAATACCAAAGGGAATCATAGCAATGTGGAGTGGTACAACTATACCTTCATTATGGAGTCTGTGTGATGGGACCAATGGTACACCTAATTTAACGGACAGATTTATTATATCAAAGGGTCTCGCTGATATGGGCCAAACTGGTGGCAGCAAGGAAAAGACTCTGAGTGTAGCGAATATGCCCGCTCATTTCCATAAAATAGGTGGATTCTCAAACCTACCAAGTTTAACTCCCACAGCCGATATAGCAACAAAGGGAGATCTTAATGAGTTTAACACAGGACCAAGTGAGGGTAATGAAAAGCGAATCACAACAGACACAATTGGTCAGGGGCAACCAATTGATATTACCCCACCATATTACGCACTAGCCTTTATCATGAGAACTGGGTGAAACTTAGCACTTTATATTATGAATGACCAAGTGACTAAAAAAGAGATGGATCCAAAACGCGTTGAGGCCGGTAAAAGGTTGGCTGAGCTCTCTAGGCAGGCGCGTGAGAGGAAGAAAAAATTACTAGAGGACGCCGCCGCTGTGTGTGATGACACATCTTGGTTTAACGGTAGTGAAGCAACATTTATAGGTATAATTGGGATATTGATTGCCTTAGGAAGCTTGTATTACACTAAACAAGCTGCAGTGAAACCGGAAAGACCGGAAAAACCAGAACCGGAAAGACTAGACAAACTTTAAATATAATACAACAGTATGTCTGAGGAAAAAGATTTAATGAACCGGGTGTATAATTCAATTATGATAACATTTGGTGCAGTGGGTTTGAGTATGATTAGTAAGAAGATACTAAAGGAACCATTGTCAACTCCAGAGTCACTAATGGGAACCGCGAAGTTGGCAGTGGCTGTGTCTGGTAGCGCTTTGGCAGTTAAGTATCTACAGGACAAAATCTACCATCAGACCCTTTTAAGTAATACTGTGGTATAATGCTGCAATCAGTAGTACAAACAACATTTGCAGCGATATCGTTTGCTGGTGCTGGTTATCTGTTCAAACTTATTGATAAGAACGGTTATGAATCCGAGATGAGGAGACATAATAAAGCACTAGAGGACCTTGCCGCAGCTAAGGAGAAGTTCTATGAACAGGAAGTCATCAGACGTAATAAAATCCAAGAACTAAGGGATAAAATAAAGGATGCGAATGATGATATGCAAGTTACTAATGACTCTTTAATATAATTGAGTAAAAGTAAGCCGTTGGGACCACCAAAGTTGGGTGACTACTACCATGCTAGTGATGAGATGAAGGAGTATCAGCTGTTGGTCACTGCTGGGATTCGCATAGGCACTGGATACGTTGTTTACCAATATTTATTATAGTGTGTGGTGGTATATATGACACTACTAGCAGTAAAGGAGTTTACACACAAAACAGTAGGCGTGACATTAAATCCGGTGATAAAAAGTGGACAGGTTTTATTTAAGGGGTGTGAGATAGCGAAGGCTCTAGGGTATAAGGATACGGATGGTGCCATAAGAAGGCATGTTCAGAATGAGTTTAAATGTCTAATGGAAACCCCGTTGAATCAACGGGGTAAGTCTGTCTACATATTGGAGCCAGGATTGTACTCACTTATATTCCGATCTAAGTTAGAGTCTGCTAAACAATTCCAACGTCGGGTGTTCTCTGAGGTTCTTCCTAGTATTAGAAAGTATGGAGAGTATAAATTGTTTAATGATCCTAAGACATTAACATTTAGAATAGTTGATGAGTATGACCTACATGCTAAGGTGGTTAGCTATATAAGACGGTTCCACGGAAATGTATTAATTATAGCTGGTCTCGGTGAACTTCAGGATACATCACCCCAAAGAGTTAAGTCATATATTAAAGGTTACCAAAAGGGGCAACCTGATTTAATAATTGGGAATTCACATAAGTACTATAGCGGATTGTGTATAGAGTTTAAAACACCTAAGTGCCTCAATGCTGAGTCAAAGTTATCTACCAGTCAGAGGGAGCTACTTAAAAGCTATGAGATGAATGGGTATAAGTGTATTGTTAGTAGTGATTATGATTATATAATCACTGAGATTTGTGATTATATGAAATTGGTTAGGATTATGTGTAAGAAATGTGGTAGGGGGTTTAAAAGTGGGAAAACGCTAATGTCACATTATAATGGATTCCACTCCCGGGACTCACGGGGGTGCGTTTAAGCACTTAAGGACAAAGTGTGTACTAATAGTATGAGACAAGTAAAAGCCTTGCGTGGATACACCAAATCAGTTCAAATACATGCACATGTGGATGACATAAATCCTATAAGCGTATTAAAGAAAACTAGGAGATCGGTTCGTAAAGTAATAAGTGAGGAATTAGAAACCTCACTGGGTATTAAGTTTGTTAGAACTCTTGTTATAAAGTTCTATAAGGAGGGGAAAAAGACACTTAGAACTTATAGGGATGTGTATATTAATAGTAAACCTGATATTATCCTACCATCATCAGTTGGCAGTATAGATAAACAACTACAAATTGGTGAAGAGCGGATTATGAGTGTGATAGATACATGGATGGAAGCTGGGTCTGGAAGGTCAATTGAAAGCGTTGATGGTCAGTATATTAACCTAAATAAATACACCCCGCTCAGAGGTAGTAGTTATGTACCATTACCTGATGAGCTACGGCACAGTCGTAAGGGATTAATTAATATACAGAACTCTGATAATGAGTGCTTTAGATGGTGCCATATAAGAATGTTAAACTGACCCTCAAAACGTAAATGCGATAAGGGTTAGAAAGGATGATCGGGTGTTTGGTAAGACGTTGGAGTTAGGGTACAGTGGAATTAACTTCCCAGTAACCATAAAGCAATACCCCAAAATTGAGGAGCATTGTGGGATAATTGTTAATGTATTTGGATACTCACAGGGAGAAAAGTATCCTTTGTATATTAGCAAACGTGGTAATGATAAGGTTCTTAACCTACTGATATACAACGGCCATTATGTACTTATAAGTGACTTCAATAGGTTTATGTATAATCACACCAAACACCGGGAGAAAAAGCATTTTTGTATGTTCTGTCTACAGTGTTTTAGTAGTGATGAACTACTTGGTAACCATAAGGATGTTTGTATAACTGTTAACGGTAAGCAATCAGTTCAGATGCCTAAATCTGGTAGTGAGGTTAAGTTTGTTAATTATCATAAACAGCTACAAGTCCCCTTTGTCATATATGCTGACTTTGAGGCTATTCTCCGCAGTGATAGTAGGGAAGAAAATGGTAAGCTTCAGGGGCATGTTGACTGTGGATATGGATATAAGGTTGTTTGTGGGTATGATGACTCATTTAGTAAGCCGGTTCAGGTGTATAGAAGGTATAATTCTGTGAACAGATTCTTAAGGAGGATGTTAGAAGAGGTTGAGTACTGTAATAAAAGAAGGAGGGAGGACTTTAATAAGTGTTTAGTAATGAATAAAAGTGATGAGAAGCATTATAAGTCTCAGAAAAGCTGTCACATTTGTGGTGTAAAGTACAGTAAAGACGATGTTATTGTTAGGGATCACTGTCACGCCACTGGAAAGTATAGAGGATCAGCTCATCAATTGTGTAACAGGAACTTTAGGATGACTAATAAAATACCTGTAATCTTTCATAATCTGAGGGGTTACGATAGTCACCTTATAATGCAGCAAGTTGGTGAGGTGGCTAGTGAATTTGGGTTGACTGTTAACTGTATTCCAAATAACATGGAGAGATACATGGCTATTATGCTTGGTCCTAATCTGGTGTTTCTAGATAGTATGCAGTATATGAGTAGCTCTTTGGATAAGCTAGTCTCTAATGTCACAACTGATCAATTTAAATATACAACTCAAGAATTCGGTGACGACGCAGGGTTGATGTCTAGAAAGGGGGTTTACCCATATGATTACATGGACTCTTTTACAAAGTTTAGTATACCAGTATTACCTAGGATTGAGAAGTTCTACTGCAAATTGGATGACCGCGGCATCTCAGAGGAGGACTATGAGCATGCTAAGAAAGTTTGGGAAACATTAAAACTGCGGTATATGGGTGAGTATCATGATGTACATCTGAGAAGTGATGTTGCACTACTGTCTGATGTATTTGAGAACTTTAGGGAGACATGTATTGAGAACTACAAGTTGGATCCTTGCCACTACTTCACATCTCCTGGGCTGGCATGGGATGCAATGTTAAAGATGATTGGTATTAAGCTTGACCTTATTACAGACATTGATATGTACCAGTTTATTGAAAAAGGTATGCGTGGGGGAATTAGTTACATATCCAAGAGTATGCTAAGGCAAATAATCCCTACCTTAGTGACTATGATGAGAATGAGCCAACTAAGTATCTTATGTACCTGGATGCTAATAACCTATATGGGTGGGCAATGAGCCAATCCTTGCCAACTGGTGGATTTAAGTGGCTCTCAGTGGAGGAGGAGACGGATCTTAGCAAGTACACTCCAGATAGTGGTAGGGGTATCATATTGGAGGTTGATTTGGAATACCCTGAGGAACTTCATGATATGCATAATGACTATCCACTAGCCCCTGAACATATGTTAATTGATAAGTCTGAATTATCTAAGTATTGCCTTGGTATCTGTAATAAGTTTGACCTTAAAGCTGGTAATATGAGAAAGCTGATGACTACATTGTATAATAAAAAGAAGTATGTCTGTCATTATGAAAACCTTAAACTGTATATGGATCTTGGTATTAAGGTCACTAAAGTTCATAGGATTCTAGAATTTCGTCAGAGTAAGTGGTTAGGAGAGTATATTGACTTTAACATAGTTAAAAGAACAGCCGCTAAGAACGCCTTTGAGAAGGACTTCTTCAAGCTTATGAAAAATAGTGTGTTTGGTAAAACCATGGAAAACCTAAGGAAGAGGGTTGATGTTAGACTTGTAACTAATGAAAAACAACTGTCTAAGTTAGTTAGTAAACCAACATTTGTTAGTAGTAAAATAATTAAAAAGGACCTAGTAGTTGTTCATAAGATCAAGGAGGTACTAACATTGAATCGTCCAGCGTATGTTGGGATGTGCATCCTTGATCTATCTAAAAAGCTGATATATGACTTCCACTATAACTACACTAAAAAGGTCTACGGAGATAGTGTTAAGCTGCTCTTCACAGACACTGACTCTTTATTGTATGAGATAGTGACTGAGAATGTGTATGAGGATCTAATAAAGGATAAAGAACTATTTGATAATAGTGACTACCCTGAGGATAGCCCCTTTTACTTTAAGGAGAATAAGAAGGTGATTGGTAAAATGAAGGATGAGACAGCTGGAAAACCAATAATAGAATTTGTTGGCCTCCGTAGTAAAAACTACTCCGTGGATATTGGCAATAACAACGTAATAAAGAAATGCAAGGGTGTTAAAAAGTCGGTGGTTAAGGATAATATTAAACACTCTGACTACAAGAAAGTGCTATTCAAATCGAAGATTCTTAGACATGATATGAAGAGTATTAGAAGTAAAAATCATAACCTTGGTACTCATAACATAAATAAGATATCATTAAGCTGTTTTGATGATAAAAGATATCTATTAGATAATGGAGTTGATTCTCTAGCTTACGGACATAGGGACATATCCGCAGATTAGTCTGCGTAATTGGTGTGCAAAAATACGCGAAAAGCATAACCAAATAGTAGTATAGGAAATGGGGGTGCTGGTCTACGCAATCATGATAGCGTAAGTGGTGATCATGACGCGTCTGGGAAAAGGTCTCTGCAGAGATATGGTTTGCAGTGAGAGGCCGTTTTCTGGAAAAGTGAGTTCATACCCCCATTTCCTATACTACTCACACATATAATGCATGTCAAATTTGGAACCTCCATTTTGGATTACATTTATTAATCTTAATTTTAAATGGTGTAATGATAAGGTCTTTGTAGGTTTCCATTGCGATATAATTGTAGTTCTTTTGTGGAAAACAAAAAATGGATAAATGCATGCCAACTATAAATATAATGTTTTTGAACTGACCGAAACCTTTTTTCATAATTTTCGTAATTTTCATAGTGTTTGTGATATTGAGTAAATCCTAGCAGACGCCATTGTTATCGTTTAAAGTTTTAAACTTATACTTAATATATAACTGATATAAACTAGCCCTCCAAGTCGAAACAGAAATCTTTTTGCCTCTCGATAAACAAAAAGTTGAAAATACATTTCGCAAGTTGCGCTAATTCTTTGCCGACATATATTTTTCATTTTATAGATGTTTGCCCGTTAATAAAAGATGTATTATTTGAAGAGACGTATGATTTACGGAGCAGCTGCGCTCAGGAATGTTTGCAAGAACCATTCTGTGCTGGATACAACTTTAAGAA
Source organism: Trachythela sp. YZ-2020 (assembly GCA_016169945.1). Classification (NCBI taxonomy): domain Eukaryota; kingdom Metazoa; phylum Cnidaria; class Anthozoa; order Malacalcyonacea; family Clavulariidae; genus Trachythela; species Trachythela sp. YZ-2020. Next base: position 640,349 of record JADLSH010000025.1, on the reverse strand, counting down.
AAAGCTCCAGGAAAAGAAGCCAAACTGCCAGTTAACACACACACTTGATCACAACTTTCATGACTGCTTTAACATAGATGACAAAGGCTGGGTTTTTTACCATCCCCTTGGCCAAAGAAAGGTAAGAAGCTGCTGTAAATGCGTGCATTCTATTACCTGATTTATTACCTGATTCTATTCATAGGCAGAAAGTTGCTACTAAGAGAATCCAGCTGTCTGCAAAAATCTCCCTATAATTGTTCGATCGTCTTCTTACATATTGTTTCTACTGGAAAATCCTTGAGCATTCTGCAAAATAATTTACATAACAGTCTAAACGCAATTGTCTTGTTTTTGGTACTAGTAACAATTTTCTGTATTCTGTTCGGCTGTTGTTATTTAATAGAGTTTTGAAATCCAACTTCAGATAGTAAAACTATAATGGGCACAAAACAGATTGACAATGTTTAAGTGGCTTGTATACAGTACAACCATTCTAATTTCATCAAGTTCACCTGATATTCTCCACCGGAATCTTTTACATTTATCGGAACACATGTTATAGTAACTTAATTTATAATATTATGCTGTAGGTTAATTGTTTACATTTAAAGACTTTAACTTTTTCCGAGTGCTTAACTCGAACATATTTACTTTTATAGGTGCCATGCAGTAAAATGAAGCATTGTAAAAATGGGGGAAAGACGATCATTGATCTTCGCAATGGACCTGGTTCTGATCCTTACAGATGTAAATGCCCAAAAGGAAGCAAAGGAGTTCTTTGTGAAATTGGTGAGTTACTACTATCAAAATTGGTTTAACTAAATGCAACGAAACTTATCTTAATGCATGCCAATCGAGAATTCGCCCGAGTGATGGAACATGTACACGAAACATATTTTCATTAACATGTGTTGAAATCAGTTTGTTGTCATGCTCGTAGGTCACTGATATGACCTACGACTTTGCAGTTTTCATATCTTCGGTTCAGTGCATGCTATGTAGATGACAATACCACCGTTCGATTCAGCGTTTTACGATATCTTTAGAGAAGTAAATTGTGTTTCTTTACAACGCTATGCGGCCGATTTAGCCCCTTTTAAAAACTCTGAATTTTGTTTTGTTTACAAATTTACAAAATATAACCTAATTAAATATTCATTTCGCTTTCCTACCTTTGGTTTACACGCTACAAACTCGTAATTACAATGAATCCATTTTCTTTACATTACGAAATAATCTAGCCCTTTTATGGCAATTCTCGTGAAAATGCTTTCTTTGTTGCGACGCCGGTATTGTCGGCGCACGTTCGGACAACTTTGGAAGCTAAACTTCCGGGATCTTTTCACCCTATCGGCTTGAAAATACCGGCAATTGATTTCTCGTGATGTAATTGCCTAGATGGCGGATTTTCATTGGTTTATAGCAAGCAACACTGACCTTATATGGATTTTCGTAATTTATATCGCGTGCGGGAATTAATTTCATGATTTCGGTCATTTGTATGCGAATTTCAAAAAATTAAAATAAATAGTTCTACTTCTTCCAAGGCAATAAACCTTTCCAACAATATTCCTTTTTTCATGAGCTACAACTTTTGTGGAATATTGCTCAGCAAATTCTAAATCCTGTTCTGGCAATTCAGGTTTATATCAACAATAATTGTAACATTTTTAGATAATTTATGAACATGTCTGCAAATTAATTTGGATATGTAATATGAACCGGGACAAACCAAATATGATTTAAAAGAGGAAGTCATAAGCTATCGAATGACGCTTGTCCTGTTGCCAGAGAAAAACACGTCTGGAGATATTTACATTTGAATCAACTGATCGTAAATACAGCGCAAATTAAAGCTATTTTGTATAACGTATTTTGATGCATAAAGTTTGGTTATGCATTATAGAATTTATGTCTCACCTTTGTAAGTTCGATTTGAATATTCTATTTGAAATACTGTCTTATCTGATATCTTGATGTTTGCACTTTGGCCGCCGTGTTTCTGGTCAAATACTATTGTATATCTGACATATTTGAAAGAGTTTCGGCAAAAATGTTAAATAATTGCAATTTGTAACGGATTAATTAACATTTTTGAAGCAAAAAAAAATCTTTCAGTTCCGTTTTGGGTAAAAAATAGCGTTAATAACGTCTTTATAAAATATGCTGACCTCAGCAATGCTATTATTTAAAACTCTGTAACTCTAGAAAGAATATAATTATTCTACAAACATAACATTTTCGTAGAAAATTCTTCATAATAATATACAAAATATATTAAAGTATCAGCGCCATATTTTGAATTTTATATAAAAGTTTGATATTTGACGTGAAAACACTCTATTGTATGCGACCACTAAAAATCAATGAAAATCGTAAGCATTCTTAAGATCGTCTTAATGCTTCTATAATTATATTGATTAGTTTTGGCATTTTCGAACTCAGTGATCTGCCTCCTCCGCAGGCTATTCTACATGTGTTAATAGAGCATATATATAGATCAAATATAAATATCAGTAATATTCGGAGTGCGCGGGTACTGCTACCCTGCTGGCAGACGTTTTTATGGCTCAAACCCTCGCCAACGAACGTCTGCTAAACCGAGCGAAACATTCCATTCCCTTTGTTATGAAGAACCAATAAGATTTTGCTAGGGGTTTTGCAGTGGGCCAATCAACGCTAGTCTTTTATAATGACTTCCGCAAGCACGTTGTAAACATTAAATTTCCCGCGCGAAGTAATAACACAATTTTGCTTTCCCTTTGTTATAATTGTTACTATTTAAAAATAAGCCAAAAAATGAATAAAACTCCCAGAAAAATCGGGAGGCGATCATCGATGTTTTCTCTGTAACAGCGCTCCACCAAAAGATGAAAGAGTAAAAAATTTTGGGAAACCAAAAGCAGATATGAAAGGTCTGATCGAAAAACAGCAATTGATATCGATGTCAATTTGTATTCTTCGGGAAACGATCTCTTTGTTTGTTCGAAGACCTGTTATAAGCGTTTGTTGCGATTATAAAAGATTATCAAAAGTTTAAAAGACGCCAAGGAAGAAATTAAGGATGATTTCTCCAAAGATGGCCATTTGATCAGAGTTAAAAGAATGCGAAGTAATTCAAATGAGAAAGATATGATTAGCAACATTTCGGTTCGACCAACACTGCAGCAGCAGCGAAGTGGCGAAGCGAAATCGTTGAAATTCTCTAATCCCACGAGTTGTACTTCCTATGGACATAGACCGGGATTATGTTTACCGCAATCACAGTCTCATCATAGATCTCAAGTGGGTTTCAACGCGTTTGGCTCATTAAGAATTAACATTAACCCGAGGTCATACGCAAATATATCAATTTCCGCCACCTGCCGTTCATACAAATCCAACTTGTTCGTACCAAAATACTTCTAGTCCCATTCAAAATAACATTTCCACGAATGCTAAGACAACCTTGCCAATACCTATTTCACCTATTAAAGCAACCAAGGTGAATGTATCTATCGAGTATCCCAGTAAAACCTGCAACAAAACATTGCCATCTGAATATGAAGCCATTGGAAAGGCTCTCGTTCACGGAGCGCCGAAAAGGATAGCCAATTCAGTTATGAAATTTAAACTGATATCAAAGTTTGTCCTGGAAAATGTTCTTGGCACTGTTTCTACTGAAGTGAACGGGCTTTGTTCGCGGAAATATCCATCCATACTCAGAAAAACTGGAAAGAACGACTTAGTGAAATATTCAATGCAATTACTGAGTGAAGAATGGCAGGCTAGATCACCACCAGTCTTTTATGCCTTCTTGATGACAGTTGCCTCATCCAGACGTAACAAAGAAGCACAATGGTTTCCGAGTGTTGCTTTAGCTGGTTTTATTTTATTGAAGCAACGAAATTGGCATATGAGTGCAACTTGTGCAGTTATTGGAGTCCTTCTAAAGACAGGGTCTACTGAGGTAAACATGGTCTATATTTGTATATAAAGTTATAACTGTTCTATTTGGGGGATAAATATCATAAATCCTATTTAATATAAAATAGTGGAAATTATATTAGTGGTTCAAAATAACAAATTTACTGCATGTCTGCATCATATATATGAAATTAAATGTACACAATCATACAACAAACTGTGCATAAACTTATGTACATTATTAGATTGCTATTTTCATCCTTATCTATACAAATAATCCCAAGACTTGAGACTTGGCATTATTAAAATATTGGTTTATATGATTGTAATTACGGGGAAATTGATTCCAATTTATTAAGTGATAATGATAATAAACAATGTGTGCTATTGTGTTTATTGTCCTCCCAGAATTGTTAATCAATAGTACAGTGGTATCATTCATGTTACCAACTCCTCAGGAACTATCAAAATGCATGAAAAAATCAGGATACATTAAGTCACTCCCAGATTTAGAGATTTGATGAAACCTCTTGAAACCCTTCAGAAATTCTCATGCATACACAGTCACTAGTGTCTCTGAATCATCAATTGCCTCCATCTGCAGTGGGAAGTGGCGAGAGACACTATTTTAGTTGTGGGTGATACTGTGATTTTAGAATCAACTCGATACTGAGTATTTGTATACTTCGAAGCACAAAGTATCCTATCTATTTTGCTGGGAGTTTAAAAATTTGGCTTGTGTATAAACAGCTGGTAATACAATTCATGGGTATAAATTGACAATTGCATTAAAACCATGACAGCATTTAAAATTATAATGTACAGTACAGTGCATATACATTGCTTAGATTTTTGCTACTGGTTCATAAATGGGTCATACTTTACGTAAGTATGACCTCAGAATCAATTAGTCCATGTCAAATTATGAATATTGAAATCATAGATACTGAAAAATAGTATCGTTATCAGTATCAATTCATTCTCAATATTGACAGTATCAATATATTTATAAAATATCGCCCACCACTAACACTAGCACCTGCACAGGAAACTAATCCATGGGGGGTGTTAATTAAAGTTTATTGATGTCATTAATAAATAGATTTTTCTTGCTGTCTTCGGGGCTAATTTAAACTCAGGATATGAGAACTTCTGAAAAATAATATTTATTAAACAACCACAATTTTATTTTAGTCAAACATCAAAAGATTTTGTAAGATGCATCTTACGTGCTCAAATCAGAGCATATTGGCAAAGTTGGATACACTTGGGAAAGATTTTGATGCTGAGCTTCAGACGGCAAATAATATAAAACCAACGAAAACCATACCATTCAACAAAAGGAACTGACGGAAAGCTGACTGTCACCCAGGGTTTAATGTTGCCTTTGATAACATTGACATGGAATTGAAGACCAAGAATATGACAATGATCAATAAAAATAGGAATATTCACTGTATCAATCACCGCATGGTAATAAACAGGGTATCTGGCAATTCTCGTTCAAGTGAAGGACAAAAGGAAGATCTTTGCAAAATTCCTAACTTGAAATTTCTACATTCACATAATGACATGAAAAGTCAAAGATTTAACTATATCATTCTGGTATCAAGGATTTTGGTTCAGTATTTTGATGCTTTTGCTCCACTAAAGGATGTTTGTATTCAACACATTCCTCATAAATATAGTAAAGAAATGTGTCAGAAGTCAACAAAGGTACATACTATTACTGACTACTGAATTTTTGAAATCTCTATGGACATTATGTATTAATTGAGTCAAGAAGTGCTTACCTCACACAATTTTCAACCACTATGAAGGCATAATTATAAACATTAGGTTTACGCAAATATGCAATGTGGAATGCGCATAGATCAAATATGAAGTGTTTAACAGTTGTGCGATGTAAGGACTTCTAACCTTTAAACCTAACACTTTGCCCATGACATGTAAAATCATCTTGCTTTAGGCAGAGTAAAATAGCAAAGTAGTGCTAATGTCAGCTTGGGCACTTTAAGGGGATAAAAAATATTAATGGATAAGTGGATAACCATGCAGATTAATGGGTAAAAGACACAGGCAGATAGTATGGTTAACCCATTAACATCCAAATTTACTCTTGCTAAATGTTAATAATATTAAACCATCATCCAAAGGTTTTTTAATGTACACTATGTCTTTTTTCTATGTCTACATGTGTATATAAGCTCGATTCTTTTGTTCAAAGAAATTAGTTCTGGATGGCAGATGATAACATATTTCTCATGCAAACATAAGTTACACCTTTTAAGTATTTTCCACTTAATTGAATATTCCATACTAGAGTTTTTCAATGTCCAAATATATTTGCTGAGTTCAGTGCAGTTTTTGCCTTTGCGTTTCTGAATGAGCTGGTGTGGTTGTATAAGATTAATAAGCGGAGAAACAACAACCACAATGTGTCCCGACGCTTTGGAAATTGTATCCACAATTAATGACAATGATTGGTATATGAGCGATTTCCCAAAACCATTTGGGAGATTCAACAATATGAATAATGGCTCTTTGTTGATACTCATTGATCTTTTCTATACTAAACTTCTCCCGCCATCTTGTTCTCTTTTTGCCGCGAAGGCATATCGAAATCTACCAATCACAGTGAACCTTCCCGATTTAAGAAGGTTCGCAGTGATTGGTCAAATCGAGGGAATAGAATGTATCGCTCGGTTCAGCAGACGTTCGTTGGCGAGGGTTTGAGCCATAAGAACGTCTGCGAGCAGGCTAGGGCACTGCAAGCCCGATAAAGACGCACGCCCACAACTAAGGACGAGCGCGCAAAGGGAAATGGGAAGGCGAGAAATTGCGAGGGAAGAGCCTACCAAATCCTGTGTCGAAACTGTCCAAATGTGATCGAAACTGTGCAAATGTGATCGAAACTGCGAAAATATGTCTTTTTTGAGGCGATGAAGGAGTTCGCTTGACGACAGTGGCCCGTTAATGAGACTTCCATTTTGATGATAGTGATTATTTAGAACCTTCTTTCAGCAATAATTTCTTTTTGGTATCCTCATCGTCATTCTGTAATCGTTCCATAATCGATGTTCTCGCTGGAATCGAATTTTATCTTGTGGGCTATTTGTCGGATTTATTTTCTCTGTGTGACTGTGTACAGTGTTTTATGGTTGTAATATTCTGTGAAAATTTGTTGTCGTCAAGTTATATGGATTTTAAATTATTTGGAGTTATTCGTTGTGACCGTGGATCTATTTTGAATATATAATTATGTCTGTTCTCTAGTGCTATAGTTACCTTTACGCGTGGATATTTCGTTTCGTATACATCGTATATTGAATTAACTGTCGTTAGTGTATTTGTCTTGTCCATACGAACATTTTAATATACATTTTGTATCTTTTTGTGGATTATTTCGCGGTTTATTTGTACTTTTGGATCCGTTGCGTACTGTCTAGTTATATATTTATCACAACACGGGATTTTAGTTTTAGGTATACTTTGGATATTGTTGTAGCACAACTCTGAAGCTTCGTCATTATATAGACACTCTGGTCCGTTACATCTCCAGTAAGTTTCAAGTTCATACTTTTTAAGAAATTCAAACTACAAGAATTTTACGTTATTCCAACCGTCATTTTCAGTCTGAAATTCGTTTGTATTATCTGGGGAATCCCGCATTCGTTTTGAGTCATTTTACATATTTGTCAACAGATTCAGTCTCTTGAGAAATGACTTTCCGTGTCTGAGAAGCATCATGGAACGGCTTGTGAAAATTTTCCGAGCTATCACCTTCGTCCGCCATTGCAGCGGACGCCATCCTGAATGCAGGATTTGCCAGTCGCTCCGCAATTCCTCCCCTTCCCATCTTTCCGCGCGCCGCCATTAATTATTCGTTTTCCTAATTAATTATTCTAATTATTCGTTTTCCTCGTTAATTATTCGTTTTTTTTATTTTCCTCGTTAATTATTCGTTTTTTCCTCATTAATTATTTGTTAGCAAGCGACTGGGGACGAGGTAGCTCAGTGATATTGTCTGGAGAACCAACCTTTCGGCAAAACCTAATTTCGTGGGTTGAAACAAGCAGAAATTGGACGGTCTGTTGGCGTGCATCTAGAGACGGATGGGCAGTCAGTACTTTCCATACCAAATGCGATAACAAGAAGCCAACTGTGACAATCATTAAAGTTGGTCAGTATATCTTTGGAGGCTACGCTACCGCATCATGGGATGGTGAGATTAACAATACTATTTCTTACCAACTTTCCAACTCACATTTTCATTTTTCAATAAGGGAATATCAAAGTCATTTACAATAATTAGCTAGAGGTACAGGGATTATTGCAGATGCATTGTATACATTTCTATTAAATAGAGAGGTAAGGTGCGGTAATAATTGTTTCATGATAAGTAAATAGTGCAAGGATGAAATTTATTAATACAAAAATGTTACTTTTATTAGGTTTGGATAAACTGTAAGAGTAGATCCTATGTTTGTAAGTAAGAGTTAATTATCGAAGAGCTGGGCTTTAGCCAAGCCAGGGGAGTGATATGATGATATCCATCAAGGAATAACGTTGTTGAAGAATAGACCTATAACCTTATAGAAATAGTGGCACAATGCATGATGGTAGTTGGGTATTTTTTTAATTCTTGTTGAAATGGCGGGCACGAGGAGACGATTCTACGGAGTGCGAGAATTCGCCGATTTTCACCTGTTTAGGTATTGAAAATTACAATATAAACAACGAAATTTTGACGAGGTTTGTTTTATCGATATTTGTGAAAAAAATGAGCGAAATCGCTTCATTTATTGCCGAGAAAATGCACTCCATATCGATCGAAGGAGTGAGCAAATTTCGGCCAAATATTCTCTTCGCAACGTCTCTCGTCCTGTTATTTATGATCGCTTAGCAAATTATTTTAGTTTGTGGCTATTTTAAGGAGTTTTTTCTACCTCGATTTCGTATAAGTTGTACTTTTAAACTTTTGATCTTGTTGTTTCGAGATGTTGAATTTGATACTCTGTGATCGGGTTTTCTCAAAATCATAATGGACGACCACTGGCACACCGGCCTTTAAACTTGGCCAGTTTTGGCGGGAAAATGCCCCGTTTGATTTCTGGTCTCTTTAAAATACATTAAAGTTATATTTGCTGGATATATTACTGTTGTTTTTGGTTCGGTTTTTGTCTTCCTAAAGCTAGTAAGGTCCAAAACAAATAATATTAATACTAGGCAATGTTTAGCTTGTGCTAGCATTAAATTTCATATCTAAAATTTGCAATAGTTAAATTTAATAATATATAGGACGATAGTCAGTATACAAATTGTTTTTAGTTGGTTTTTAATATATAAAATTTAGGTAAATTTAGGCAAATTTTAAAATATAAAATAGGGTAGGTATTGTAGCTACATAATATAGTTAAATTTTTAATATTAGTCATTTAAACCAGTAACTAATGGAAGACAAACCTCGCACCTCAACGGATGCAGACCAATGCACAGAGCCAGTAGAAGAAAAAAACTTAAAGAAAACTTGCACCGGTGGAGGAAAATATTGTTGTGTTCCATAGTGTCCTAATAACAGCCTACGTAATCCTGAGCTCATTTTACTCGATACCTAAGGATGACAAACTGAAAAGGAAATGGCATAAAATTTTAAAAACAAAACGGTTGTTGGACATAAATAATTATTACAGGGTGTTCTCAGGTAATTTTCCAGGTGGAAAAAAGACATATATTAACATTATTCCAACAATATTAACAGTTTGTACTAGTGTAAATCAGCCACTAAGAGAGAGAGTGTCACGAAATCCTGAGCCTGACACTTCTTTCTAAGATATTTCTCATGAACTGACCAATACAACACCTGAGGATTACAGAGCAACTGAAAACATAAGGAACAGGTCCTTGACCAATGAGGCAGGTACTTCCACCTACACGGAGACAGAGGTTGCCAAATTGAAAGAGCAAATTCAACATCTTGAATCAAAATGTAAATCCCTCGAAAAAATTCATGAGACATCAACACAATGTTTATTTCGACTGGAAAGGTTTCTTGGTAGTGATAGCGACTTTCGATTTCATACCGGTTTCCCTGATTATGCAACTTTTAAAAAAATTTTCGATTACTTGTCACCAGCATGCAATAGTTTAATTTACTACGGGTCAAATACTGGCGAAATAACCTCGTCTGACCAAAAAACTGTGGCAAGAAAAGGTCAACAACATCAGAGCAAGAACTTTTTATGGTGTTGGGAGGATTACGTTGTGGTTTTTTGCAACAAGACCTAGCTCACAGGTTTGGCATATCGAGCATGCATGTTTCAAGAATTTTGATTACTTGGCTGACATTTCTTCATCAGTGACTGCGTGCACTCACAAGAGAATTCATTGGCAAAAACGTGCCTCTGTGGTTTAAGCAAAACTTCCCACAAAATAGAGTCATTATAGATTGCACCGAAGCTATGATCGAAATGCCATCTTCGTGCAGGAACCAATCGGCCAATTTTTCATCATTTAAAAATCACAATACTGCCAAAGGTTTGCTTGGTGTATCCCCAAATGGCTACCCCAGTTTTGTTTCAAGCCCATATGCTGGTAGGACAAGTGATAAAAAAGTCACAAAGGATTGTGGAGTCCTAAACCTACTCGAAGTAGGTTACCAAGTTATGACGGACCGAGGTTTCGACATAGAGGAAGACCTCGCCACTAATGTTACCCTTAACATCCCTCCCTTTTTAAATGGAAAAAAGCAACTCAGTCTAGCAGAAGAAGTTTCTACAAGACGAATTGCTTCTGTCCGGTTGCATGTTGAGAGGGCTATTGCTAGAATTGAAAATTTTAGGATTCTCCACCAAGTTGTACCAATAACAATTGCAAAAGACCTGGAGAAAATCTGGACTGTTTGTTCCGACTTGACTTTATTCTTGCCTCCTATAATTGTGGAAAAAAACAAATACAGAGTAAAGAATGATCAAATATTAGTATTCCAATGTGTAATATGGAAATATATCAAATTTAAGGTGGTACAAATTTCTATAAGTTTGGGTTTAGAAAAAAACATATTAAGTATAGTTTGAACTTGTAATAGTTTGTTTACATACTTCACTATGCATTATTATCAAAACCACCCAACTGAAGCTTGTTCCATCACTGTTAATTGAAGTGTTATTAATTAACTTATTGTGAAACTCTAATTCTATCAGAGAACAACAGAACTATAAGTAGACTTTAAGTCAGGTAATACACAGTCATTGACCATTATTGTCTCCCGCAAAGAACTATCAAAATCGATTCGCTCAACAAACAAATCTTTGTTTGTATAAACAACAAAATCACACCACTTCAACTGTAGGGTAGCCATAGAATCTTGAATTTGGTAGAAATATGCATGATTTCTGTTTAGCCCAATGTTATCTTTTTCAGCAATAAGACAAAAGTTTCGATCGTTGCAAGCTTCTTCAATAGTGCTGTCTCTTTTTGAGAATCTGGGCTCGCGCCTAACGAAGGAAAATTTGAGTTGACAATAAAACCACACGCTGAACACACTTCAACAAGATTTCCTTCCCTCTGCTTGCACTCCATGTATTTCTTTACAGCGTCTAGTAGTTCATTATCACAGTTTTGGACAACCTTTTTTTGGCCTCGAAAGTAAAGTGCTCAGCCAGGACTTCATCTGTTCCAAAATTTGATGATGTTATTATTTGCCTTCCCTCCTCAAACCATCTATCACAATCTGCTTGACCCCTGGTATTCCTTTCTATTTCAATTAACTTCTCATCTGTCACACTCAAACCTCCTACAAATTCCACATCACTCTCATTTACATAGGACCAGTTAGCACCGTGTATCATTTTCTGTAACACTCCTTCTCTTACTTTACTTTCATTAATGTTATCTAATGATTCCCTTAGTTCTGTACATCGCTTTTTTGATGGAAGGCTTAGGTGAATATCATCAAATTGGTATGGTTGGTAATCATTTGATTCTAACACAAGTCTTAAATACTCTGCTTTCCCTTGTTGTTCCAAATTATTTGCAATTTTTTTAACTTGATCTTGTGTTATGTCTATGGCAAATTGTGGTGTGGGGTTAAAATTATCTGATTGACTCTTTCCATTTTTGCGTTTCCTACCCTCTACGTCTTTCTCATACGATGGATTTTCAAAAATCATATCCTCTTATAAAAGTGGCTCATCAACATCGTCACCTTTGGGCACATGCCACTGCTGTAGGACTTGTGTGCATGACAAAGCATCTGCAACACTGACCTATACTAAATGGACTGAGTGCTCGAGGTCAAAAAGTGTCCTCACCGTTGCTGACGTCATATAGGTCCTCACATCGATGAAAATTACCGCATACCGATATTTTCCTAATGTTATTTGTGCTCGCGGGCGAATTTGTGTTTTTGAAATTTAACGAAGTTTGTTTTTTATTTTTTTTCAATTCTGTCTTGTTTTTTTTGCAAACTTTGCTGTTTTTGGTAAATATTTACCACCTTCGAGTTGAGAACAACCTTTTCCAAAATAGGAGTATATTTTCCTGTTGCAAGTTTGAAAACAAACATTTTAATTTTAAATAAAATTATGGCTTCGGTATGTTTTTATACACGACCACAACAAGAGCTTCGGGCTATCGATGATTGCTGGTATTTATGCTATAGTTTTTCCATAAAATTTGTAGTGTTATGTAAGTATTAACCTTCTGTTGACATGAAACTTTTTTGCCGACAATCTTTTCTGGTATTATACTGAGTAAAATACTGTTTTTGTGGAGTTTTCTACGGCTATTTGAGATTTTTTTCTAAACATGTATACGGCTTTAATTGAGAGTTGGAAACATACTTGACAGCCCGCCAATCTCACAAAGATCACATTTAGTATAAACTGACTTACTTTCTACAATGATTTCGCAGCAATTTCTCGCCTCAAAAACACAAAATTAACAATTTTTTTGAGTTTGAAACAATAAAAATATAGAACCGAGCCGTTTATCAACGCATTTGTAAGTCAGCGAATTTACGCATGAGAGCAAAGACCTATATGACGTGAGCAGTGGTGAGGACACCGAGCTCGTGATTAAATAGATTGCGCGCTCAGTCCATTTAGTATAGGTCAGTGATCTGCAACCTCTGTTAGTTCTAACTAAATGTAATCAAGTATTAGAAAAAGAACAGCAGCAACATGGTTACAACAGCCTCCCTTGCCAGCCTTACAAGTGCCACTACCATGCGTAACTTCACTGCTGTTCTGACTTAAATGGGCATACACAATATAGTTTTGTTTCTTCATATATGCACTTACGCAAGCTTTTATTAAGAAGTGGACTTCATTGCCTTTCAACACATCAGGTTTAACTTTAACTTTGTTTACACATCTGTCCTTGAACAGGCGGTACTCCAGTTTTTTCTGTCTGCTAGCATCATTATCACAATCAATGCCTAAGTGCTGTTATAGCAATGCATGGCTAAATTTTGGAACTGATCGTAAATCTTTGGTCTATCTTTTAATCTCTACTGGCTCTGTGCATTGGTCTGCATCCGTTCAGGTGCAAGATTTGCCTTCCATTACTGTAGTTACTGGTTTAAATGATTAATATTAAAAATTTAACTATACTAGGCTATATACAATACCTAGTCTATTCTATATTTTAAAATTTACCTAAATTTACCTAAATTTTATTTATTAAAAACTAACTAAAACAATTTGTATACTGACCATCGTCCTAAAAATTAGCTAATATCAATATAATTATTTGTTTAGGACCTTACTAGCTTTAGGAAGACAAAAACCAAAACCAACAGTAATATATCCAGCAAATATAACTTTAGTGTATTTCAAAGAGACCAGAAATCAAACGGGGCATTTTCCCGCCAAAATTGGCCAAGTTTAAAGGCAGGTGTGCCAGTGGTCGGCGATTATGATTTTGAGAAAACCCGATCACAGAGTATCAAATTCAACATCTCGAAACAACAAGATCAAATGTTTGAAAGTACAACTTATACGAAATCGAGGTAGAAAAAACTCCTTAAAATAGCCACAGACAAAAATAATTTGCTAAGCGATCATAAATAAGCGCACTCACCTCATAACAGGATGAGAGACGTTGCGAAGAGAATGTTTTGGCCGAAATTTGCTCACTCCTTCGATCGATATGGAGTGCGTTTTCTCGGCAATAAACGAAGCGATTTCGCTAATTTTTTTCACAAATATCAATAAAACAAACCTTGTCAAAATTACGTTGTTTAAGTTGCAATTTTCAATACGAAAACAGGTGAAAATCGGCGAATTCTCGCACTCCGTAGAATCGTCGCCTCGTGCCCGCCATTTCAACAAGAATGAAAAAATTACAAACTACCATCATGCATTGCGCTACTATTTCTAGAAGGTGATAGGTCTATTCGAAATTTTTATTTAAGTTCATATGAAAAAAACCTGTTTACGATCTTAAATGAAAGAACTCTCAAAACTGTGAACTTTCTGTTATAAATCTATATTTCCATGTTTTGATTTTAAGAAATTCTGCCTGCATGTTTTCTGTAAAAATGCAATGCAACCAACTTGGTGGCATACAGGAACAATAAGACATTAGTGAACGTTCTATTTCTTCACATTCCCGTTTACTCGTTTGAGCGTCGCCGGCTCTTTAATAAACGTTTATGTTTTTGATGCGGCGCTTATTTGAGAGCGGTGCTTATTCGAGGGCGATCGCTCGATTGCGCATTTTCAAAATTCTGAAGAGACAGTTAAACGAGAGAGCATTAAAATATACTCATTGCTTAAACGAGTAAATACGGCATATTTAATGAATCACTTGAAGCAGTACCTGTTTTACTGTCTCAGAGCATTAAATATGCAGATCCTTAAATATATAGTTTTTTCGACGATAAGATTAATAATAAAACATTCACTAACATCTTATTATATGTAAATTACGTCAACGTCAGCGCAGTTTTCCTTAAACGCTAACTTCATATTATTTCCATATTTGCATCACTAATTCCATCACTAATTTGGTTTTCTATTTCTATATCACTAATATTATGGTATTTCCATATTTGTTTTGTAATTAATTCCACACTATTTCCATACTATATCCATGATATGGAAATGGAAATTGGTATGGAAATTCGATTTCTATAGTATTTCCAACTTGGACCCACACTTTTTAATAATGATTTTCAAAGAATCTCCTAGTCTTTCTATCTGAAATTACTGTTACAAAATAATTGTTAATATTAAATAGCTCAAGTTGAACTCGTAATTAGTTGCATGCATAGAACATGAAAAAATGTACAATGCGATGAAATGTTCTAAATTTAAAGCAAAATTCCAACATGGGGATCGAGAGATCAGATCCACGCCTTACTGCATCATTAACATGGAGTGACTACCGCTTTACAAACAGGGTATAACAAATACACTCTTAAGCTGAAAATTATAAATACCATATTCAGTACAAATAAATACCATATACAGTACAAAGTAATAACACGTCGTTGTCAATCCTTACAGCAATCAATGGTAATCTTTAGTCTTTACTGATTAATGATGCTCAATATAAACCTAATTAAAGCAATATTTTTATGTTATAACAGGAAATAATGTCTACAAACAAGCCCCAGGATCCTTCATTTTCTCACTGCGAAACAAGGAAAATCTCCCGTCTTTTAAAGCTCCGCTCAAAGATCAAAATTATTGTTGCGCAATTTACTCCTACCACAATTATGGACCAATTTTTGGAAACGGTCATGATTTTATCATATACGACAATGCGGCTTCGAATACCCACTCATTCACAGTTTTTGATCGCGCCTACCAAGCTCCATCTGGCGTCAGCGACACCAACACGATCTTGGCAGGAACCCGGAACTTTTCTCCATCCGAAGTTGAAGTGTTCTATCTTGTGTAGAACTGATCTCAATATACTCACTGAACTAAGTATTGTCATTGTGCAAATCGAAGTTAATATAATTTAAATCACATCTAATATCAAATATTGCCTTAGCTAAAGTAAAATAAAATATAGCAATGTTCTTTCCCCTTAGTTTTTTGATGATTTTGTTGAAATGCTTGGCGTACTTTTAATTGTTTCTGATTTACTAACAACAAATGACGGGTAAATCGCGATATCACTCGGCGATCGAATTGGTAAATGTATATTTCAGACATGAATAATTCCGAACCAATGTTTAGGTATTATATATACCAATGTTTGTAGCCATAAAATACTAAAAGCATTTAACAAATTGATTTCATATAATTAATCCAGAAATGAAATCAAAATTACACTGTACTATAGTTCCTGAAACGTGGGCTAAACATAGTGACTGTATTTTAATTGTTTTGAAAACACGATAATTCGACATGATAATTCAGTAATTCATTAAGTCCAGCTACCGTCGTCAGTGAAAATGGCATATTTAATCTTATATTAATTTGCAGTGATGACGATACTGCTCGAGTATTGAGAAGTGAACAATATTTACGTTGTCTAATAGACACTTCCCGAATATGCTGGATGGCAATGAAAAATTGCCTATTTACAATGGTTACATTGTCCGCCTCGATTTCAGGCTATTGTTTCGTGTGCACTCGGGAAGTGTCTATTAGCCTGCAACCAGCATTTAATTCATCAGATCACATGACTGCAGAATATTCATGTAGTTTGGACTGTTCTGGCTGTCTTAATTCCATACACACCACCATGCAATAAGCCCTAGACTCACAATGGAAAATATTAGTTCCGCCCTAAAATTATACGGCGAAGTTATTCCCATCGATACGATGCTTAATCGAAGCATTAACATTTAGTGAGCTCGCGGGTATGGTTATAAACACAAGTGACCGATGACGAAAAGAGACGACAATGCTTTAAAACTCTTTATTGTTGAGCTCTAAAGCCCGGCGCACACTAGTGCAAGTTGTACGCACAGATGTCATTCGTGACCAATTACGTGCGACGAAAATCCTAGTGTGCGGGGAAAATATACAGGATTTTTGTCACTCGTGTCGTGAACAACAAATATCAAACGTGTTTGATATTTTCTGTCATTCGTGACAAAAATTCCTCGCAGCAAAGAAGTGCGCATGCGTGTTATTTCCCAAAACAACATGGCGGATAGTGAACAAACACTTGCAGCTAGCGACAGGAATTGCGGCGGGCGTTCATTGGTCAATATTCTTCGTTCTTTAAATGACTAGAAAGGCGGTATATTTAGCATTATATATAGTGGTTTATTGCAATTGCATTCAGCGAGCTAGTCGGTGGCGTAGTGGTTTAGGGCGTGCGCTGGCTACAGTTTCTTAGAGCGGCTGTTCAAGCCCGGTCAATCCCGGCCAAAACTTTTTTCTCACTTAAATTATTTTTTCTTTCAAATAATTTTTTCCGACTTGTTTTAACCCCAAAATTCCTTTTCAGACATTTCTGGTTAGGGTTAGGTTAAGGGTTGGAGGTGGGAAAGGTTTATTTTATAAGTATTTGACTTAACTATAGTCAGGCAAATGCCCGCCGCAATTCCTATCGCTAGCTGCAAGTGTTTGTTCACTATCCGCCATGTTGTTTTGGGAAATAACACGCATGCGCACTTCTTTGCTGCGAGGAATTTTTGTCACGAATGACAGAAAATATCAAACACGTTTGATATTTGTTGTTCACGACACGAGTGACAAAAATCCTGTATATTTTCCCCGCACACTAGGATTTTCGTCGCACGTAATTGGTCACGAATGACATCTGTGCGTACAACTTGCACTAGTGTGCGCCGGGCTTAATGTTTTGAGGTCGATATCGACCCCAGATGACAATACCACCGTTCGATTCAGCGTTTTACGATCTCTCAGCGTTTTACGATTTGAATTTCACTAAATTGTGTGATTTGGTATCCTTTTAAATTGCCTTATTCATGTATAAATTTTATAATCAGATGCTGCCACCTATTTTTACTAAATTCTTCTCCACTGTAGCTAGTCAGTATGACTATGGTACTAGATTATCCTCCAGTCAGTCATTTTTGCTCTCTAAAGCTAGAACTAATTACGGAATTTTAATATAAGATTCCAAGGAGCTAAAATATGGAATTCTATTACGGACAATGTTAAATCTCTCTCCTTGAATAAATTTAAACAGACAGTTAAAGAAAGCTTTCTTGAAAGTTATTGATTTTCTTCTAATCAACTTATTTGTAATTTCATAAATTTCTCGTTGCAAATTCATTTAGGCTTTATTTTTTTTGTCGTCGCATGTCTTCTTTTCGGTGTGAAGTATTTTGAAAAGATGACCTGTTAAATAAACTGACTGCCGGATTTTCCAGCCCCTTGTTATTTTGGCAGCCAGTGCTCATTAACGAATTATAATGAATATGTATATGTATAAATAATGTATTATTTTTAATTTTGAGAAATAAAAAAAAGATTGAACTCTGCAGAAGTAAATTGTGTTTGTTTACAACGCTATGCGCCCAATTTAGCCGCTTTTAAACACTCTGAATTTTATTTTGTTTACAAATTAACAATAATATAAACTAACTAAATATTCATTTCGCTTTCCTATACCTTTAGTTCACAAGCTACAAACTCGTAAATATCACCAAAACGAATCCATTTGTATTGAATTACGAAATAATCTAGCCCTTTTATGGCAATTCTGGTGAAAATGATTTATTTGTTGCAGAGCCGGTATTGTCGGCACACGCTCGGACAACTTCGGAAGCTAAATCTCCGCACTAAATCTTTGCACCCTATCGGCTTGAAAGTACCGGCAATCGATTCCTCGTGATGTAATTGCCTAGATGGCGGAATTTCACTGGTTTATAGCAAGCAACACTGACCTTATATGGCATTTCGTAATTTATATCGCGTCCGGGATTAAATTTCAACGATTTCGGTCATTTGTATGCGAATTTCAAAAAATAAAAAAAAATGTTCTACTTCTTCAAAGGCTATGAAACTTTCCATCAATAGTCCTTTTTTCATGAGCTACTTTTGTGTAGCACTTGCTGGGAAATTCTAAATCCTGTCCTGGAAATTCAGATTTATATCAACAATCATTGTAACATTTTTAGATAATTTAATAGTAAATTTTTAGATAATTTAATTTAATAATTTAATTTAATTAATTTGGATATGTAATATGAACCGGGACAAACCAAATGCCATTTTATAGAGGAAGTCATAAGCTATCGAATGACACGTGTCCTGTTGCCAGAGATTAAACACGTCTGGAGATATTTACATTTGAAACAGCTACTGATCGTAATACAGCGCGTTTCCGTCTCAACAATAAAGAGATAATTATCCAGAAATTGATTGCCCAAACTCAGATTGAAATTTGCATTATAAGAAAGATACCTGTTCTATATTTAACCTCAAATCGGCGTCCGATTTGAAGAGGAAAATTATATTAAAAAAAGACCCTGCTGCTTGCAGGATTAACTGGTGCCCTTGGGAGGGATAGTAAAAATCAAAACCAAACCATAAAAGAACAGAAAAATAAGAGTTGTTCCAACATTTATAGCATCTACCCAACCAGACTGCAACCTGTAAGAAAAAGCTATATATAGTGTCAATTGTACTGATAATACAATATAGTCAGATTGTAATAGGGGATGTGTTGCTGTCCATGCAATAAGAATGCGCAAATCACAAAAAATATAATTGAAACTGTGATGGACTTTCGAAGCTTACTTCTTTCTTTTTCCTTTTTAGTTACGCAAATTTAGATAGTGAAGTAATCCCCGAAAAATGTTGAATAACCCAAAAAAATAGGAAATATTCATATGCGTAGGAAGCAAATTCAAGTTGGAGGGAAACTTTGTCTTAAGGGCACCTCTTCTATTAGAAAATGGCACTCTTCCCTTTGTTTTAGCTAGAAAAAAGGGCACTTTGAGGAAAACGTGTGAAAAGCACGTTCTCCCTGTGCTCCACACCTGCTCCTACGCCACTGGAAATATTGCATAATGTAGGCTTTCTATATAACCGAAACCAAAAATATTTAAACTGTAAATCAGCTCAGCACCGCGCATATATTTTCTAGATTTCATGACTATTGATATATTTGCGTGAAAGTGCGCTAAAACGCTTTCCCCCAAATATCGCACCTTATGCTTGCATAAAAATTAGAGCGAAACATGAAGTGTAAGTTACTGATTCAATTTCATTTAGCAAGGTCATTCACTATTGAAGGAATAAATCAAGTTATTGTTTACAAATTTTAAAAACAGATTATCACGTAGTTCGATTACAAAAGATTAACAATAACTGGATTATCAAAGCAAAATGATTAGAGTTTTGATATTTTAGATATTTTAAGAATTCAAGATTAACATGGGCAAGCAAACACGAATTATATCCTAAGCCAGGAGTTCTATTTCGACATAACCATGGCCATTATCAAGATATCCTTCTTTGTTCTGTTGATTCTTTCCGATATTGAAAGATCCACCTCCTCCTCCACATGATTGACGGTTCCTAGCACCTGATGCTCCCCCGGACTATCCTCCTCCTCCTCCTGCACCGCCTCTAACTCCCACGCCCCCGCCCCGCCAAATCCTCCAACGGCTATATGTCTCCCCGCACGACCCCCTGCTCCTCCTTGAATAAATCCACTTCCGCCTTCCCCGCCCCTTCTTTTGGATAAAAATTTTACACTGCTACGTCCATTGCTGTAGAACCCCCCACCACCACCACCTTCAAGAGGAAAAAAAACGGAATAATTTTCTGTTTATGAATTTCAACAAAACCTTGGAGAATATAATTCCGTAATATCTGAATACTTGTTGCAAGATAATTACATTATTTCAGTTTTATAATGTAAATAAATCTGCAACACATTAGAAAAAGAAGCACTATTTGGCAATGACAGTCCTAAACTTTTGAACGCATGATTCTTTGTGGTGTTAATATATATATACGCAGTAAATCTTCCCCAATAATTTACATCGAAAATTACATTTTGGTTGAAGTACGAAAACACATAATGAAGATAAAAGCGTAGTTTTGGTTTTGTTTCAACTTAGTAGTTTTCACTCCTAGTCAATTTCAATAGGACTGATTTATAAGGGCAACCATGAGAAAAAGTGGAGACATGATTCGTGATCAAGTACCCATTCTACATCTATTATTTCTATGCGAGGGAATCGCACTGTCAGCCGCGAGTTGAACCTATTGGGTCGTGTGCACTCAAACAAATTCGTGAAGCGGTTATTGACGTAATAGTCATTACGAACAATTCTTTGAATTTCATAAGCTATGTTTATTATGTTATACATGACAAAGAGCTTGGTTCCTATTGGATGAGAAGTTACAAAAAATAAAATACTAAACAAAAATTGAAGAATCAAATCAGCTGACTGGTTAATGTATCGAAAGCTGAAATAGATATTCCTGGATGTAAAATGCTTATGTATAGCGCAAGGGAATGCTATCACTTATGGCTAACTTTTAACACAATAGTGCCATTACAATAATACGATGATTTTAAGTCAGAGAAGAAAAAACTCACCTGAGCGGGAAGCATTTTTAAAAGTACCTTTTCCATTAACACCACGTGACCAAATAGTGCAGATGCTTAAACACTGATTCTGTCTTCCCGACGTCCCTGTATTTGCATCACAGTTAGGCAACCTAGTGTTAAGCTTGTCGATCCCGCCCCCTCCACCAGCAACAATAAGTGGAGTGTTCGATAAGGTAACTACAAATGTTCCACCACCTCCTCCTGACGAATATCTGACAAAATTTTCAGCACCTTCTTGTCCAACCAATATTTTCAACACATCGCCTGTGTTGAGGTCAAAATCACCTCTCATGTATGCACCTCGACCTCGTGCCCATGATCCGCGTGAATCGTATCCTCCGGCCGCACCAACGACAATGATTTGGTATGTACCAGTATAGGGAACTGTCCAGAACTGTGTACCATAGTGAACAGTCACCATGTTCTCGTGGTCTTTATCCACATAGTGAGAACTAAGCGATATAGGACCAAGACGGCCAGTAGCTCCAAGATTTGTGAATCTTGCATGAAAGGACTTCTTTTCTAAAATGTGAAAAGATCAAAATAAGCAAACAGGTAATATCAAAGATACTCATTTAAACTCTTTCAATGATACCTCCTGATATGATATTTCAATTGTATGGCCACCTGATCCTTGCTGACCGTATTTCTTACGCCTGACTTTGATTTTGGAAATCTATTGCAAAATTCGAACTAAAAACCTTAAATCCTGATGCCATTTTTTGATTCCAGAAATTACCTGCGATATAGGGGCGCACTCTCCAGCCGATAAAATTGCGCGGTGTACCTAATGGACCAGTATTTTGTATTTGCGATTCCAGGCTCTGAGGTAAATATAGTTATACGGCAATCATCACTGCCATTTTAGTTTACGGGAAGGTTCGCTCAATAAATTTTTATTTATTTAAAAATACAGTAACGTGACATTGTCTTCGCTTGATAAATGGTGCAGCTCAACACAATTAAATTATTGGCTGTTCTATATATGTGAAGAGAATGCCAAAGATTATATATATATATATATATTTCATCGATCGTAAATTCGGCCCATTGACGTGTGTGTTCTTCGGCATAATGCCACTATAAATTGGCCTTTTAAAACACTCTTTATAGACAAAGTTTTAGGTCGAGACGTTTGCTCAACCTAACGTGCAGACAAACCGGAAGTACATGTTCGCTGGCCCAAAACTATAGGAAGAATGCACCCTATAGAATTCTAAGCACCGGAAATTTAATCAATGATGTGCATGAGCAGTAAAAACCGATAATTATAGAAAAGTTATAAAATATATTTCTGCTTGCCCTATACAAACGAAACTTTCCAGATATAAGAACTTGAATATACTGTAAGCTACATTTTTGTAAGATTGATTTGGCGAAATCTTACTCAAAGTGTTTCATAGATATTAAAAATTATTTCCAAATTTTACGAGGTGAGTTTAACGAATTGTTGTACTACTTGTGCAATGTTTTTGTTTGTGTGATATTTTGATGAGACCTCGTTAGAAAGATCATGTTGTAAGGACAGTGGTCAATGTTTAATTTCAAGGAAGTAAATATTTGCAGATAAAATCGCATTGAAAATAGGCTACTTAACTGTATTGCAGCTGTCGCTAAAGAGTTTTAATAGGGTAAACAAATACTTCACAACTAAAAACTGAGATTAGAAATTATGGAATAGGAAAATATTTTTAAATCATGTGATAATGCACGCCTCCATAATAATTAGAATTCCATACCACAAGAGGATCCATTTCGTCTAAAACTGAAATGACATTTACACGAGGGAGTACCATTGACGTTGCTACAGTATTCGTTAACACCACAAGGAGAAATAGGACATCCATCTAGTTGCATAAAAATATGTACAAAAAAATATTGTTCATATGACATAATTTAAATGTGCATCAATTAAAATATGCATAAATAAACATAAATTAAATGTGCTCAAATGTTCATGAAGAAATGCACACTTTAATGTAATGATTCGTCACAATAGCGCATCTGTTCAAGCATGCAAGCATTTAATATGTACTGATATTAAATTAAAGCACGTGCTCCGGGGGAAACTTAGTTATGAATCGTTGAAAAACCACGAGATTCACCTCAATGTGATGCGATTCGTTCATCAATTGGAATGTAAGGATCCAGACGGACCGTACTAGTCAGAACGCAAATGCATGATTTTCTCAAACTACTGTATTCTAGTCTTCCGCAAAAGTAAAAGAAACCGCCCAATGAAACGCTTCTTAGAAAAGTGGTAATAAATTACCAGAGAAAGCGAGAGCTTAAATATTAAAACACTGGTTTGATCGAGTAGTTATAAATATGCATTGAAAGTCGTTTATCGTCTCGTTTTACGGCTTTGACCCTATATTGTTGTTCAACAAGCCTCTTCATGTTCGAAAATGCCATAATGTAGGAGCTTGGTGAATTATATAATAGAAAAAATACTACAAATACATTACATGCAATTACATAACGTGGGTAGGGGAGAAACATATACTTTTATTGTGTATACAAAAGCGATCACGTGATAAAAATATATGAATCAGATGGATTTAGTCAAGACAAACTATAAACAATATATGGAGATTGTATTAGAAAATAGAATAACATGAAAAAAATGTGAAAAAGACATGAATAGCTAGGAGAAAATACGGAACTATTTATGAAATGAGGTGAGATGTAGAATATCTGCCTATGTCTGCTGATGGCAGCATTGGACTGGCAAGAGTTAAATATGTGTGAAGCGCTAATTGATACCGCAAGGATGAATGGTGCAAAGTTGGGAATGGTGCAGTCTGAAATGGGAAAGAGAGCTCGAATTTCATGTCTGAAACACTGTGATTGCCAGTATTGAATGCATGGCAACAGATTGTTTAGACGAAAAGAGACTAGGAGGTTATCGGAGAAAATGGAAGATGTTTCAGGGTGGCTTTTCAACACATGAAAAGTCTTCTTAATGACATCCCTTAATTTGAAATTGAAGATATGAAAAGTAAGAACCAGGGGAATTTTGTTATTAGTAATATTAGACACAGGGCCTCCAAGGGTTTCAGATCGAGGAATGTAGGAGGCCTTCAAACAGGGAGAGTTTAAGTTTGGTGGGATAAAAATCTAAATTCTGTATAACATCAAGCACCGTTTGACGTGTGCATCCTCTGATATCACCTAGTGCATCTTATGCAGTAGATGTGGTATGCTTTACATCGGTAAAACTGGAAGATGTCTTAGATATGAAAATTCGAGCAACAGAATCTGTCCCATTTCAGGTAGCAATGATAGCCGTGAAAGACAGGAAATCCGTCTCAATTCCCAACTTGGCACTATTCATCATTACGATATCAATGAGTGCAACAGATATTCTACATCTCACCTCATCTCATCCATGAATATATTTTTCAACCACATCGTTTCCCCATCAGAAGTTCACTGACGTGTGTTGATCAATATAATATAATATGTTGGCTTATCTTACCTGTTGGGTACTGAGATTTTGCTATGACGACGAGGTCATTCAAACTGGACAACGATTTTGGTAAGAAAATATATCGATATACAACACCATTAGATAAATTCATCTGTTGAATCACTCGGGTATCTATTTTTTCGAGGTAAAAAATATCTCCGAATAGAGCCAATTTACCAATCCCCATTTCTCTAAATAGGAACTTTTTGAACAAACCACCATCATAATCCATGGAATATACGTTTTCCTTTTTATTAGAATAATAGTACAGTCGCTTGTTAACATGATCAAGATAAACACTAAAGTCGTCAAATTCAAGGTGAAATTCCTTAAGATCACCTCCGAGAAAATTTATTCGCACAAGAAATTTTTGAATATCTTTATAGAAGATGTACCTAAGAAGAAAATGAAATAACAGTTACGTGAAGTTAGTTACGTTCTAAAGCTAATTTAGTTTCATGGTTAGTTGTGGAAAGATATGGAATATCAACAGGGGCTGACAAAAGCTCCATGTGATCCCCCCAGAAAAGAATACCGCGGCGTTAAGTATTTCAAATTTCTGATTTCAGACAAAATGCCCGAACAACGCATTGAATGTATTTAAAGGCAGGAAGTGGAAATATTTTTTAAAGTAGAGGGCACGCAGCGAGTGCATTCTTCCGCCAGCATATTAACTGAAGCTTCGACCCATTGGCCTTGCCTATTTACGTTTCTCTAGTAGGAAAAATAAAGCAAGGATTTTTCATGCCTGAATTATACATGCATAATTACGCATTCATTCATTGCTATTCAGGTGGGGACAGCAAGACAAACTTTTGCGTAAATTTTTCATCCAATTTTCATCTAAACTGAGCGAAAATTTTATCAATTTGTCCTTGGCCTATGACCATTACCTCTTATTTTCGTATGAAGATGTTTGATATTTCTTGAGTTATCGTGCTCGCAGACAACCACACACGCGCACATACAATACATACAAACACGCCCAGGTGAAAACATAACCTCCTTTTTGAAGGAAAATTATTAACGAAGTTTTATTGCTAAACGTCAATTTTGAACACTCTTCCAGAACAATAATCTCCCTCGCAGCCGCTTTTTGTGCCGTACCTCCCCTCGAGCGGCTGCTTACTTGCACACAACATTCCATTCCCGAGATATAACCAAAATTACGCCGCCGCTTTGTGGAATTCCGCAGGAGTGCGTTTTTTTTATTTCTAACTTCCTTAATTTTCTGACTTAGTTGAGTAAATCAATGGTTTGGTAATCACTACCGTTGTGAACTTGTGTTTCATCTACTATTTAAGAAAGAGAAAACGAGTCGCGTGCATTTATGGTGTTGTATAATGCACGAGGGGAAGGTTGGGAGAACACGAGAGAAGCGTGTAAAACACGAGGCGTAGCCGAGTGTTTTACATGGTCCTCGAGTGTTCCGGCTCCCAACATCTCCGAGTTGGGAGACGGACTTCTCCCTGCGCGCTCCGCGCGTGGCTCGGGGACAATGATAATTGTATACAGAATTCAAAGAAATAACTTATTGAGAGAATAATAATTAGTTATGTTAACTTAACCAAAAATAGTGATCGGATAATTACTACGTACTATATATGTCTTAAAGAATTAGTGTCACACCTGGGATTGCGGGCTCAAACTCTTGCTGGCGGTCATTTTTTGGGCCGACTAGGTGAGAATGTCTGGAAAAGTTTTTACAATCCGTCATATATTAAACCATTCTTTGATAATCCTTCCTCATTTTACCTGATTTATATTGGAAATGTACCAAACAAGGTATTTTTATCGTTATTTGTTGCTGTTGGTTAAAATAAAGACAACAACAAAAGTCCGCAATGCATGACTCTGACACTAATCCTTTAAGATAAAACATTACTCACCCTGCATTAGGATCTACTGCCAAACTTGAAATATTTTTTTCACTGGAATAAAACATTGTTCTGTCGCTGAGGTCCATATTACCTACAAAGAGAAAATTTCTCTTTGACGCCACCCAGAACATACGTCGTCCAATCCAATCAAATGCAAATAGTCGAATAGGATTTCCATCATCTTGATGAATTACTTCTTTTTCAGAGGCATCAAAATTCGCTCGATACACCTTTGTTCCACTTTCGAAATACATTTTCTGATCAATATGATCGACGAGAAAGTTTTTGATATTGTTACTTCCATTGATGACAGATATTAAATACTTGGATGTCAAATCAACGACTGCTATCTTATTTTCGCTGACAGCAAGCAGATAGGGCTCCGGAAACGAACCTATAAATAAGATCACCGATAATTTACTTTAAAATATGATAATACGCGACAATTAAATATAATATAATAATATACAAAATATCTTTTGTATGGTGAAATAATAATAATATATAATATAATTACGTTTATTTAGACGCATTTGTAGTACATTATATATATACAGGTTGCATAAAATGGATAATCCAACTTAGGAATGCTATCTTGGAATACGCACTCGGACATCCAGCAAAAGTAGGCGCCTTCGGAAACTGCTTCCGAAGATAGTTTTCCGACAGCCGAAGTTTATTTTGCGAAATCTTGCGTGTTGCGTGTTAATCTTGCGTAATAATTAGATAAGCCATATTTCGCGGTAAATTAGCTTGGGAAAATACAAATATTTGAAAATTGCAAACAATGCAGTAGTCTGAAATATAACAGACACACTAGCAGGAAATTTTCTACTTTGTTTAAAATTTGCAGAATGTTGAAGAAGCAAAAAATCTCCTTTGAGAATACGAGTTGGCTACCACAACAAATTTTTGTTGTAACAAGGCCAAAAATGGATTTGGCAGCACTGGTATGTATATTATCTTTTATCTTTGATAGAGAAGGAAAATGTGTATTTAGAGTAAACGTACAGTGGGTGGTAAATGTACAGTAGGCGGCGAAACAAACTTGGTCATCTTGAAATTCAATATATGAATTAAACTATATGACGAGGTTTTGAAACTGTAACTGAAAACGAAGGATTACCCAAGATAAATTTGCAATTAGAAGAAATTTAAGCTATTTTACCAGAATATAAATATGTAGATCTAATAAAATGTCCTTCCCTTCTGGTGACGCTATTGACCCATTGTTCTCGCTATCTTACTATGTATATATGCTGTATTTGTATGTTAAGTATTGAATTTCATTCTGTCTGATGATGACTTTCATTACGGTTTCAAAAACTCGTCTTGTGTAAATTCATACATTAAATTTCAAGATTACCTAATTCTTCGGAATCGGAATGTTTCTTCTTATACGTTATATTGTTTGAAATTGTCGGCTGACCGTGGCTCTTGGACAAATCAACCATGCGAATTTTTATTTTATCAAAGAACTCTCAAAGGAAAATAGATAGTCCTCACATTTTCCAAAGTGATTTCGTTAAAAATGATGAACAAATACAATGTTGAACGGACATTCGACATGCCTTGTAACTATATGGCTTAGCGTAACTTGGATGAAATGTAGAGTCTCTGAAACGCCATTTTATGCACTTTGGGGGACGATTTTAAAGAATTCTGATGGTCAAAAAATGTTCTATTTAAGATTTTTAGCAATTTTTAAAATTGCCCAAACTGGACTTGAAGGTTTTTTGTTCCTATTTAATATATCTTGAATGTATTTTTGCCAGACCAACATGGAACCCCCCCCCCCCCCCACTTGTTGCGCCCCTAAACGCCAGACGTGGTATGGTGGAAGGACTATTAAAAACCCCAAAATATCTCAACGAAATATGGAAGCAAAAATCTTGTATGCTTAGCTCTAGACATGTTGCAGTGTAAAGCGACAATTTTGGCAAATAAATAGATATTAGCTACTGTATACCTTAAACATTTCGGTCCATCCTATTTTTTCTATAGCTAAACAGATATACATCTGTAATTTATATCGGGAGAAGGCGTCGGAACAATGGCTTGCTAAAACCAGCAATGGACTAGTTTTATTAAAGCAAGTGATCCGCGGATCCAAAGCGAGGACAGAAGCTGATTACAACGAAACATTTGCAAGCCTTAAGTCATCTGAAGAATGCAAGGCGAACCCAAAGGTGCGCAACTGGATTGACAATACATGGTTGCTCAATACAAGGTAAGAGTATTTGGTCATTTTTGCCATTCGGCTTGCTGGAAAAATAGCTAGACTTGTCGGGAGTTAAGCAAACGTAAACACCTACAATTAGATGTACAAAATATTGTGTAGATGGAACATTTACCTTGTAATCATCCTTGCTTGTTGTAATTAGAAAACAAAGTTATATTGCAATGCAAAATACTTTCATTAAAATTTTATCTCATTGCTACAATTTGTCTCATGAAATGGGTATGGGTCTTTCGAAAAGATCGACTACTAACGATCATAAACAAAAACCATGGCGTTGAAAAGGCAAAACAAAGCGTTTAAGTTCGAATATTTGGATGACTACAAGCATTCAACTCTGAGCGTAATGTCACCAGTGCTAGTTGGGACTTTCTCCAAACCTTTCTATACCTTTCTTATTTCAAGTAAGTATACATCTTACATGTCTTTTCTTTTTCATTAACGTTAGCAATTCTGTGTGTTCTACTTCTTTTACCGCAAATGTATTAAACGGTAAATAGGTCTTGGCTTTCCTTTGGTTTTCCTGAAGTTATAATATGTTCAAACACGTGGAGATGTTTTAAAATTTTCTTTCCATTTTTACAGATATATCGAATTAAATACGAAATTGCAGAGCGACTACCGGCAATATACTGCTGATGTTCCGTCATACCTACACGAAAGACCACACTCTGTGATTAAGCATTCTATGGAAAGGCTTGCATCGTCAGAAGATACCACGCCAGTCCACATCACTGCTATTGACAATATTCATGGAATGTTTAAAGTTCGGAGTCCAGATGATTAAAAAATAAGTTTTAGCAATGTTATTTGGAAGCGACTCTAGTAATACTGTATTTCTTCCGGGCTGCGATTGCCATGATGGCTATGATTGCCATGCAAACATATCTTGGCGATATTCAAGAACTACCCATTATGGTCAATTGAGAAATAACAAAAGACATAATATGCGGATCCCCATTCCTGACGATTGATCGAGTAGGTTTCAGATCTGTATTTGAAACATCACCAATTGACAAAGATAGTCCATTCCATTCAGACACTCC
This sequence comes from Trachythela sp. YZ-2020, assembly GCA_016169945.1. Classification (NCBI taxonomy): domain Eukaryota; kingdom Metazoa; phylum Cnidaria; class Anthozoa; order Malacalcyonacea; family Clavulariidae; genus Trachythela; species Trachythela sp. YZ-2020. The sequence continues at coordinate 610,313 of JADLSH010000025.1, read as the reverse complement.
TTCAGAACCCACTCAAGCTACTGAGGAAAATGAACTCGAAACAACAAAGGATCATAAAAACAACACTACTCCCACTCTGAAGCTGAGCTTCAACGAAACCTTCTTCGCACAGAACAGAAGTAGCAAGATGCCGAGAAAGGATGGGCTATATAAATAACTTAACATACGTTGCGGAAAAATGCCAATGTTCTGAAAGAAGTGAAGGTTAAGATGTATGAATGCCATAAAATCCTGATAGATGCTTCTCCCAAGGAGAACGGTTTAGTGTTTGAAGTACCTGAAAATTAGAAAGAACACTGCTCCATGTACCTCCCATACTGACATATAATGAAGATTCGATGAGATCGCATTTGTTGAAGTGAAGGTATGTTCTCTCCTTTTCCTGTGGCAAAGAAGAAAGAATGTGCTGACCGGAATAACATCCGAAGAAGGGTAAAATCGTCGCTGATGTGCAACTGTCGCATGCCATGGAACCAGAAAGATCTGGATAACCAAGACCAATGGTGCACCCAGTGTGAGAAATATTTGGAGTGGTTCCACAAGATGCGTTCCCCAACAATGCTAGATTCGGTTGTCCACAAGAGAAATGACACCTGGAAGTGTCCAAAATGCATACAATAAGTCAGAACAGCAGAATCCCAGCCTTTAGTTCTTAGGTGCATTGCATACTTACCATTATAAATCCTCCATTAAGCACCCTCTCAAATACTTAAACACACCTGAAATAGAAGTTTTACAGTAGGGTATTTCAGGAAACATAAGACTTTGCAAAACCAACAAGTGACTAAATGGTATGGACAACAATGTCATTTTTGAAAAAAATGAAAAGACAATGGAAAATGTTGATCACTGAACTTTGGGTTCTTTCATTATATACACATGTTTACTACCGAGTCTACACATATTACTATCACTTCAATGAGCAAGCAAGCAAGCAAGAAAGCAAGTAAGTAATTGGGGAGAGTGCTAATCATCCTTACTTGCAGCTGAGAGCTGACATCGACTTAATCGAGTCGCCACTGGCTGCCAATGCTTATTAAAGGCGCAACAGGCTGCCACCGTATGACTCATGTCTGATCAGGGAGCACAGCTACGATGGAAGGGTTAGTTTGGGGCTAATCCAAACCCACCCTGTGAACATTCTCTGTGGGAAAAGACCAGAGTACCCGAAAAAACCCACGACTTTCGGTAGAGCGTTGACTGACTCTTCTCACATAAGTGTCATGAGTCCCCAGCGAGAATCGAACTCACGATCTCCGAAGTGAAAGGCGCTTGCTCTGACGACTGCGCCACCGAAGCCCCTAGATCTGGCCACCGAAGCCTCAGGGGAGCAATTGTTTTGCAATATACCTGAACTATCATAGTCTATTGTGTGACAAAAGCAGGCTAACATTTCTAGAATTTTAATTATTATATTCAGCTTTATTCATTTAGTTCATTGCAAAATAACATTAACCATAGAGCTGCAATGCGCCCAAATGCACTCTACTTTGTTATTTTACTCTGTCTAATACCAGACAAGTTTACTTGTCAAGGGAAGGTTATTGCAGATTAATGGGGTTAAAACCCCTTCTGCAGAGATTAAAATTTGTTGCTCAGCTGGACAAAGAGCAGTGCTGTAGGACGCTTTTTTGGATTGGCGTGACAGGGGGGGAGGGAGGGGGGCTTGAAAGTCATCCAAAGGGAACCTTTACAGTGTCCAGAAGTGTTCGAAGTTAGGCGAGAGACATATTAAAGAACACTTGCAAGAGTAACTGAAGTGTTTCTGTTCAATAATTGAAAGCTGAAATTTTAACTGAATTCATTTTGTAATCTATTTCACAAATTATTGTTCTCAGCTCCTGGCTACGGCCCTAAAGAGAGACTGTTAGCAGTATTGTTTTGTCAAATATGTGGCTTTTTTAAATTGATGGACTTTAAAAAATTGATGTTTTTGATGTATAAATATATTTTCCTAGATTTTTCTCGGCATCTCGTTCGATAAGATTAATAGTATATGGTGTTGGTAGATGGAATACTCGAACGGAATTATAAATACATTTTTGTAGACCTAGCCAGGAGCAGATGCGAAAAATGCAACTTAGGCCCTCTGGCAAGAATTGAACCTGCGGCCCTGCGATTCCGGTGCAGCGCTCGAACCAACTGAGCTACAGAGTCCAGTTGCTGAGCGTTAAACATACACCATATACTGGCATCACTCCCATCCTATATACCGAACTTGCGGTTGACGCTATAAAATAGCAATTTGAAAACGTGCTTTACTCAAGAATCGAGACAGGCGCAAAATATGCAACGTTATTTTTGAGTTATAATATCATAGCCATGAGCTTTTTAGTTTCTGCCAACGGCGTTATGAATTCAGATTCACAATCCGGTTGTCGGGTTGTAATTTCTGAAGACATGAGGCAAAATAGTTAGTTAGTCATGCATGAATGTACGTGTCGGACGCACTATATTGTTACGACTAAAATGTTCGTTCTTCATTCATCCGAGACTGACATGCTAGGCATTAGTATGCTTTTTGATCACATATTTCTAATCTTAATCCCTCATGCAAGTACAAAGTGGTAAACTATAGCAGCATTTAGTGCTATTATATAAACAATGACATAATGAGCGTGGAATTTAGCAAACAAGGTAATTATACCAGGGATCTGGACACTCGAATATATTATTAAAAGTGAAACCTGAGCAGCCATCATGCCTATATGTCCTGAAGCATTTCCCCATGTAATACTCCATAAGTCAATGGGCTATAATTTCGTTTCAATTTTAGTTTTGGTTCTAGTTTTGGTCCGTCCTTAGCTTAGCCTGCTCGCAGACGTTGTTAAAAACAAACGTCTGCTGAACCGAGCGCCAGAACGAGTTCTGCTATTTTTCCCTCAACCAATCAGAATTTACCTTCCAAATTCTGGAAAGTAACGTTTTGCGGTATATTCAGCATAATTAGCATAATTTTAAATTCAATATGGAGTTCAACGAAGCTGTGAGCAAATTGTTATAATTAATTTATGCACTTTCACAAGAATCACGCTTCTATATCAGAGATTCGGATCGGACGATCAAAATAGACGTTGTGAAATAGCACAACTCGTTCTGGCGCTCGGTTCAGCAGACGTTTGTTTTTCGTCGCTTTGCGTGAGAAAAACAACGTCTGCGAGCAGGCTATCCTTAGCTTAAAAACATCTTTCCAAATGCTTCTGTACATCAATAAAGAGAAATCAGTACTCCATAACGTCAAAATGGACATTACTCCACCGTACAATAGCAAAACATTCGAAACATGCCAAGAAAATTTAAGCCATTTTGTGGGAATAATGTCCAAAATACATGAAAAGCTCTAAATGTTCAAAACTAAGCAGATGAGTTCGAAGTATAAATATAAATTTATATGAACACTTAAAATAAAATTCAACTTGGTTAATTCCGAAATAATTGCCAAAAATCTATGGAGTACTATCCTCGAAAGGCGGTTACTCCATAATAGTATCATGCTGAGATGGCCTAATGACCTCTTCCGGCGTGACTGTCAATGTAATCCTACTTAAGGTGGCTCCCTACAGTTATTATAAAAACAAGGGGTGAAAATGTCCTTTCCCTATTGCAACACATATCTTCATGTTTGTGAAATATATAGTCGCTTTTTGGGTAATAACTATTATTATTATATGGCAGGTGCTTGTTTTGGTGAATCTCGCAATCTGATTGGTCGCTGACGAGGCAGGATTTTACCGTAATGCCCAAGGGCAATACGGTATTCTTATTGCCCTGCGACGACTTGAACACATTTCAAACCAATAAAAGCATTAAAAAATCCTTAAAATAATTTAAAACAATGAAAAATAAACGGAAAATACGGAAAAGGGATAACTACAAGGGATAAAATCAAGCTTTGTTGGCTCAAGTCGAAATATTAAGGTAAATTTTACGATGTTTTTTAACTAAAAAAGTCAAGAATATTTTTGTTTTTTCGAACATGCAAAGTTGTTTTTGTCCTTGATCCGATAGCTCAATATCACTATATTTTATATTAATTTTATATTTTATTCTATAAATGGTACTGTAGAGTAGTTTTACTCAGCTAAGATTAGATAAATTTGTAAAAAAACTAAGACAAATTCGTATTCATTGAAATTATTTTGACATTTGAAAATGACCGGCTTTGAGTTTCGGACTTTGCCCTCGCGTGACCAATTTTTGGCAAAATGAATTGTTTTTTTTGTTGTCTGAAATGCCATATAATAAACAACTTACTAACTTCGACTGTTCGGTCTGTATGGTAAAATATCAAGCCTCGGTCTTGCTGTATTGACCTCGCTATCGCTCGGTCAATACAGAAAGACCTCAGCTTGATATTTTACCGTACAGACCTCTCGCTATGTTAGTAAGTAGTTAATATAACTGTTATGTGTCCAACCCATGGGTTCTAAATATACCACAGTCGCGTTGCTATGGTAACAACAGCGTATCAACTATAGTAGTCATATCCTATAAATTGGACAAAAAATACAATTACTGAATTTCCTTCGGTGAATTCTTTTTAAAATTTTCAAGTAAATTTGGAATACTAAGCGGAACATTATATAAAAAATTAAGGTAGGTTGTAGGATAAGTTTTTTAGATATTTGCAATTTTTTTGTTCTGAGAAAACTTATCTGTAAATTTTTCCAAAATTTGGCTTGTAAGTTCACGACACGAAAATTTAAAAATTTTCACCGAAGGAAATTAAAACTAAAGCCATTAAGCCATGCACAAAACTTACGCGGGCAACAGAATTTCAATTCGACAAGAACGGCATCTGCGCATGTCCTTGTCTTTCGCGTCACTCGCTGGCTGTTTTTTTCCAGAAATGGTGTACAAATTGCGAGCAAAATTCTCTTCGTTTTCGTTACCCTTGGCTTGTTGGACCCAAGATTGTTTATTGGTGGTCTTTTTCTGGTCTGGTTTGTCAGTGATTTACTGATTGAATGAATCCAACGTCTCTTAAATTTGTTTTTATTGTTGAAATCGGTATGAAAACTTTTCAAAATATTCAAACAATTCCAAATTTTCGTAAGACAACTCGTAAGTCGTAACTGTCTGTACTGTAGTGGCTATCTGTAAAACAAGGAACGGGGAATCAAGGAACGGAACGAGGAAAGGAATCTGGGAATTGTAAAAGCCGGAATCTGTAAAACCCGAAACTGTAAAAGCCGGAATCTGTAAAACCCGGAATTGTAAAAGCCGGAATCTGTAAAACCCGGAATTGTAAAAGCCGGAATCTGTAAAACCCGGGATTGTAAAAGCCGGAATCTGTAAAACCCGGAATTGTAAAAGCCGGAATCTGTAAAACCCGGAACTGTAAAAGTCGGAACTGTAAAAGCCGGAATTTGTAAAACCCGGAATTGTAAAAGCCGGAATCTGTAAATCCCGGAATTGTAAAAGCCGGAATCTGTAAAACCAGGAATTGTAAAAGCCGGAATCTGTAAAACCCGGAATTGTAAAACCCGGAATCTGTAAAACCAGGAATTGTAAAAGCCGGAATCTGTAAAACCCGGAATTGTAAAACCCGGAATCTGTAAAACCAGGAATTGTAAAACCCGGAATCTGTAAAACCAGGAATTGTAAGGTGCTCTGGGCAAAGTAGTTCTGCGTCATTTATTGATTATCTAGTTATGCCTCTTTGATTTCAAAGGCATTGCACTCGCGTATAACTATACAAGCTTTAATTTAACGTTCTAAAAATTGCTCACTAAAATCCATTTGCCAGTACCTGGTGTTAGTAGTGTATCGCTCCTTTTTCTGTTATAATAATATGGCTGGGACCTTCGCCATTCCTAAACTCACTCTACGGAAAACGAGTTCCAATATTCAAATATTGATGTTCCTACTTTTAACTGGAACGATGTTACAATTAGCGGAAAATCTAGGCACCGGATCATTTGGTACCGTGTGTTCTGGCCGCTACACGAGGCGTACACATGTGCATGAATTTTATGAATCAGACAATCACTAGTTTATAAATATTATGTATATATATACGTTTAAATATTTAATATTATATTATTTTATGATAGTTTATACAGTAGTTTATAGACTATAATATATAGTTTATAAAGTTTAACAGTTGATCTATATAATAGACTATAATCTTTATTTACGGACTGATTACGGTTTTCCTGTTCTGATAAAGTCTTACGGAAGGTCAGCGCATGCCGCAGTAATTCTGTAGTCTTGACTGACAACATGTAACAAGAAAAAAAATTCTTCAACTGTAGTTATATATACTTGATATTTCGGCTTTTCTAGGATTGTCACTACTATGATGCCAAAACGTGCGTGAATATCTGTACAATATTGTACAACAAAACAAGTAGAACATAAGCGAATTTTCAGTGAAGCAATTATGCTTGCAATGATTCAGTAAGAAATATGAGAAAACCAGACAATTTATGCGATTTACAGTGATTACTTAAAGGGCTTATGCAGCGAAAATTCGGTTCGAGTGAAACTCTCTTATTAAAGAGAACGTTTGAAGTTATGAAGATTGACGTTTGGAGCTTTTCCATATCCCACTTCGTTCTTGAGATATTAAGATGTGTTTGATATGTAAATAACATCACTGTGACATCACACTGCATAATGAATTGTTGGAAAATCACGAATACCTCTGAGATTATTTAACCAATCGCCTTTAAACTGTTATTTGTTTCTGCCTATCGCAGGACACACACAAGTCATGCAGAGTTTCAAGTGATTTAATTCAATTATTTCAAAGATATTCGTGATTTTCCAACAATTCATTATACAGTGTGATGTCACAGTGATGTTATTTACATATCAAACACATCTTAATATCTCAAGAACGAAGTTGGATATGGAAAAGCTCCAAACATCAATCTTCATAACTTCAAAAGTTCTCTTTAATAAGAGAGTTTCACTCGAACCGAATTTTCGCTGCATAAGCCCTTTAATAAATTATATAATATATATATTTATAATATAACATTTATAGTACGCCCGTGCTGATTGGTCGAGAAGCGTGTTTCTATAACTGTATAGAAACACGGAAATTTTCCCGCCAAAATTTAAAATCATAAAAAAAAAAAATTTAATGCGAATTGTAAAACTTTGAATACTATTTAAAAACAATTTTAATGCTTTCACACATTTTTTACTGTTAATTTTCAAACAGAGTTGTTTTCTTGCAGCGAAATTGACGAGCAAAGGTCAGCATGCGTACGTAATGAGAATTTGTAAATTATTCGAGTTTAAAAAATGTCTTTTGAGTTATATTATAAAAGAAATAGAAAACATTTTTTCCTGTGTTTCTTTACACTTATAGAAACACTTGTGGGAGTTTGTGAGAACTCGAAATAACGTGGAAAAACTCGCCCTACGGGCTCGTTTTCCCACTGATTATTTCTCGTTCTCCCAAACTCCCACGCGTGTTTCTATAAGTGTATAGAAACACGGAAAATGTTTTCTATTTCCTAATTGGTATATATATACAGGTATATAATATATATATTTGTGTATCTTAACTCAAACCTAAAATACCCGAAATTATATCAAAAATAACGTAAAATTTCACACTTGTAATCGGTTGTATTCCGGCTTTGACTTTGCGGTAAATTACACACCGTTGCCGTTGGCTTTGCCACAAAGATCGAAAAGGCCGGGTTTGGTGGAAATTTGCAAACTCCATGCCTACATAGCCGCTAAAATATCATAAACGACTAAATTAAGGAAGAATTCTATAATCCTCATGTTTGTTTTTAGCATTTTTAGAAAATTACCATCGTATCGGCAGGAAAATAAGCGCATTAGAGTATTTTGCAGGAGTACACGTCGAATCGACAAAATATACAAAATAGAAGCAAAAATATACACACAATGAGACACGCCATTACAGATTCCGGCTTTTACAGATTCCGGGTTTTACAATTCCGGGTTTTACAGATTCCAGGTTTTATAGTTCCGGGTTTTACAGATTCCGGCTTTTACAGTTCCGGGTTTTACAGATTCCGGGTTTTACAGTTCCGGGTTTTACAGATTCCACAATTATATGCGGCAAAACAGTGCGTTTATAAAAAAGCTATTGCATATAATAATTACAATCTCCATAATTTAATAGTGTTGCATGCATCCATTTCAAGCTATTTTAAGTTATTTGCGTTTTGAAACTCTGCATTAGCCTTTTGAGAGACGACGAGAGTCCTATATTGTTACAATTGTCTATTGATTTCGAAATACACATATTGTGCAGAATATTATAAAACCTGAATTGCTTGCATAAAACTACCTTAATGTGCGCCGCTGCATGCCGTCTTTGCAAGTCATTTTTTGGACTTTAATTTGCTCGCAGTTCGATCATTAATTTTTTAATTAACTGTTGTTGTTTTCGTTCTGGTCACCGGTTCGTAACGTGGGAAGCTCACTAGGCACAAATCATGCATAGCGAATCATGCTGAGTCGAGGAAAGTTAAACTTGCGTTCTGGTGAAAGTTCAACGGCAAGGCTGAAATTTCGCCCAAGTTAAGCGAAGGCATTGAGTTATATAATCGAATTGCAATGAATTGAATTAAGTTAAAGATATTATTTCGAGCAAATTTTGGTGAAGTATAATCTATTACTTAAGGCATGCCGTTTTCAATTTTCTGATTTTTTCATATATTGTACTTATTAATTAGCTTTCTTTTCTTTTCTTGCGTATAATTTTTTGCCGCGCATTTTAGTTGTCAGAATTATGTCAACCATGCAATATGAAAACTTTGAGGAAGATTGTATATATACATACTTTTCATCAAAGACTTGTTTAATTAAAATAACATTGCAACTGCAGGCCTCAAAACTAAGCGAGAATCGAAATTGTGTGCTATTGTTACAGTTAACCGTAAAGTCGAAATGACACAAACAATTAACGCATAGTGAGGAATTAGGGCGTGACGATCACCATGAAGTGTACAAACGCATTTCTCCACCCTTGGGAGTTGTACTCTCATTTCAGATTCATAATTAAGAATTTTAGTAAGATGGTGTAACGCATGCATGGACTATTTATCAAGTACATGAGAGCCACAAGCGCAGACACCCTATATATGAGGTAGGGGGTCACCCTGAAGAGTCGAACTGGACTTTTTGGACTAACATTTATAACTTGTTCTATCTGTTTATATGAGTATAAAAGTCAGCCAATTATTTCAAAGCTTCTTTGATCACAAAAACGAAGTTTTTAAGGTTACATGTACTTTTGGGGGAGAGGAAGGGCCATCTGGAAAATATAATTTGGGGGTGGGGCACTGGGAGAAAGTTGTGTATGAAGGGGTGGGTCATGCGAAGAGGGCACACTAAATTCCAACAGTCCCCCTCCCCTCCCCTCCCAGAGAAGAAATGAACAGTCCCTAGTCGCATGTAAGAGAAGAGCTTCCAGTTATATTCCACTAAGATTGCTTTCCTCCGCTGAACAGAACTGATACATGTATAATTTATGAATGAATACTTGATATAATTTGCTAACGGTGGTATGATATAACGGTCTCTGAGCGCCCTTTAGTTCTATTATTGAATTGTTGTTTCAGTTCATTTTATTATGCAATGAGTGGAACAAACTTTATGGGTTAATTGGGTTGGCTTGAGACTATTCGATGAGATAATGACAGCGAAACGTTCCACAAAGATACAAATTCTATTCAAAATTTATACTGACAGAAACCCTGCCAGATTATTGTAGAATACTAGCCTCACGTTTGAGATATCATAAAATATTAATGTTCAATATATTCGTTTTAGGTTCTCGTGGCCATTCTGAGTGTATCAGACGCCGCACCTGCCCGACAAAAGAAGAGAAATTTCGTGTCATATAAAAATGAACTGAGTGAGTTCAAACAAAAGTTGTGTCTTGTGGTTATACACACAAATAACAATGGCACTCTATGCTTGATTCATGTGCCATTCAGCTAGTGGACTTTTAGATAGAACAGTTCAGCTTCAGAACTGAGAGAGAGTTATCCAGTGAAAATAGTTAAAACTAGTTTAATTAATGCAGATATCCTCCTGTAGTAACACTGGAAGAAGAAGCTAGATACCTATGGATAGATTTCCAAGGAGAACGCACAAGACAGAACTGCATGAACTGGATTAAAACGTAATAGAAAATATTACAAAAAATGTTGTGGCATTAATTGATTTGGCCATGGTCGGGGAACAATGGAAATCCGTTAAAGCTGTTAGATAAATCCCACCCACCCCTAAATGTTCTTGCACCTGGTAATTAGTTCACTGTTTCTAAAACCAAAACTAACTAGAAACTAATAGGTAATTTCTTCTTACTT